>JANPYM010000007.1:1642075-1828465 GCA_025890175.1 Ciborinia camelliae
CACCCAACCCCATCCTACCCCGCCCCCCCCCCAAAGCCACCTATCCCATCACCCATCCCATCTATACTCCATTCGCGATATCCCATAGCCCTTATACATAACCAGTATCCCTCCCCAACCAATATTTCAATGACCATTTAAATATCCGCTCACATACCCCCAGAGCATCCCGAATATGGACGGCCAGCGTCCTCCTCCTACATTGGACCGAGGTAACAAATAATATGAGAAAATCCCCACCAAAACCGCAACTCCGATAGCCTTCGCAGGTCGTCTGTATTTCCACACCATCTTGAACATTTCATCGCGCTTCGCAGCCCAGTTTAATTCTTTAACATGTTGGGCGAAATATCTCTGGCCGTCTGGAAGGCTCTGTTTTGTGATTTGGTCGGACCAGCGAGCGGTTTTGAGAACGCTGGATGAGGAGATGGATCTCCATGAGGGTAAAGTTTCGGGTGGATGATCCTGAAAGAGCTTGATAGTGCTTGATATCAAAGATTCGAGATCTAGGGGTTTGGGCAGTTTGGAAAGGATAGAATGTAGCATTTCCGGTTCATCGGCGGGTGTTTCGAAGAGCTCTTCGGAGCGTGAAAGGACGATTTGGGCAAACATATAGACAGAAAATACAGCTTCTCGTGCCAGGAGAACATCGAAAAGTCGAGCTATATCACCATATTCTTGTATATCATGTGCGTACATTGTGAGGGTGCCAGAGAGGGCAAAGAATGGTTGGGTTTGGGAGAGGTGGGTGCAAAGAGCGGGAGAGACAGTGTTGATGATGGATGGAATCAGTCGAAGTTGTGCGAGGGCGGGAGATAGGGTTGGAAGCATGAAATCGCGGATTCGAAGCGCAGAGAGCCGGGCGACTGAGGGAGTGCGGGTGGCAGGCGGGAGAACGAGAAGGAGTACTTGGCAGATGTCGTGGTAACCCTGAAAGTAGCAAAGATAAGGGTGCCGCCGGAGAACTTCGATTATGAGGTCAGAGAGTTCTTCTTTCCTATGGCCAATCTCTTTGGAGGTCTGGTCTGTGTGATCATTAGCCTTTGGTGCTGTGCCGCATCGTTGTCTTGCCCAATCATACCATTTGGGTAGTAGATGAAGGATCTATTGACATCCAGAGCAACCTGGTCCTCATCCCCGTGCTTTGGCAGTTCTTTCCAACTCGTTACATCGCCCTTCGTGTCGCCATGGTCACTGTCACAACCGAGAAGGATAGGCCCTATTATTCATCATGACATTAGTGTCGAGTCCAGAGATGTATTCAGGGAGGTTTGAGCGTACATGCTTGACGACGGACATCGTCTGAAACCAAGCCATCCTTGGACGTTGCCAAATCTCGGATTGAATCCAAATCTTTCCATTTGCATGCCTCTAAGATTCTCACTTCCTTCTCAGTAGGTTCTCGTGGTTCCTTCAACTTGGTGGAATATGAGGGGGAGCGAGATGAGGTCCGTGAGGAATCTGCCGAGGACTTCTCTCCCTTGATGGGCTGCCCATTAGACTCCATATCGAGGATGAAAGTCAAGGGATCGAATTCTCATGATAGCTTGTTGCAAAAGTCGGAGAAAGAAATCCGACGATAAGCCCCCAAAAAGTCATTTGTAGTGAAGTATCCCTTCCATTGTTGTCCTATTTGATGCCTTAGCGTATAAATAGAGTAGAAGCGACCTTGATGGATTCTTCAGTCAGGGATTCCTTCAATGCATGCTAATCAAATGTCTCCAACCAAATGGAAATATGATATATCAATAAAGTCATTTTTGGAGAACAACGAACGAAACACGAAACACGTTGTCGATACATATTAGATGAGTCAGGTAGGTAGGTACTTGACATTTGCTCATGGTTGTTTTGTTTTAATTTTTTATAAAGAAAGAAAGAAATGTCTGGAGTCTCTAGAGTAATAACTCTACTGTAGGTACTGTACATACCTACTAGGTACCTTAGGTATGTAAGTAGGTATGACATTTCGGGCCGAAAGAGCTCAAAGCTCAAGCTCAAGCTCAATCCATGATGTACCTATAGTAGGTAGCTGGAGATAGCTGGAGATAAGGTTGATCATCATTATCATCATCATCATCACCCGCAGCCTTGTCTCGTCTCTTGCCTACCTAAGGTTATATGTTCCAATGTTCCATCCAAAAAGGCTAAAAGGCTAATAAAGGCTAATAACTACAGAAGTCACGACACTGTCACATAGGCCCACGGGGAGGTAGATATTAGTAGGTACCTATTATTACCTATTGCATAGATATCTCATATCGCATTCTGCCATACTGATGCTTGACCAGTGACCACGGCATTCAAATCAAATTCAAGTAATAGAAAGTACCTATACCTACAGTACAGTAAACACCTCACTCACTCATTCATCCACATTCACCTGGGCACTCTTCCCATTTATCCATTACCTAGGACCTAGGTAAAAAGAGGTTTATTGATATTCCAAGGCAACTATGTACCTAAGGTACCTAGCTATCAATCCCTAATCAATCAGTCAATCACAATATTTTCTTTCCCATGATAGAAAAAAACAATACAAAAAATACTCGACGTCAATATCATCATCAATATCAATATCAATATATCATCATCATCATCATCACCATCTTCTTCTTCCCCTTCCCCTTCATCTTCTTCTTCATCTTGAACTCCAATTCAAACTCAAGCTCAAACTCAAACTCCAACTCAATATAAATCATTCCACTTTTTGACTCCGTACCTACTACCTAATATACTTAATTATTAGGTTTGCATATACGAGGTACGCCGCGTCTTCCTTATTCGGATGACAAATTACAATTAAATCTGGCAATCAACCTAATTTGAATTGTCTCTATGGCGCTTCCCCTGCAAACACAAGTGTTGGTTGACGGACAATGGGTTACCAGGACTATCGATCCCCATACACTGCTTCAACAACACAATCGAATGGATGACAGAACAGCTGATCATACTATGGAAACGATACGTCCTCCAGTCCGTGGTGTTTTAACCCAAACAGTTATCCAGAGCCCTCTGGTACATTGGATCCTCCCCATTAGACTTCGAGGCCAGGAGTACAACGATGTAGCGTTTATTGGCGTAAGTAGATGTTTTGTTTTATTGTTTATCACGGTCTTGGGCTTCATCTTGGATATATTGTTATTGTTATTTTTATTGTTTTTTGCATTGTTTTTTTCGTTTTTTTTTTCATTGCTATGTCATCTATGGTATATGCAGGAAGGATTGATTCGCCCTCATCTGCTCTCTCTCTAGTTACCTTGAGTACACATGAAAATGTTGTTGATGGCATGGTTGACCCTGAAATCGGTTTCTTTCTATTCAGCTGTCACAGGTGGCTGCTTTCGGATTTCAAACTTATACCATGAATACCATGAAATGCCTAACGATACAAGTATTTATTTTGATTGACAGCTAACAAGCTCAGGATACATTTGTCGAGATTAGACGGCTGGGGGTTGGCCCTCATCTTTATGAAGTCATCCGGAAAGACGATTTCGGTTCCAGAATTCGCAATGCAAGCGTCCTGGGGTCGCTCGAGGACTATGAAAGGGAGCAAGTTCAAATCAAGGCGGAACACGAAGATGTTGATATGATTAACCCTTCAGCTTCGCCAGACGATCGGCACCTTTCCAACATACTTCTACCGCCTCAAATTCTGGTTTTACAACTTGAAGCGGATACGTCTAGTGATTCCGTATTCTTAATGCTACACCAATCGAATGACGGCTCTTGGAAGTTTATCTCCAGTAGACGACGGGTATCCAACGCGATGGATAAGCTTCAACCTGGAATGCATTTATCTATTGACCCGAGTGCAAAATATATGGCCATCGGTTGCTCTGAGAAATGTTTTACAATTCAGGCTATCAAGTCGAGAACGGAGCTGAACCGCCAATATGTCGCCGGCAATGAATTACAGTTTATCGAGTCCGAGAAGCCCATTCTATGCAAAGGTGCAATCTTGAAATTAGAGTTTCTTCATCCTTCGGCTGGATATGATGATGATATCATCTTACTTTTGATCGTGGCTTTGAATGGTAAAATAAGGATGCTACTTTATTCATGGAAAGCTGGGGATCCTTTGTCGGCCGTGAAAACCAAAAATTCTACTAAAAAAGGCTATGTCATACCCGATATTCCCCTGCTAATCATACCGTTGCGCTTTTCAACGGCTTTTATTCTAGTATACAAATGTTCAATGGGGGTTTATAAAGACATATTGGACGGTGCACCTGAATTCATACCAATTGGTTCCTGTTTAAGGGAACCCACGGAGCTTTATCAGGGCTCAGATGCACCCTTATGGACAGCCTGGGCCAAACCAGCTCGTTTGCCTCACCATACGGCGCAACAGGACGATGTGTATCTCGCCCGAGAGGATGGATGGATCTGTCTCCTGGAGATTAACTACTACAATGAAGATCCTAATCTTACACCTTCCCTCACCGACGTTGGGACAATGCAATGCAATATCGGACAAGCTTTTACCTGTGTAGACTATTCCCTCGACCCGAACATTCACCGTCATGGCGATGTACTTGTTTCTGGGGGTGATGCTAGCATCGGAGGAACTTATCTGGTAAGTAGAGCTTGTTGTGTACGCACACGATCTTTCTTTCCCATGGAGCTTTGGGAACCCTGCCGAGCAAATCACTGACCATTCATCATTGTAGAATACAGCACGAGCAGAGCCAAATGTTAAAAAAGATACGCAAAATTGGTCACCGGCCATGGATCTTGTAGTGATAAAAAATAACTCGGAGTCTAACTTAGTCGTCAATACCAGGCCCCAGAGCTTCGTTCCTATACCGGATTCGATATTTGTTTGTAGCGGAAAAGGTGCACGATCATCTATAACGGAGCTAAGATATGGTATTGAAGCTATTCTTGGTATAGATCTTGAGTATCATTCCCCGATTGCTAAAGCATGGGTTTTACCGTCAGAAGTATACTCAGGCTCGGTTGGTGGCGATGAGTGGATATTACTTTCATTCGAGGGTCAATCGGCCATCTTACAGATTTCTCTAGACCGGACGAGTTCAGAAGAACTTCACCCCAAATCTTTTCCATTTGATTGGAAGAGTCGGACTATTGTGACCGGCATCAATGGAAATCGCGCGATACAAGTAACTGAAAAATCTATTGTCATCTTGAACTCGGGTGAATCGTATGTGTTTCGTCTTCTTATATGATGACTTTGATCCTGCATGGTCTGATGGAGATGATCGACGGAACTAACAAATTTTATAGTACCAAACTTGGCGACTTGAATATGCTGGGCTTTCCTCAAGCCTCATCAATTTCAGAGTCATTCATTAACGATGCTGTTATCTGCAATGAAAGGGTATTGTTTACCACCCATTACAAAGAGCAGCGTCTACTTCGCATACTTGAACCCGTCTTTGATGATAGTGCATCGCCAGCTACAATGCTGTATGCCCCCAAGACAATCAAAAGCTGGACTCGAGATGATCCAGAAGTAACATGTATCGCGATGTCTCACTGGGGGCTTGTTGTTGCTGGGGAGAGAAAGGATGGTGAAATTTCTTTATTATTCGTGAAGCCGGAAGGATCCCATTTGTGTGTACCTACCACCTACGAAGGATATAGCTACGATATTCTAGCATTGGCCAGTATCGTTTTTATACCTTCGTCGACCCCCGATAACTTCACATTACTGTGTGGAACACTCACTGGTCTAGTCATTTCCTTGGACATTGTCAAAAGCGGACAGCATTTCGATATCCGCGGGTCTCGTTGTGATAGATTCGGAAGTAGTGTGGCAACATTGACAAATGGACATCAAGTAGGACAGTCGAATTTCGTGTTCGTCAATTGCGATGAAAAGATTTTCAAGATGACTCTAAGTATTTCAAGCACTCATGGAAAATCTAATGGAGACAGGGCAATAAGAATGAATATGAAAGCGGATCAAATTTGGCTAGTAGATGCACTAGATACTACTCTACAACAACCGAACATCAACGCCATATTGCCGCTCAAATCTGAATCATCGACTGATACCGATCTCCTCCTGGTATCGTCCGGTCGGCTTCTATTTGCCAGAATGGGAATGAAACGGAAAACGGTACCTCGCCGCATCCACATCAGAGGGACACCATATCGAATTATCCATTCTGAAACTCGCAATGCCTTTGTCGTTGGGGCTTCTATAAACGGTAAAAGCACACTCCACTTTGTAGACCCCAAGACTGGCGAGAATTTGTCAGACCCAAGGGACAAGAGTCGTGGAGCACAAACAAGCTTTGTGAACGGATTGGGTTTCTTTGATGACAAAATTCTTTGCATTTATGAGTGGTTGTATTCTTATGATACCCACACTTGGAACTTTCTTGTCGTCTGTACCAGTAACGGTAGAGTTCTGGTTATTGGTACTAACAGTAATTATGCTTCGGTGACACCCTCCGGCAGAGCCAAAATAAGGTTCTGGACAGTAACCCAGTTTAAGAACTTCAGCTCAGTGTATTCAGTTGTTGGAGATTCTGAAGGCTTGTACTACTGTGCGCAAAGTGGTTCCGAAGTCAAACTGTACTACACCACACTGAACAAAGAAAACAGGAAGTTTAGTGATTACCCTGTAGAAGCCAAGCTACTGTCACCGGCAATCTCACTATCTTACGATTCTGGAAAGATATATGCTCTCACAAGACATCACTCTTTGCAGATCTTAGAAGTTATCAAAACCAATGGAGAAGTCCAGCTTCGTCATACACAAACTGATCAACTTCAACGCGAATCTCTTCACCATTTGGTCGGTAGACCAAATACCTTTGGAGCGCCCGATAGAAGCCGAATTGTTCTCGTGTCAGACAGGTCGAAATCTGTGGTTGGCTTGTGTGCCAGTTCTGGCACGAAATTCGAAACACTCGACACCATATTCGAGGCACAACTGCCAGCCTCAATACTCCGATTTCGATCCGCGAATTGTCGCCCTGTCTGGGATTCTAGTTGGAAGGATCATAGAAATGGGGATCTTGTCAACGGGGGTCGGCCCGCCCGTCTTGGTATTGTCCACAATGATGAGATGAATTCGGAGACTTTAGGAGTTGGGATTGATGGGTCGTTATACCACTTCACCATGCTTGATATTCGAGCATGGAGATTCCTCAAATTTTTAGCCAATCTTGCAAGGAAATCGGGTCTTGTTGGACGCCCTTGGGTTGGAGGACGCCCTTGGGAGGGATGGGCCGACTTAGAGCCCGAGCAAAATTCAGAAAATATGCAAGTCGATGGGGATATTCTGAAGAGGGTTGTAGAGAACCAAAAACTCGAAGAACTCTTCAAGATTGGTCAACATCAAACTGATGAGAATAAGAGGGAATTCAAACGTTTTTGTGAGCTTCTTGTGATGATGCATGGGGGGCAGATGGAGACGGATGATGTCCCGATTTTCTATATAGAACAGGCCTATGATGATTTGGAGGTCTTTTTGAGGCCAGCCATTTGATAGCTGGATTTTCAGTGAACATTGGGGTGATTCGATTTGAAATGGGCTTAGCAAATCATTAAGTATGGACAGGAAAGGAAGTAATCAAGGCATACTAAGCGCTTAATGCATCTTAGAAGGAAAGGGTTATGATTATGGATAATGACAATTAATGACTTTATGATTTTTTATTTACATTTCGGTTCTAAACAGGAGACGAAATATATTTACTGCTGGTATACTTAGGTAGGTACGTAGGTATTGAAACTAAAATGCCAAAGATCTTAATAAATGAACCAGCGAATATTGGGTTGAATAGTATATTATATACCTAGGATAGCAAACAGTACAAAGAAAAAGGTCCAGAGAAAAGTAGAAAATAATATTGTATGAAGTGAAAGAAAGAAATCCCTAGGAGGGGGGTAAAGCTCGTTTAGATCCTTGCTTAGCGTAAATCAGACACCAACAGAAAATGTCATGCCCCGCGCCTAACCTCAAAATCTTCAATTTCGGCCAAAACAACATTCACCCCCAAAGTGAATCTTGAAATTTATTCCCTTACAAATATCATTTTGGCACTCTTTCACTAGATTGTCAAACTAGCGTCTGCTCGGACCACCATTTTTCAAAGGCCCACAAGTGGATTGTTTTTGGATTCCAATTGTGTCCATTAAATCCTCGGTCTAAATAAGGTTCCCCTCTATTCTCAACAACAGAATTTCTACGACATCTCTTCACCTTCTCCTTCTCAAAATTCAAAACAAGTCACAAGTCACAACGAATACAAATACCACGATTTTAAAATGGCTCCAAAGAAGAAGAACAATAAGAAGCAGAATGATGACTGGGAGGCGGAGTTGGGGGAGACCGTTGAGCCTGTCACTGCGATAGAACCTAAGGCCGATGCGGCAGAGGCCGATCCAGAGGAGGAATTTCCAGCAGGAGGTCTCATGGCCAGGATGCGCAAATTGCAAAAGAAAGGCAAGAAGGCAAAGCAGACGGAAGATTTTGTTGAGGGAGAGGACCCACCAGCCGCGGATGAACAACCCCAAGACAATTTCGCAGACAAGGCTCCAATCGAAGCCTCGATAGACGACGAATTCGCCTTACCAGAGAAAAAAGGAAAGGGAAAGAATGCACAGGCCAAACCTGCAAAGAACGATGATGCAGGGAATGACGATGTGGGCGCGGATGGAAAAATGCTTACCAAAGCTCAGAAGGAAAAGTTGAAGAAGGAGAGAGAAAAGCAGAGGAAGAAGGAACAAGTATGTTGTTATCATGGTTCGAGGTGGTATGAGACCCTTGCTAACCTTACGTTTTGTAGGCGGCTTTGAAAAAGAAGACGGCTCCGGCTGGAAAGGCTGTTGAGGTTGAGAAGCCAGTGGAGGAAGTGAAACAAGCAGAGGCCGCACCGGCTCCCGCTGCAGGCGGTAAAGGCAAGAAGCTACCAGCTGCCCTTGCAAAGCTACAAAAACAACAAGAGGAGTTGAGAAAGAGGGAGGCCGAAAGGGCTGCCGCAATAGCTGCCGAGAAGGCTCGGATCGAAGAAGAAGAGCGCCGAGAAGCCGAAGAAGAGAAAAAGCGTGAAGAGGCTAGAGCTTTGAGAAAGCAAAAGGAAAAGGAGAAGATTGAACAGCAGAAGAGAGAGGGTACCTATCTCACCAAGGCGCAACGAGAGGAGAAGTTGCGAAACGAAATGAAGCTAAAGCAAATGATTGATGCTGGTGTAAAGATTGGAGGTGGAGAGGGAGGCGAAAAGAAGAAGGTTGTTTACGGCAACAAGAAGAAGGGTGGAAAGAAGAACCCTGCCGAAATCAAGGCCGATGAAGAAAGGGCTCTCGCCGAAGCCGCTGAACGCGCGAAGAAGGAGGCTGAGCGAATTGCAGCAGAAGCTGCTGCTAAGGCAGAAAGAGAAGCTGCCGAAAAAGCCGCAAAGAAAGACCAAGAGGATAGTGAGCTAGAAGACTGGGAGGCTGCAGCAGATGAGGACGAAGAGGATGTCAAGGATAGCTGGGATGCTGACTCGGATGAAGAAAAAGAGAAAAAGGCCGTCGTTACTTTACCAACCCGGGGCAAGAAGGAAGAGGAATCTGAGTCGGAATCCGATTCAGAAGACGAAGAATCGTCGGATGATGAAGAGGCCACGGCAAGACAGATGGCAGAGCTCAAACGAAAGAAGGAAGCCGCCGAAAGACGTGAGAAGGCGCACGAAGCCGCATTAGCAGCCAGATCGAAGGATAACCTGCGATCTCCCATTTGTTGTATTCTTGGACACGTCGATACTGGTAAAACCAAGCTTTTGGACAAGATTCGTCAAACAAACGTGCAGGAAGGAGAAGCTGGAGGTATTACACAACAAATCGGTGCCACTTACTTCCCAGTAGAGGCCATCAAGAAGAAGATTGCCGTCGTAAACAGAGACGAGAGCTTCGATCTCAAGGTTCCTGGTCTTTTGGTCATTGATACTCCTGGTCACGAGTCTTTCTCGAATTTGCGTTCTCGTGGTTCGTCACTTTGTAACATCGCTATTCTTGTCGTTGATATCATGCACGGTCTCGAGCCTCAGACTTTGGAGTCGATGAAACTTCTTCGAGACAGAAAGACACCTTTCATCGTTGCCCTCAACAAAATTGATCGTCTATATGGCTGGAAGAAGGTTGATAACAATGGATTCCAGGAGAGTTTAGCACTTCAGAACAAGGGTGTACAGAACGAATTCGCAAAGCGTCTCGCCGATACAAAGGTCGCTTTCGCCGAACAAGGATTCAACGCTGAAGTCTTCTATGAGAACAAATCCATGGCTAGAAATGTTTCTTTGGTACCAACATCGGCTCATACCGGTGAAGGTATTCCAGATATGTTGAAGTTGATTCTCCAGCTTACCCAAGAGCGCATGGTCGGCGCTTTGATGTATCTTTCCGAAGTTCAATGTACAGTCCTAGAAGTGAAGGCCATCGAAGGATTCGGCATGACTATTGATGTCATTCTATCCAACGGTATCCTTCGAGAAGGTGACCGCATTGTGTTATGTGGTGTTGATGGAGCTATTACTACAAATATTCGAGCATTGCTAACACCAGCCGAAATGAAAGAACTTCGCCTCAAATCTGTATATGTGCACAACAAGGAGGTCAAGGCCGCTCTTGGTGTCAAGATTTCCGCTCCCGGTCTCGAGGGTGCTATTGCAGGTTCAAGATTGATGGTTGTTGGCCCTGATGATGATGAGTCGGATATTGAGGCCGAGGTTGAGTCTGATCTTGGTGCACTCTTTAACCGAGTTGAGAAGTCCGGACGTGGTGTCACTGTTCAAGCATCTACTCTTGGATCTTTGGAAGCTCTTCTAGATTTCTTGAAGGTATCCAAGATTCCTGTTGCCAATGTTGGTATTGGCCCAGTCTTTAAGAGAGATGTTATGAATTGTGGTACTATGCTTGAGAAGCAAAAAGAATTCGCAGTCATGCTCTGTTTCGATGTCAAGATTGATAAGGAGGCTCAACTTTATGCCGACGAACAAGGCATCAAGATCTTTACTGCTGATATCATTTACCATCTTTTCGACTCTTTCACCAAGCATATGCAAATTATTGCCGAGGCAAAGAAGGAAGCCGCTAAGCTTTTGGCTGTCTTCCCCTGCGTTCTTAGTCCCGTAGCCGTCTTCAACAAGACCGGCCCCATTGTCATTGGTGTTGATGTTGTTGAAGGAAATCTCAGATTGCACACACCTATCGCGGCTGTCAAGCAAAACTCCGTCACTGGCACCAAGGAAATCGTCGGTATTGGTAGAGTGTAAGTTTTGGTCCTCTTACCGTGATATCAGGATACTAATTAAATACCATAGTACATCCATCGAACGTGACCATAAACAAATCACCATCTGCAAAAAGGGTCAACCATCTGTCGCCATCAAGATCGAAATGGGCAGTTCTCAACCGACATATGGCAGACATTTGGAAGAAAAGGATACATTGTATTCGTTGATTAGTAGACAGAGTATTGATACCTTGAAGGAGTTCTATAGAAGTGATGTTAGTAACGATGAGTGGTTACTTATCAAGAAGTTGAAGCCACTTTTCGATATTCCTTGAGAGTGTTAATGGTAGATAGTCAGGTCAAGGTAGGGTGGGGAGTAGTGGAAGGAGTGAATTATGGAGGATTAAGGGAGTGACAAGATGATCTGGGAGGAGAAAAGACTTGTATGTATGATCCATGGGCCGCGTTGGTTTTGTCACCTGCATGCGTATTTCTTTTGCACAAGTTATCACGAACATTGGCATTGCATTGGTACCTTTGCGATTTGCTATCTTGCATATAGGAAATGGGAAAATTGAGGGGGGAATGGACAGGGAAGAAATATTCTTGTACAAAATTTGGGGGACACCGAGAGATAGGGGTATCACGATAGATGTTGATGCCTGAATGATGGATGATGATGTTCTTGATACATAATGGAAGCGCAGATGAACCAAAATGAAAATAAATGCTACTCTCTGGATATTGGATGTGCCTTTTCCAGCGATAAAACCTTTTCTTTTGATGTGCCTTTGATGAATCGTTCTTTAATAGGAGCTCTCTCAACTGACTCGGATCTCTAGATGAATTTGCATAGGCTACAGATCGGAGATTTCTCGAATCCTTATTGAAATACTCGGCGGAGCATTCTCTATACATCATTTGGCCTTTGGTAAGTTATATTTACCTTTGCTAATTAATTAATTGATTGATTGGTTGGTTGGTTGGTTGATTCAATATAAATAATATACTAAACGGTATCAAAGATTATTGATTTGTAAATTACAAAAAATCCCTCGCAAAAGACGTTAGCAAGATATGAATCCATCAATCTAATCTAATCTGAGAGTACTGCTTCTCACCGCTCGGCGGCAGAATTTAATTTTTGGTCAAGTTTTCAGACTGAGCTCTTGAGAGTTTACAATTTCCGCAAATATCACACTATAATTCGAAATGGGTAGCAAAAGGAAGCGTTCAGCTCAAGATGCTGCAGTTGCAGCTCCTGCTGCCAAAAAACAACAAAAAATCTCCAAGCCAACAACGAAAAAGGCCGCGGAACCCCCTGCTCCTCTCGATACCTCTCCGTTTGTCAACAACCCGAAGGGGGATGAACGGAAGCGTGAAGTCGGCCTTTACGACATGCTAGGTAGTGAGAATGATCTGGAAAGACTCGCTGCCGCCAATGCAATTGTTTCTGGGCTATTGGGCGAAGGAGGAGTCGACGAATCAACACTACAAAGACATTTGAAAAAATTGTTTCGGGGTCTTGCAAGCGGCAGAAAGGGTTCGCGGTTGGGCTTCAGTATTGTTCTTTCGGAACTCTTGACACAACTTTTCGGTGCAGCGAATCTGAGTGCGACTAAATACCCTGGATTGACTTTCGAAAATGTCTTCGAATTCTTGATCCTTGGGACAAAACCCGATGGCGACCTAAGCGGACAGGAACATAAAGACCATGCTCTTGGCATGCTATTTGGACTACAATGCTATGTTAGGTCCAAAATACTTTTCTCAATTGATGGGAAATGGGAATTGGTTTTGGACAAGCTATTGGAATTATCGAATAAAAAGTCATGGACTCGGGAAGAATGCGGTTGGGTTATTATGGAAGCTTTAGAGCAGATGGACGAAGCCCAGGCGGAATCGACTTTGAATAAATTGTGCGATGTTGGATTGGGACTTTCGCCAGAAGGTGTGGGCATTTGGCTCAGAGCAAGAGATAAGTTCCCAAAAATGAAGTTTCCAGGCAAGCCTTGGGGGCAGAGTGGTAACCCACTGGAGCATCTCAACTCTCTTGCAAAGGCTCTCAAAGAAAGCTCCAGCGAGGAAAGTTCAAGTAAAGGACAACAAGCCAAACAGACTGGTACATGGAATCCAAAATTGCATTTTGTTTGGGATATTGTCTTGAATCAGTATGTCAAGGCAGCTAATAGCAAGTCGAAGAATATCATGTCCGAATTTGACAAATTCTGGAAGGTTACTGTTGACGGTAAGTTGGTTCTATAGCATGGTTTGACTGTTACTAATAGTTCGCCAGAAAATCTATTTTCTGCATCTGCATCAAGGGAGCGTAAATTCTGGGGCTTTTTGGTTTTTCAAAAGATGATTCAAAACCATATATCATGTACAAAGTTGATCACTAGTATATTCAGCCACAACCTCGTCCGTTGTCTCATCAATCACGTTAAGGAGAAGGACAATTATCTAAACAAGTCCGCAGACAAGTCGCTAGAGGCTCTGACACACGCAGTTCAAGAGAACCCCGAAGCGTTAGTTGTTGTCCTCCAAGGATTGATTGATGGCAATGGTGCATACAGTTTTGACCGAGTCACGAAGACGAAGACAAAAACGGTGGAAAAACTTCTGAGCATGGTTGATGACACCAATGGCGAAGCTGTCCTTGATGTTCTCACCTCACCAATTTTAGTCGTACCGAGCTCGGAAACCAATGACGCCGAAAAACGTCGACAAATGTTCGGAGATTATGTTTTGACTGCAATCCGCCATGTTGATGTCGCAGAGTCGTTAGAAGAATCAAGCTGGATCAAAACTGCCGCCTTACCTCAGCTTGCCTCCTTGGCATACTCGAATAACCCAGAAGCTAAACCTCCCATTTCTGAAGCCACTCGGACATTAATTAGAAACCGATTGACATCGGCTTTTACCCATCTATTATCCAACATGGATGGCTATCATTACCCATGCGATTTGGTGCTTTCCTGTACACCTGACGCAGTTGCTATGGATGGACTCATCACTAATGCCAAAGATGCAGCACTCACTATATTGCAGAAGCTCATGAAGAAGGCAAAGAAAGAAAGTGGAAAGAACAAGGCAACATGCCAGACCTTGTCCCTTTTATATGCTTTGGTGATCTTTCAATTGTACAATGGCGATGTTGAAGCTGTGTCTGTTCTTGATGAATTGAAGTTATGTTACGACAACTTGATTCGACATAAATCAACAGACGACTCGGAGGTTGAGCCTTTCGAGGTTCTGGTGGAGCTCATGTTATCTTTCCTTTCTAGACCATCCGCTCTTCTTCGAAAAGTAACCCAGCATGTGTTTACCGCTTTCATGAGTGAGATGACTGAAGGTGGGCTAAAACTCATGACGGATATACTGGAAACTAGCGAAAATATGAAAGGGCAGCAGGAAATGTTTGATGAGAACCCAGATGATGATGACGCGATGGATATTGATGAAGAAGATGATGACGAAATGGATTCGGATGTCGAAGTCGTTGATATGAATGGCGAGGAGGGCCACTTAAATTCACATCTTGCGGAGGAAGAGGAAGAGAGCAACGACGAGGACAATGAGGAAGAATCTGAAGATGAGGAAGACGATGGAGATGATGAGGCTAACAAAGAGCTTAATGATGCATTAGCCAAGATCCTCGGCACCTCTGCACTAGACCAAGACAACGACGACGAGGATGGCGATAGCGATTCTGACATGACCGATTCAGGGATGGATGCTCTAACTCCAAAACTTGAGGAGGTTCTTGGACGAATGCAGAAGAAAGGCCCGAGCAAGAAGCAAGAACAAAAGGACGCCAAGGAAAATATGATCAACTTCAAGAGCCGAGTTTTGGATCTTCTTGAAATTTATGCAAAGAAGCAAGCTTCGGATCCTCTGGCAGCGGAAATCTTACTACCTTTGCTGCGCTTGATTCGTACCACAAAGGCCAAACATTTGAGTGACAAGGCATTCTCGATTGTTCAGTCATTCGCGAAGTCTAGATCGAAGGCATCTTCCTCTGCTACTGAGGTGGATATTAATGTCAAGGCACACATTGCCTTGATCAAGAGTATCCACGAGGAAGTACTTAAGGACCAGTCCAAGATATTTGCCAAAGCTGCCAGTACAGCTAGTTTGTCTTTGGCTTCTGGGATATACAGGGCGGACAAAAGCCAGTTTGAGAAGATTGGCAAGGTCTACTTGCACACAATGACAAAGTGCGATGTTGAAGGGGTGAAGATTCAGACTAGCTTTGTCAGTGATTGGGTCAATTGGTGGCAAAGTCACATCGCTCAAGCTGGCGCTGGAGGTGCTGCTAAAGAGGAGTAGGAGTGGATAGGTGGAGTAGAGTAGAGTAAACTGGACTGGACTGTGTAGATTGGAGTGTACATGTGTAAGATACCAATGAGTCAAAAATTTCAACGATAATGGCACACGATTTCGAGACTTCCTTTCCTCCCTTGGAGATTTTGGTGCAGAGTCTTTTCCTAGGGAACTATATATATGATTTTGTGAGTTTCAGATCTGGTGATTCATTTACATTCATGTTAGGGCTGGAAATTATAACGCTAGGCCATGACATTCATGGCATTTATCTTCGGAGAGAGAGCGGGGGAGGAGAGGGGAGGGGCTGAGAGCTAAACTCTATAAGTCTTCTACTCGAAAACATGGAATGTATTTAGGTAATTATCCCGGTTGTATACCATACATCACTACCTATTTATGTATGAGCATCAAAATGAACCGGCAAAATAAAGGAAAGTATCAAGCACTGGACCGCGGGTACTAATTTCTTTTGCTTGCCCACAGCGTCGCCAGCTTTTGTTGCTAAGCTTCTTAAATGTTCGGTTGTTTCTGTAATTTTACCTGGGTATCTATATATATAGGTACCTACGTAGTTGATTGAGGCCGAGGGTCGGGAGGGAGTTTTACTGGGTGGTTTGTTTTATCTTGTATTTTGTGTTCTCTAACATACATATTTTAAAACACCTCATTAATTATGCGAAACGGATGCTGATTGGGTTGTTTAAGTATAGGGCTCTACAAGCTGCGCAGCGAGGGAGGTCGTGAAGGGCCGTACTCAAAGCTCGTGTCTTATCTTTTACAATGGGCTGTTCTATTTTTTGATGGTATCTGATATATGATATATGATATATGATATATTTATATCGGCTGGAGTGTTTGGCTGGGAGAAGGCCCGGGGTCTCTGGAGTGAAGGTTTGGGGATGGGGAATGGGGAATGGGGGATGAGGAAGATGTGTTGAAGGGGGTGAATCATGTGATAAGCATTAGCTCATTATCGGCTTTTGAAGCCTGGGATAGCCTTTGAAGACGGAATTCTAGAAGAATGATAGAGTATAGAATGGGGAGCTCAATTATATTGTTTGATTATACGGAGGTGGCGTCGTCGATCTGATATAGCTTTTACATTGGATTAGATTATCACGTGATGGTACTTCAGTTTTCGGGGTTTTGTCTTTTGGGGGGTTTGAAGTTCTTTCCCAAATATTTTTTTTAATGTTTATTGGTACCATTAGAATGAGCTCACCAATTCGCACACTTTGGATCACCAAATGAAGTCTGTGGTTAAAAGTCTTTTGCTTGTCTCTGACTGTACATCTCCCTTTCAATGCCAGCCTAGCTATCTTCATGCTGTGAACTATGTTGAAACATCTTATGCCTATCCAAGAAAAGCGAAAGGATAAGTGCTAGTCCCCCTGATGTTATGGCTACGATGTAACCCTTACTCAAACCATCGACAATGAATCCGAGAACCACCGTTTGTGATGCTTTCTCCAAGCGATTGAAAGCTTCAGATCCTACACCCGAAAGGATTGAGATTACAGCATCTCGTGGGATATCAGTGATTGTTTTGGTGATATTATCGGTTGCCTCGTTGAGAAATACGGAATTGATAATAGCAAGGACAAATGATGGCGCGCTAAGTTGAGCAAAGGTGATGAACCCAATGGCTTTTGGAATCAGTTCTGGACGAACGAAGGATTGGGCGACCGAGAAGGGTAGCTGCAGAAAACACCCAGATCCCGCACCGACTAATATGGAGTATCCATAAATTTTTGCGCTGCTTGTTGAGACGTCTACCGTGTACAGAAGAACATTCCCAATAAGACCTAATAGGCCTCCTACAAAAAACCACGGCATGTATCGACTATGGATAGACATAATGACACCGTTGAGAACGATGGCCACAATTAGAAAGACGATGAGGGGTATCAACCTAACACCAGCCATGATCGCTGAATCATGCCTCACGAATTGAAAGTAAAGGGGGATAAAATATACAGGGACGAACATAAGAGATGAGGCGCAAGACTCCAGTACAAAGATTATGGACAGATATTTGTTTCGGAAAAATTGCAAGGGGAATGCACGCCGTTCCGGTGACGTTCCAAGACTCCAGAACTGTTGTACTAAGAAAGCGACGGCTAGCAGTGCCCCGACTACAAACAAGGCGATTATACGACCGCTATCCCATGGGTAAACAGAACCACCAAATTGAATGGCCATCAACGTAGCAAGATAAGCGCCGGTAAGAATGATGGTTCCAATGATGTCGATTTCAACAAATCGCTCGAGAAAGGATGCCCCAGGACGAGGCTGCATTTCAGGCAGTACGAATATGTATACTGGGGCGTAAACTGCAGCAACGCAGACATTGAGATAGAAACTCCAACGCCAACCTGCCGAGGAAGATGTAAAAGCCCCGCCGATAATAGGTCCAAGGAGCATCCCACTCCCCTGAACAAAACACGAATTAGCAATCTAACACTGCATTTCAGATGAACAGTGGCAAAGACGTACCCAGACTAGGCCCGTCAGGCCAATGTAAGTAGACCGTTCATGCTCAGCAGGTAGCATAGAGAGCAACGTTCTGCAATATGATTAGTCTCAGACTATGACCGGAAAAGACTTCGCTCACAAGGCACCAGTGTACATTCCCGTACCGCCCAGCCCACAAATCGCACGACCCACGATGAGACTAGACATGTTCGGCGCCGCGCCACAGACAACCGATCCCACTTCGAAAATCACCACGCAGGCAATGTAGAGAACCTTGACATTGTATTGGCCATACGCCTGCCCCCTGTACACATACATATCAGCCATGACGAGAAGTCGAATTTTCATTTGTTTGCACTGACCAGAACAGAGTGGTGCTCGCGGATAAAAGCAAGAATGCAACGGAAATCCAAGGTAATCGATCGATTGAGTTGAATTCCGTCACGATAGCCGGTTGAACATCCGCGACAATAGTGGTATCTAGCCCAAAGAGAAAGGTCGAAGTGAGAACCGAGCTGATAACAAGTGCCCACTTGAGTCCATGTAACTGACGTCCCGGAGGATCTTGGCTAGCCAAAGCTTCCAGCTTTGGTGGCTCAATAGCTTGCTCTATACTCGGGGAATCCGTCATAGCTTGACGACAATTTCGCGATAAAAAATGGTTCAGAATCCGGGGGGCAGAAAAGAAAAAGGGTCAAAAGGAAGGTTGAAATGTTTAACTATAACATTTCAAATGTCACATATAAATCACGCCAGTTGATCAGATCACTGCAGCGTCGTTGCATCGTGGAAGAGGTAACGATCAATGTATCGGGGCCCAGGAATACATTTTTCCTCCCCATCTAATTACAACGGCAGTCTGATGCTTTGCACTTTGAACCACCCTTCAGATTGAGGATCCGGAAGTCCGGAACAGGGTTAACGGCCCACACACGCGCATAATACGAGACTAACCCCCGCATCAGCTCAAGCCAATATTACTTGCATCATCATCCATATCGGAAGTAATATCCCCGACCGATTTACTATTAGCCACCCTACCAACCACTCCATCATGCCTCCGAGGCATGGCGCCCGAGTCCCGGCCATCCCCGCCCTCATCGTACGAGATATATGCAACCGGACAGGGGAGTGACGAAAATCAATGTACAATATGTCACCTAGGGTAACACTCTCCCGCCTAGGGTGGCATTCGCAACCCCGCCAAGCGGAAGCTGAACGTGACGGTGTCACTTGAAGTACAGGTACACGCTCATGTATATTGTTGGTTTGCTAGAAATAGAAGGAGATGGATTGCTTGTCTGTACCAATACCTCTAGGCTCAAAATGTGCCGCGAATATCAATTGGTAACGGTTGGTGGCGAGGCTCTAGAATACTTCTGTATAGTGCGTCTGACGGATTGTGCCGCAGGACTACATTTATCATGAGCCGTAAAGCTTATCGGACGATTCTTTTCTACATACCTACCTAGGTACATACACCCAAGGTTGTTCCTATAAATAAATTATAATCCGGTATTTATCTCACTTAACCTAACGGAGGTTAAGCGCTAATAAACTCTCTAAAGTAGTTTTCTCGCGTAAACCGGCCGGGTCGACTTACTTCTAGCTTCAGGGCTTTCCAAGGTCATCTTGATAAAATTATAAAAATCCACTAATCAAGCGAGGCCATTCAAAGCTCATTCTAATAAAACCCAACTAAACCCAACTATACCCCTTTTAAAAATCGATCATACCCCTTCAGACATGGCTGTCCAGAAGATAGCTAGCGTTAGTGGGAAGATACGGAGCTGCTATACCATACATACCATGCTTCGCATACATATGCACAACAGTTTAACCTCAGATCGTGCCGGTACTCCGGCTTACACGGTACTTGCACGATGTAATAAGTGCCGTGTAAGCACCGTGTTGTAGTATTCAAACGATATATTGAGAAAAACTGCTATACTGTATACCTAGATACGGTATGTATAGAAATCTATATCGTGTAGGAATTACTACACTGGGTAAGCGAATTATATCCTGTATACAACGGTCTAGGTATACTATAAGTCTACTACACCATATAGAATCGTGTAGCGGTTTCATATATCACCGCTAAGGCGGGAGTTTATTGATTCTCTAACAATAGGCAACTAAAAATGCTTGCTCCCTCCAATGTCACTTCGGCAAGGCTAAAGTCAAAGTCGTTGGTAGGATTTCGGACTGCTACCCAAAAAGAGACTTGTGATATGAAAGGGGACTCCTAGCCCAGCTAGCTGCATTGCACACCTGCACAGCATGACCTTGAGTGTTTTCATTTGCAAAAATGAAAAGATTTCTGATCATCATTAATCATTTATCATCCATACCCTCGTAATGATACATAGTTTTTCAGCTACAAAACCATTTGAAGTGTCTGGGTGGATATTTTTCGATGCACTGTACTGTACATTAACAGGTGGCATTCGATTCTCGAGCATAAAGAAACGAGCATATATTGAACTCTGTAATCTGGGGTCCGGGGAAATTGCCGAGGCCGGCAATTGAGTTTCATATTGTATTTCTTCTATAAGTAAATGGAATTATCATAATAATAAGTGGCTAAGGTACCTATATATAATACCGCCTTAACTAATCTTAGGTATTTAGATAGTAAAGGTTCTAGACTTTACTGAGCTACAATAACGTTATATAGATAGTAGATTATTTAAATCAAATAATATAGCTTCAAGTTACTATAAGATCTATAAGTAAATATTTGTAACTTTAAAGGGTTTAGCTACATGTATCTTCTATACAAAATATACTGAGAGGTTTAAAGTACTTATTTATCAAATGAAATACAATAGATCTACTAATTTATATATTTAGAGCCTCATCTACGATTATTATCTAGATATTTAAATATCTAGATGTATACTCTAAGCTTAGGTTTTCTTTCTTAGACGACGATATCTAGAATATTAAAAGTTATTAAATATCATAATCGCTTTGTGTTTCTTTAAATCATAGAAAAATCTGTTTATTCTTATTTTCAACTACTTTCGTCTTTATCAATTTTGGAACTCCCTTCATGCTCATCCCCGATACTCTCTTCCCTTATTGTTCTCTCCCTCTCCCTCTCCATATCTCTTCATCTGCCCCCCTCTCTCCCTCTCTCTCTCCATCTGCCTCTCGATACCCTTCCACTCCCATCGTTCTCTTCGAATTCTCTTAAACCAAACAAAAATCATCCATCCCACAAAAACCAAGAATACCCCTACCAAAACCATGAATACCCCCATTAAGCCTGCACGAACCTGCCGTGACCATAAGCTCCATCTTCATTCCTCCATCATATCCCCCCTCAAAACCTTCATTTCTCCGAATAAATATTCTTTCGCTTCGTCAAGTACCGGTCTTTGAAGTTCGGTTATCGTTTGATTTCCCACAGGAGCGAGAAAACTCATCTCATTGCATTTATTCCATACACTAATTCTTTCCAATTGTCCTCCCCATCCCCACCATTCGTTGGACATGGCGTATAGTTCTTCATCTGAACTCTGGTTCTGACTCTGACTTCGATTCTGATCAGGAGGATTGGATATCGGTAATCCCACCCCCAGCCCCATGATCTCCCATGCTCACTACCCCACTTCCCTAACCACCCGTCCGGTCTCAACCCCAACTGATCCAGCAGCCTCTCCACCCATTCCCCCATCTCCCTATCCCTCAACACCTCCTCACAAACACTCCATTCCCGATTGTCCATGTCAAATTTCCACAAATTACTTCCACTCCAAGTATGGCTTCGACAATCATCATCTAGAGCATATTTATTCATGTCGTACAATTTATGTCCTCGAAGTACTTCTCGCGCATCGGATAGCAATCTGACTGCCAGGGTAGCATTGGAGCGTAGTTGGGGGTGCACTTTGTTACGATGGATTTTTCGCCCTATGATTCTGTAGTGCTGGTTGACCGTTGGGACCCAGATGAGTAAAAGGAAGAGGCGCTCGAATGAATAGAGAGATCGTCCGCTGGTGGTTCTTAACGGTGGTTCGGGTTTGTAGGGCAGTTGAAGATTGTGTTAGAAGGAGGAGATTCATATCGGCATGTTTTGGGGGATGGACCGCGCATGATTAAGGATTTTTTTGTTAAATAGATAATTGAATAATTGAACGCGTCGATCTAATAATTGAACGCGTCGATCTATTGTAATAATATTGCCCTTCAAAAGATGTTCAACTCAATTTAACCTATATCAATAAACTGGAGTCTGTTTGTATTTCTTTGTGTTTAATAAACTTTCTTTAAACATTTTCCAAACATCAAAGAAGATAAATGCAAACATCTAACTAAGAATCATGAAAGAAAGTAGGATATCATACATAGCCCAGATATATTCAATCGAATCGAATCTTCATTTAGAAAATGAAAAATATTACGCTATACGCGTATAATAAAATCCAAATAAACCCTACTATAGATATTCTGCTTAATGTATCTAGATAGTTAGATAAATGAAAATAGTAGGTAGGTATATATTGTAATTAGATACCTAGCAATCATACAAATTCGCCTAATTACATAAGTACTTTTAAGTGATACGTATCATAGTCAAGTTTCCCATCACTTGTAGAACCTCGGATCGATCAAATAAGCGGAAACCATTGATCAAACCTGTTGCATGGATCGTATTTCTGTTTAAGTTGCTGTAATCGAGCAACATTATTACCATAGACTGTTGGAAGAGACTCATCTCCAAAGGCGAAATTAATGTATCTGGATGACAGTGAGCATAAGTGGACCAATAGATGACTTTTGAAAGATAACTTACGTGCTGTTCTCTTTTAAACCATCAGTTGATCGCCATAGATCTCTAACCTTGGTTCCAAATGCCTCGGCCGCTTGATCAAGACTAGGATCGGTGTATTGATTGTTGACAAGTGTGGTGAACTTGACTGTGGAACGGAAAGGGTAGGAAGAAGACGAGTCGGGGAATTTCTTGGCCGTCTCGAACGAATAGCATTCAGCAAATACAGCCGAGTTCCCCACAGCCGGATTTTTCACGTACTCGGTATACTCGTTCCATATTGCTCTCCACGTTTCTGGGACCATTTGTCCAAGTCCAGCTCCATAGGATGGTTTCCGGCCTCCCTTACCACAGTGAGGATCATTGGCATAGTTTGACTGGAGGTAAGGGTATACCTTCATGTCGGTGACGACAGGGCCGATATCGAGGATCGAAGCGAATGCCGCTTGTCCATCACTGTCTGATCCGGTATAGAATGGTGATACAATAACCGCCGGCGTATAGTCAGGGGCACCTGAGGTTCCAAAGTATAGAAAGATGGACATGGGGGCCGCGAGATATAGGTCGTTGATGGCTGCGACAATCTGTTCGATTTTGTCCTCGCTGAAGATAAGACTGCCTGTCCAGACACTGCGATTGGCCTGCGGATACGCTTTTATCGTCGCAGATGTAACGATGCCAAAATTTGGACCAGCGCCCCGTAGCGCCCACCAGAGTTCTTCATTGCTTGGATCGACTTTGATGAGTGTACCTTCGGCAGTTACTAAATCAAGGGTAACGAGGTTATCCACTCCGAGACCGTAACGTCCCATCATGTGGCCTATACCACCACCCAGAATGGCGCCAAGCACGCCCACACAGTTGCAGTTCCCAAGTGAAACTTGACATCCGTTGTCATCTGCAACTTTTATCACTTCAGATATGATACTACCACCCCCAAACGTAATGGTGGAGTCATCATGGTTGAATTTCACTGTGTTCAGCCCTCGGAGATTGATTGTAACATCTTTTTGGCCAATTTGGAAAGTTGTAGCCCATCCGTGTGCTCCACTCTGTGCGAGAAATCTCACATCATTTTCAATGCAGTATTTAACCTGGAACCAATTGGATTATCTCATGAGCTACTGCTTTTAACAGCTGGGAGTGAAGAAACAAAATACGTACAGTTTCAAGAACATCATCTTCTGTAGCAACGTTGACAACTGTCCCTGGCATTGGCGCCTCAAAATCACTCCATCTTGGAGCAGCAGCCGAGGAATGTAAAATAGACGCGTTCTTGGACAGCAGATGCCCTAGTGCCGATTCAATGCTGACGGGTCCCTTGATGGTTTGATCTTGCATGTTTTGTGCTTTGCTAACATTGAACAAAAGTAATAAAAAGTTGAGGATTGATAGTTTTAAAAGCAACATGATCGAAAGTGTGATGACGTTCAATGAGCACCGGTTATAAAGAGACGTCCATTTATTAATCGCGGAATAAGCCATCTAATTATACGCTAGTCTCATACGTACTTATGTGACTTGATAAAGCCACCCCTCCAACTGTTACTGGTGCCTTCTTTTTTCGCCATCAGCTCTTTCTGTGCCGTGAAGTATTGTATTGTATTGGAATTTGGCAGGGAACGGCCCCGGTTTTTCTCATATTGGGGCATGTGAAGGGGTACGTGTAACGTGACTAGTACATGAAGTACATGACTGCATTAGGGAATCCATGAGCATATAATAAGCCCTAAGCCCTTTGTAGTATTTAGCTATACAATCAACAGTTCCAAAGTTATATTACTTTTATATCATTATATATACAGGCCGGGGTTGATCAACCTATGCATATACCACCGAGGTGATACTGTACTAGGTATCAACAGATATTAACGCATGTTGTCTAGGGTTGCAGGTGCATTGCATATTGCATATTGCATATCATCTTCCGATAAATTGCGCCACAAAAGGAACCGCCTGCACCCGTGGACCTTTCAGCATTTAAATTCAGTTTGGTTCAACCCTTCATTCTAGGCATCTACTTGCTGAAAATTCGTCTAGTACATGTACATAGTACACCTGGGCAGTATGGATAACATTCAGTATACTAGACTCGGCTTTATCGAGTCTGGGACTACCGAGAGCAAAAAAATCCAACACCGGGCCTCTCCACCCCTGCTTATATGCATTTGTTTACTCTTCTCCAATGTGATTTTTATATGGTTATGGCGAGAAGCTATCTCTCTTGATTGCGTGCGACCGCAATTAATCGAATGTATGCCCAAAGTTTCATTTTAGTGTGAGAAACTAGACATCTAACTGGGGTTCAAAGCACCTGGCAAAGCTGCAATTCGATATAGGAAGGTTCGCTTGATGCGAGAACTGGAAGGCAATCCTTACACTGGAGACCCAAGGCCGGATTTCGATAAAGCATGGGCAACTTTAATTGAGCGTAAGTATCCATTCATACCATACCATACCATAATGGGATGTGGCTGAAATAGGATCAATAGCTATAGCTATGAAAATTTCAGCCGATGAACTTAGGGCCTTAAACCAAACATCTATTCCACTCTACGACGGCTCCGGATTTCTCGCCGAAATGGCTGTCTACCATGAACTACATTGTGTGGTTAGTATTCCTTTTTATAAACCCCGCCATTGAAAATGCTTTACTTATCTTCAATGGATGACCAGAAGCGGATCAGGCGTCATTTGCATTTAGATCGCTACTATCCGAATATGACCGCAGATGAACAGAGGCGAGAATCCATTCACATAGGTATGAAACCAATGGCTCAAGGAGATCCGGAATCCATTGCTGAAAACTTCCAATAGACCATTGCCTTGAATATTGGCGAGAATCCGCAATGTGCCGGGCTGACGTGGCACTGGCGACGTTCCAATGGGCAGAAAATAAACCATTTTCGAGGGTATGGAGCGATCATGAATGTGTTGATTGGGAACAGTTTGATGATTGGGCTCGTACTCGGATGTTGGATGTGACTAACTATTCAATTTTGGCACCCACCGAACAGGGTGCAGATTTGCTGTAAGAATGCAAGTGATGCCAAGCATGCAGTTCCTTTTCGGCGTAGCTTAGCATGGAAAAATGAGAGCAAGTACATTCTCGTCCGATCACAGGTATTACGGGTGCCGACCATTGCAGATAATTGGACATGTGATATAGGGACATTGATATAGTATACATGTATGCAACTGATAATTACCGACCTCCCTTTTCTGCATTAGACCAATTTCTTTCTGAGGATACTTAACCATCCTTCAGTCTTGGATGATACATACTCACTAGGCTCCGATAACTTAACAAGCAGAGCACTTACCGGTATGCTCATCATTCCAATTTTCAGCATCTCCTGCACTTCTGGCTGAAACAAAGCTGACTGAACTTCAGTCTATACAAAATCCCACCCAACAAACCATGCGTATCCAATATCTTTTTGCCATCCCCATCCTCGCAAGCTATGCAATCGCAGCAGCAATCCCCAGTACGATCCCTATTCCTCCTTTCATTTTTAAATACTTGGCACTTTGATACTGACTATTGGATCAGAAGATTTCTCAGCTAGAAGTATCGATGTAGACGAGAAGCTTGCTAACTCGTGGGGTGCTTCTGCTGGAAATTCAGCCTCCGTTGAGAGAGATGTCGATGAAGTCCTTGCAAATTCTTGGTCAGCTGCTGCCGGAAATGCTGCTTGAGTGTAGATTTATTGGAAAGCGGTGCAAGTGTGGTGCCAATCTTGGTTTGCAGCTCGAGAAATTGAGGTCATGATTGTTAATTGCGAAGATTTATGAATTATATTTAAGACTAGGTTGATAATCATTGGATTTCAGTCCTATTATCAGTTCTCCATTTCTCTGCCCATTTTACCACGCTGCCATAGTCCCTGCACGTTCGCTCATTCCCCCATCCTGTCAGCAACCCATCTTCGTCCGGATACTCCATATTTGTATCAGAGGCACACATGAGAACTTGTCGTAAATAGTCAAAGCAATGTGCGATGTGTCCTGGTCCATCCAATGCCACCAAATCCTCGAGGAGTGGATCGATCTTTCCATTTTCATTTCGAACTTGCGCCAGTAAGGTGTAATAGGCAACTCGCATCTCGTGCTAGATTCTCGGAATATTAGCATGTGTCTTCATTACCAGTAGGCAAGAAGATACCGACAACGCAATGGATCTGATGAAATACGGCTATGTTTCCCACGCGTCCACTGGTAATAGGGTGACGGACAAAGCCACGACCAACTGCAGGAGCATTTAGTATGGTGTTTACATGAATGAATGAATAACTTTCCTGGAATGATGGATCCCCATGCCTTTTCAGTTTCTTCATTCGGAGGTCGAGAAAATGAAGTGTTCAAATGCCAAACTTGAACGTTCTCGCCAATGGAAGCTAAAAAGCTATCAGTTCAGCGTTTTCGGTCCATCGACTGTGAAGAAACTTTACGTAGGAGGTCTGCCATCTCAATTGACGGATTGGGCGAAGTCCATCTCCTACCAACCAAAAAACCCATGAACCCAGTGAGCAAAGATAGGAAAATAGTAGCCAGAGCCCACCGAATAATCCAGACCGATTTTTTACAAGAAAAATGACTCCCTTCGGGTTCCTTTGAATCTGAATCCCCCAAGGGATCGTAATCATTTCTCTTCGAGAGCATGAAACGCATTTTTGAAAGTTCTAGAAAATTTGTGATACGTAAAATGGTAAACGACAGCTAAAGTTTCATAAAGAAGACGTGCAATGTCTGTAGCTTTTTGGCATGAGGCTCGCGCGAGGAAGAAAAATTAAGACCTTCAAGTTTAATGCCCATGTGGATCCAGCAGGTCGCTTGTGCGAGCGTAGCTTGCAGAAAATCAGACAGGACTTGACGCATCTGAGAAAATCTTCTCTTCTACATTACGCGGATGTTTCTCAAAGTAGAAAGTAATATAACCGTTTTTGCAGACGATCCTGGTAGAATGGTTGGAAACCTTCCATGCCGAGCATGCAGATAACCCTGGTCAATGGCAATTGACCTGATTACAGTAGTACCAAAACAACCAAGAGCAGTTGAAGAACCAATAGACTAAATATATGAGCATATCGTTGTATCCAGCCGCAGTTGTACAGTGTACGAGAATCTTCATCGAAGTAGTTTAAAGAACCCATCTACTTCTTTAGCAACTCCACTTAGGCCGTGTCAGTACTCGCACTTCTTTCTCCACATACCCGTTACATACGTTGCCGTTCCCCGCCTTTCCGTAAATTTCTCCGAAAAATGGCTAATGACACTCCCACTCCGGAGTTTCTTGCACAAGATATTGGTGGAGTGCTGACAACAACGGCGGCAGTTTTTATTGTTTTGCTCATAATCTTTGCTATACTTAGAGGACTGGCTCAACGTACGAAAGGGCGTGATTTTGGCCTCGAAGATCTATTTTCCTACTTTGGTTTGTTCTTCATCCTCGGAGAATGTATTATAGCTTTAGGTGAGTCTAAAATGTTCCCGCGGGGCTCAAATTTGGCTACATACTTCCTCAGTCTAATCATGATATGACCTGTTTTATAGTGCAGGTCCCTGTCGCTGGAGTAGGGCGTCATGTTGCCTATCTTGAAATTTCTGCCCCGAAACAGCTAGCAAATGAGTACATTATCATGTATCCCATCGAAATCCTCTACATTTCGGCCTTCACATTCCCGAAACTTTCTATTCTTTGCCTTTACCTGAAGATATTCGTCACAAGAATAACAAGAAATACAACATATATCCTCATTGCAATTGTCATCGGTACTTGGATCGCGGAGACAACTACGGCAATCTTCCAATGCTGGCCTATCCAATATATCTGGAACAAGTCCATAGTTGGTGGCCATTGCGTTAATCAGGATGCAATGTTTCAATTCTGGAGCATTCCCAACATTGTGACAGACACAGCCATGTTAGTCTTACCGATGCCAACCATATGGAACTTGCAAACGTCCCTAGTGCAGAAACTAGGTCTCACTTTCACCTTCCTACTAGGTAGTCTGTAAGTTGTTGTGGATTTCTCTCATCTCCATCCCCATTCATTCTTCATTTCAGCCAAGAGAGCTATAGCTGACAATATGGAACTCAGTGGCTTGGTTGCGTCCTGTGTCCGCTTTGCCATATTCACCAAAACAGCAGCGTTGAATGATGCCACTTGGGCATCTGTCGAGCTTCAAATATGGACCATTGTGGAGCCAAGCATGTATTTCCTCGCGGGCATTCTTCCAACCCTCAGGCCAGTGTTGTCCCTCTTCGTAAACAAGTTCAAAACCATCATTGGTTCGACAAAATCATATGGAATCCCCTCAACAAACGAACCCCACAGCTCTCGCAGTAAAGAAGGTCGACATGTAAATGGCGTCAAACAAAGTAAAAACTGGGCGCCACTTCCTGACGATCTTCTTACTGTTGATGGTGTGGCTCTCGTCGAGTATAGCCAGAATGTTCAAGGTGGTACCAGCGAAGGATCGAGTATCGGGGAGAGGAAGGAAGAGCCTGGTATACGAAAAACACAAGAAGTTGTAGTGACGCGGGTCACTTTATAAACTTGTACTATGACATACTAGGATCTTGACTAGCACCAATAGCTTTGGAAATAAAGGTGTGAGGGATGGTACGATTTGGTAGATATTAATGAAAGAAAAAGTTTGGATGCAATGTTCTTTTGCATAGATTGATAACAGTGTCACTCTTCACCATGAAAACATTCTATGGTGAATGAACTGTAAATGATCACTACACTCTTAGGCTCTGTGTGATCTCCATATACTACTTCAGAGACTCCATAGCTCGTCCAATTTGCAATTTCATCCTTACTCGCCTCATGTCTTCTCGCCACCTGCCACCGCCAGGACCCGTCTTACTGATAACCTCTCTGGAATCTGTAGATATAGTTCTCCCTGCCACTAGATTATCATCGCATATACCCAAAATGACAAAGAGCGCAGCTGTATTTGACAGAACGAAATTTAGGAGTGAATCATCTTTGGGGCGAGGGCCAGAAACCACATCCATAAGAATCTCCGCATTCTCGGAAGGAAGCTCTCCCACGAGAGTTCGGCATATTGGATGGATTGGAGGTCCAAAGTCTGCTGGTTCTAATTAAAACTCTGCAATACGGATGATAATCTGCTTGCCAGCCCGTGGGAGTCTGCTGCTCAATGAGCCTCCAGTAAAATGTAGGTCCCGCACAACTAAGTTTCACCCGAATCTTCAGCACCGCAAACAATCAGTGCGTTCTTCACCCCAGTCATCCTAAGGGCTCGAGCGGAAATTAATCTCAAGTGTCTTTATGCCACACCCGCTGCGAGGATTCTGATTGTACCGTGTAGAAGGGTTGATTTATTATTAAATATATGATCCTGAGGCTATATAGACCATACAGTCGCAGCTGCCATATTGATCCCTAACACCGCAACCCTGGCTTCGATGAGTGAGTTCAGCAGGTGAGTAAGAGGATCGAAGATGTTAAAGATGATTTTGAATCCCAATTCTTTCTGTATCGTAGAGACATGCCTTACACCAGGGTGAAAGATGAGCGTAAAAAGAAAACGAAAAGCTGTCATCCTCATAAAAACTGGACAAAGAACCTCAAAGTTTCTGACGCCATATTTACTGTTACGAGAGTTGATCCTGATCTTGATCGTGAAGATGCGACGTATGTGGCGAGAAATGAAATCGATGCGTGGGTTCATTATCAATTTGATGCACAAAAAACAGAGACTCCCGTACGGCCACAATTACTTGGGAAGAAACTGGAAGATGAGAAAGTGGTCCAAGTGGTGGAGGAAATCTGTGACGTTGCTGAATTACCGTTCATTTACCTTCTCAGATAATAGGAGTATCTCAGTAGAATCTTGAGGGTCAGGGATATACCTAATGTCAGTCTGGAGTTTGATAAACAAACATTTTAGGGGATGATACCAATTGTTGATGTAGAATCTTAGTTTCCCTGCGAGAGCTGATGCAAAATGGCGTAGACTCTGCAAATATTACCTAAAACCTCGGAAATGCGGCTTTCCAATTTGAATAATATTGATATATTCATCGGTGACGCTTGATGAACATGGACACCTCGCAAAAGTTGTAGCAAGCCATAGGAATAAAACGCGAGCCATTAGCTCATGGAATACTTCAAACATATCATATTTTGAAGACATAAACCGAAAATAAATGCTCTAGATACTCACAACCTCTCCATCACCTCGCCATCTTTAATCTCAAGACTAAACATACCTACATACCCAAGTAAGATAAAGCAACATGCATCATCACCAATCAAAAAAAGTACCCCGTGCCCGCTTTCCTCCCAGAATGGTCAACAACCCTCGCTTAACCAAATACTCATTGATATATATCAAAACAAAGCAGCAACCACCATCAAACATCTCATCGAGTCGCCTTGGCGCAGTGGTAACGCACTGCGCTGTAACCACCTTCGGGTGGGTGAGGTGTTTGTGTCGCGACAGTCGCTGCCCCCATTTCGAAGGGTGCAACTGCGGTAGTAATAAAATCCCATTTCGAAGGGATTTTCCCATGCGCTTAAAGGCGCATGGTTTTTGCCATTTTGTTTGTTTGTTAGTTTGATTTTTTTTTGCTCGTCTTTTGTTTGGTGGGTGGGGAGAAGGGGCATAATGAGTGGTGATGGTGGATGGATGGAATATTCACTCGCAGTCTCCACTATCTATGAAGAGAGAGACTCGAAGGCCTTGATGGCTTTTGATTATTTTGAAGACCGAAGAAATGTCTGGATGCTATTGGTTACTAAAGTAAGCATTTTGGGTTCCTCGTACAATCATTAATCTATCACTTTGTTTAGTTTCTTGTGCGACCAATTTTACTCCTTATGTTTGTTGATAGTTTTGAGTCGCATTTAGAAATTTCAAAACCACTGCCCCCAACTTCATTGCATAGCTCTCCAGCTTTTCCAACTTTCAATAATCAATCTTTGAATTCCCATTTTAACACCCCCGTTGATGCCGCTCATAGTTTACCTAACTCGAAATATCACTATCCCTTCGTAATTCATCGACAAAAAAGTGGAGTAAGAATATGGTCAATTTTTGCTTTGCCCCTTGACCAACTTCAAACTTCAAACTTCAAGCAAGGGAATAGCAAGAAAAAATGAACATTCCCAATACTCAAAATACAAACGCTGCAGAAATTTGAAAATATCCATTTAAAAATTCTAACCTTTTATTACTATTTTTCTCCTTCCAGTCAAGTAGAGTGTGGGGATGAAGATGCACTGTTTGAGAAGAGGGATTGTTTTCTTCGTCTTCATCTTCATTTCCATTTACACTAAGTAGGTACCCATAGAAACTTCTCGTCGGGTGTAGGAATAAGAACTGGTATCATCAATCGCAATCATATCATGGTCTTTCCACTGTAATCAGTGATGCCATAGAAATCCTTTCCCTCAATAGTCTCTTATCGTTTGGTATTCATGCAACTATTGTCGGCTATAGCCTTCGTATACATATACTTATATTGAACATATTGCTTTCAAGTTCGTCATGGACTTTTGAGAAATGTCTTACCCAGACGACAAGAATCCTCGTAGTCGATATGTGGGACGCGGCATGCTTCGTCGATATAAGTGTTTGTGATGACTTCGAGTAACAGATGCATGGCAGTAAAAATGATTGGCATCTGTTGTGTCGAATTTATCGAATTTCAAAGACTGTCTAGGGAATCAACAGACGCCTTTAGGGCGTGATCCTGCCATGGTGATTGATTTGGGTTGGAAATTGAAAATATAAGTGTGAAAAGTCTGAAAAACTAATAGAATAGAGCCTGAAAATCTCATTTTGGCTTTTCAATATTCCTCTATGATGAAGAGGAAGATCATGATTACTTATATTCTAGAAATAATTATTTCTAGCCTGTACTTGCAAAACTTGAGCAGTTCATAATATCAGACGCCGCTTTTCAGGTAGCTCGCTCTTCCCTCATGTTGCAACCGATAATGTCATGAATGTCCAACTATTGTGTTGATTTCATACTGATTTGAGTGTGTCTGGCAGGTACAGCAGTGTTCTTCTTATGCTATTAGGTGGAAAATCTCCCATTTATATCACCAAAACCATGTCTTAGCCTTGTACCCCAGACTCTTGTTGAATTCTTGACCACAAATAAAAAAATCACCAGCCAGCCAGAACTACTCTTCCCAGAGTATCAGAATCTGCTGATAGCTAACTGCAACCTATCTGTGAACGCAAATAGAAAAAAAAGGGAATTGATATCCAGTTAGTTCGCTCCCATCTTGACAGCAAATAGTTGAGGAATACTTTTTCTCGCTGCCGTTAAGAACCGCGTAGCACACAAGTTTTCAAACCCAATAAAGAGGCAGAAATGGCGTGAGCTGGCGTAGGCAGTACTCAAAGCTCTTTTCGATGGAGAACACATTTAAAACCAATTCTCGACATGCACAAGGAGCTACTTGTCCTCCCTGGAAACATGAATTTAGAGGTTGGAGGTATGGAATAATGAACGAGTAACCATGAATCAATAAATTCACAAGGTGCAAAATTCCTCAGTACTCGAGCTCAATAAGCTGACTTGATTTTCGATGGCTGAATACCTCTCATACAATATTGTGAGGTAACCATATCCCGCATATCACAGCTCGATAACCTTTCCCCGACAAATAGGTATCCATTGTAGTAACGAGTGTCAACATTTCGAATGAAGAAGTCAAGAAGTCAGCGGGATGCTCGACTTAGATCTTGTCATGATTCGAAGCACACGAGAACCGAATGCGGGTTTCTGGGGTTCTGCCGTGTTAGGATATGCGTCGATGACTCGGAAACACATTCGCATTGTTCAATAATACATTCAATGCTATATCCTAGATGAATCCCCGACTTTCTTGTAGATAAAAATTCTCAGATAAACTGGCAATAATCATCTCGGACTCTCGGACTTTTCATCTAAAGGAGATGCGTAGAAGTCTTCAATGCGAAGGTTTAGGAAGTGAGTCGTATGCGTTCGACAGAGACGATTAAAGGGTACTCAGGTACGCCTAAACTTTCTCTACCACTACAACTTGACAAAAAGAAGTTTTGAAGGAACTTGAACTGAGATGTTCTTTCCCAATCCAAAGCTACCTCCGTTTGATTGCAGGGAGAGGTGCTATTCACGTGATACGCAATAGGCGCTAGGTAGTGATTGTAAGTTTTCTTTTTCCTTCGGCGATAAGCAACCTGGAAACATTTCATCATTTCATCATTTCATGAACCTCATTAATTTTCTTACCACCACTACAATATACAATAATAAGGTTGGTACATACATCTTCGAAGCTCAAACACTCTCGATCATCTTCCAGACTTTCATATTCACAGTACTCACATCCAAAAATTCCCATATCTATCTTGAGCAGCTGAGCTCTACAGTTCGTTAAGATAAGATGGCGATAGAGATGGCGATGGCGATGGCATCCACTGCATCCTCGATCCATACCATTATTATCCATACCGCCCTTTCCACGGCCGGAAGAACATTATTGGCGCGAATCAAATTGTTGATAAAGATCAAATTGCAAAAATCGCCTCTCCGCTAGTTATGAGAAACTTTATTTTTATGGACCCGTCAGAAAATCGAACCCATAAAGCTTGATTTGGTACCTGAATGCGTTCAATTGATTGATAATTTCTAATTTTTTACAGCGAATCCACTCTTATCTCTCTAATCAGGACGGGATGACTCGGGGACTCGGAACTCAGGACGGGACACAGAACACTATTCTTATTGAAGAAGGTGCTCGTGTTCAGTCTTCAGTCTTCAGCCTTCACGTCATTTTCTAATCCGACTCAATTTCGGGGCTGGGCTGAAAGTGGAATAATATTAGACGGACTTCTCCCTCAACGTGGAAAATTCCGATGGTAATCATCGTTCTAACTCCTGAAGGATCACTTCAGTCTACAAGTCTATGATACTGAACCATGACTGAACCATGATTGAATCAATCTAGATTCAAGATTCAAGATTCAATTGAATGGATTCTCAGGCTCGTCTCGTCTACAGTAATCACCAAGTGATGATCATCTTGGCAAATACTTGTTGCATCTTTCCGTTTTTCCGCGTGGAAGGCCCCAAAGCTTGTGTTGACGACAGACAATAATAAGCTCGTACTAGTCCACAGAAATAAGTGAGCACGAACTCGCGAATCACAAATGTGTGATTTGTATTGTGCGGAAAACATTATGTGACAATCTGTTCATCTCTATAAGCACTACTCCGTACATTAGACTATAGTCTTATGAAGGTATTCCGATCCTGAGTCAATGATGTCGACTTCCTTTGAGTTTATAGGCTGTAGCCTGTATGTGTGTGTACCAGGGGTATAGCGAAGGCTATATGTTGTTCTACCTACCTTCATCTTCTTGACAATGACAATCTGAGGACGGTCTGTTTTATTATAACCACCTTCCTCTTCTATCGAGCTTCTCCAATTTTGATATGTATGTCTTTAGTTTTTCCTCATATCGAACTGCATTTGATAGGAACAATGTGGAGGACTATTAGATTATCCGAGGATGGACGGTTTCATCAGGTAATAGATACAATAATGTGGATTATTGATTTCGATTTCATCCAGTGATGATGCTTCTTTATACTTCCAAGGTTATTTTCGATGGGGGCGTTTGTGAGTCTCCACGTCTCCACCCTCGTTAAACGGCATCCAAGATCCAGGACCTCGGTGAGGCACGGATATATCCATGTGCTGCAGAGCCATGCGAGGAATCCACCCCAGAAGCAACAATATCATTCACATTTATCTATATCTTTGACTCCCACAATGTTACCTCTCGTCAGCTTCAGTTCGTTTCCTATCAAATTTCAATCATGGCCAACAATTTAGGAAATCTTGCCCTCGATGGCGGCGACCCTCGCATTGATAATGTGGGAGAGGTGGGAGTACCAACCCCCGTTCGTCGCAAGATGCATGACCCAAATGTTCCTTTCGAAGAATACTTGCACTATGCAAAGATTCAACGTGAGCAAGAAATGAACGGACTTGGCCCAGAAGAACGAGAGAGGATGTACCAGGAATATCTTGCCGGAGTAGACAATGTTGCCGGAAAGGAAATTGAGGACGAGAAAAAAGCTCTCCCAGAAACTGGGGATGAAAAGACAGAGCCCCAGCCAATCGTTGAATCAAAACCTAGCTCTATCAACAAAGGGCAAGCTGTTTCTCATGTCGGAGCTGCCGAATGGGAAACCGCATCTCGAGCTGCCAGGAACGCTACATGGGGAGCTGTGTAAGTTGAATGCTTGAATCACACTATGGTATCATCTGACAGTTAAACAGTGTATACCTTATCACCACCGATATCTTAGGTCCATCAAATGCGCCATACTCCGTTTCACAATTCGGATATATTGGAGGTGTAATGATGTATTTCTTCATGGGTATCATGGCTTTCTTCGCGGGATGGCAAATTTGGCGCATGTTCTTGAAGCTCGACAGTGATAGATACCCCATGAGAACATTTGGTGACTTGGGATTCAGAATGTAAGAAAATATCTCCTATAACCAATCATAATCGTGCACAGCTGACTCTTACAGTTTTGGGACTTACGCCCGCCACGGCATCAATCTACTGCAAAGTATCCAACTTTTGTTCAACGTTGGTGTTATTGTCATCGGCAATGGTCAAGGTCTTTCCCAGATGTCCAAAGCCAAGCTCTGCTTTTCCATCTGTATCTTGGTTTGGGTCCTCGCGGGCATGATCCTCGGTCAGATTCGCTCTCTGCAAAAGTTCGGCCATCTAGCCAATTTCGCCATTTGGTTGAACGTCCTCGTTATCCTCATGACCATGGGTGTTGCTGCACACAGTCCCCCCAACTATGCCGCCGCGCTCGCCTCATTTGGTACTCCAAAAGGGCCCATTACCCATACTGTTTGGATCCCTGCCGGCTCAACTTTCGATTCCCAAGTAAGTTCTGCGATGCAAATCGTCTATGCTTACGGTGGCGCCATGTTATACTGTGAATTCATGGCCGAAATGAAGCGACCCCTCGACTTCATCAAGGCCCAATTCATAGCCGAAATGTTCATCTTCGTCTGCTACCTCATCTTCGGTTGTGTTCTCTACTCCCAACAAGGTCAATTTACCTACAACCCCGCCAACCAAGGTCTCTCTCCCTACGCCTGGCAAACAGTCACCAACGCGCTCTCCCTCGTCTCCGGTCTTATTGCCGCCGTTTTATACGGTAATATCGGTATCAAAGTCATCTACCAAAATATCATCGAAGATCTTTTCAACGGCCCCGAACTCACCACCAAAAAAGGAAAACTCATCTGGATCGGCATTGTCCCATTATACTGGGCTTTTGCCTTTGTCCTCGGATCCGCCGTCCCTCAATTCACCAATATCTCCTCGCTCGTCGCCGCCGTCTGCATCATGCAATTTACATATACCTTTCCCACACTTCTATACTTCGGTATGACCATCAAAGAAGACGCCATGCACCCGGACGAAATTTTCGATCCCGTGACAGGCACCATCAACCGTGTCGATACCTGGAGGGATCTGAGCAGATGGAAGAGAGGTCTTGCACCACGCTGGTGGTTGAAGGTCTTCTGTTTCTTGTTTTTCCTGGCTAGTGCGACGACGGCCGTTCTCGGTATGTACACGAGTATTAAGAGTATTATTGCGGATTTTGCATTGGGATCCACCACGAGTTTTGGTTGTGCAAGTCCGTCGGTTTAAGTTTGGATGGGTGGGAATGGGATGGCATGGGATGGGTGGATGGATGGATGGATGCTCCTGCGGGAGGGACGGGGTGGATTGCTATGGGATGATGATGATAATGATTGGGTTAATGATATGGGGCATGAACATATGAATGAAGGAATGGAGATATGTAGCATATTGAATGGAAGTTAATGTAAATATTCGACTCTGAATTCGATACCACGATGCAACTTTCACAAATGCGACAGATGCTATGAGAAGGTCGTACTCCATAAGATGGCTTTGTTTAAGAGTATGCCAATATCACCGCCTTAACTCGAGCCGAGAATCTGAGGGTTATCCGGCGTATATCCGCCCTTTTATCCGATTCGATATTCGAATCTATACCAGGCACTGAAAAGTAAGCCGGATTGTAACATCGGATGCATACAAACTCGAGAATCTATTCTTGCACTTTTTGGATATCCGTGTTACACATTCGATCTTTAATGAAGATCTATTATGCCTTTGAGCCGCTAATGCTTTTATGATGCTACTTGCTTCAATCAATGCTATTAAGTCGTTAATGCCGTTATGCTGCCAATGCTGTTATACCCGACATGCCTATCATGTCTGTTGTGTTCGCCCGCTCCATGCAGTCAATGTATATATAATTTCACCCTTCACAATTCGGAATATTCACAATCCCACCTTCTGTTCTGGACATCAATGTCATCTCCGGCAGTGGCTTGAGCTTTCAAATCACATTCAACCATTGCCCGGATCAACTCAATTGTAATCTCGACGCCCTTTTCTATGGATTCACGGTCCGCTTCGACCGGTACATGAAGAAACATTGCTTTGTTGGGTCTGTTTTGCTTATAACGATGTGCGAGGGAGCTATAGTATATAAAATCGCAGAGGTAGTTACCAGCGTCTTCGGAGATGCGTATATCGACTTCCTGTGTGATGATACTTAGTGACAATTGGGGAAAATGAAGGATGGCATAGTAGTGATATTTATAGGAGAGGTATGAGAGTCAATACGAACAGGACAAGCCTCCTTCCATTGATGAAACATTTCATCAAATGGCAAACTCGTCAAGAGTTCCTCGGGACAGCCCTTCCATATCCACTTGTCTCCCTCTTTGATCCTGTTGTATTCATCATTCAAGAATTCCCCATCGACATCTCGCATTAAATATCCACGGCGGTGACCACGTCGCTCACAACTGTAGAAGGATCGTCCAGTTGCCATCCCGATGTGTAATATATAGTCCGGCTCGGGGTTAGGCGCATATTTATCAAGGAGGATAGGAATCAGTTTCCGAACCTCCTTGTATCCTACGTGAACCGGCGCGTCAAAACGGTCCACCCGGATGCGAGGCATAGGGGGGTTGTTTGGTGGTGGTCGCGCGTGCGGATGGTGCCCCTCGTCCGCTGCCTTCATAGGGATATAACTTGGAAGACGAGATGCAATTTCCCATGATGGATTTACCGGATATTGTACGCGAAAAGGCTATATTTCAAATTAGAGTCAGCGTTCAGAAAGATGCTATGCGATGTTCGTGAGTAGCTGCCAGCTGGGTAACGATCTATCAACCCCACAAGTTCCACGATTGAGGGGTAGAGCGGGGTTGAATAGGTATCAAAATTAACCCACACCAAAACCCGTAACTAAAACTCGAATTTCCTCTCCTTGAGGAGATGTGTCCTTCTTTTCACCGATTGATCCCATGATTTACACAAAAAGTATGATGATAATCGTGATGGTTGATATTGTGATGTATTGTTAGGTAGGTAGGTACAATATTGTGGTCAGTTTTGCCGATGACAATGCGGGAAGGGATGGCCCGCATTTTAGCGTCATTCTGACAAGCGGACACTACCTTGGGACCCCGGATTTACAAACCTACCTCGGTTGTTCATGACTTCCTCAAAATAATCATCAATCAATCCCCTCGTTCATTACATGAGAATTATTTGAATCGGAGAGGAAACTAGCTTATGAATTACTAAGTTCCTCCATAGACCTATATTGTTTGTCTAGCCAGCTGCGAGCTTAAATTCTCATCGAATCTGCATGTCTGGCTTTATGTGTGTCAATGGTTGGGTGGACTACGAATACCAGGAACAAAACAAAAAGATCGATCAGTGTCGAGGCTTATTGTTTTGCGTTTGATAGGTATCAATCGTGTTCCTTGAGAGATTGTTGATTGCGTTGGCAATTGTTGGATGAAGGTGCAGGCGGCACAGCTTCTTGAAGAAGTCCTGGATTATCGTACGAATTATGAGAGCCAACTACACGGATTCTAAGAGTCAAAAACTTTCAATGATGTTATTTTGGTGATATCAAAGCCTACTCCAACAGTTGTTCCCGAGAATAACAGTGTTATCTATTAACAATTGCACCAAAGATGAAGGCGGGGATTCAACCGGATGCAACCGAAATCCTTCATAAGTGAAGCAGGGGACCAGAATTGCTTCCGCTGCCAGAAGTTTTGACATAAAAAACAAACCTTCAAAGTATCACCGCCTTGCTAACTAAAAATTACAGACTGTACAATGAACAACCTTTATGTGAGTCTCTCTGATGGGGTGGTTGGCTGCATTTGATTCGTTGAAGGAGTGTCCGACAAAGTCGCGCCTCTTATAATGTGGCATGGATTCTGGATTCTGGTTGCTGACATTTTATTGGCTCCACTCCCACCAGCCTCTCACCCAGCCATATTGCATCCTCGAAATAGATTTTCTCTACTCGTTCATGATAGCAAAACGAATTTTTGGTAATGTCATTCATTGCCATATCAACCAGTTTCCTAGCCACCCGAACAAGCATCACATAAGAAACACAAAATACAATCACAGCTGTTCTGTAGTCTCGTTTCACTGTATTTGTCCATGATGCCTGTTCATCTGGCAGATACGGAAGACCCTTCCAACAAGCTGCAGGCTGGGTTGTAAGCTACTGAATATGAAGCTATTCCTGTATCACGATGCATTTGACTCGAGGTATATATACTTTGATGGTTCTATGTCAGTTCCTACCATCATCATCAGCATTATCAATATAAGACACGCTCATAACACTTTCTAATCTCTAAAATACCACAATCGAATAACCACCTTACTTTTCCCTCTCAATCAAATCACCGGAATATCTTCGCTATACACAATATACAAAAACACCTCCCACTTCAAAATGGTCTTCACCACATTCGCATTTGCTCTCATCGCTGCCGTGCACACACCGACCAGTGATTCTTCTGCCACCTCGACACAAAACGTTGCCTCCGACGACTGCACCACGGGTTTGCATTATCACCATTCTACTTTGACAAAGTAGTGTTTTGGTGGCAACATAAATGCCGATTGCGAGCCCATGAGGCAAGCGGGGCCGTATGATGAATATAATATTCAACTACAACCAAAATCGCTAATAATATGGATGGGTATTGGATATTCTTTGCCCACCGTACCACTCCATCTTTAAACTTGATGAATCACTTTGAAAAAACTTGATGAATCACTCTGAAACAATTTAATGATTTTCTTTTAGCTATGATACCTAGGTAGGTGTTTACAAGAAATATTTCTCTTACCTTTCCTATTCAAGGTCGATCTTTAACTTTTTGCAACCTGTGATTTTTCATACATACCTAGTTGTCCGGAAAAAAGAATAGGTCATGGCGATGCAGTGCAGTGACGTTTCGAGCAAGTAGGCTATCCATTATTCCAAGCTATAACGCACCTTAACAGTAGCTAACGAAGATTTTAGTGACCTTGGTCGTGAGCTTGTTCACATCTTTGTTGGAGCCGAACGAAAGAAATTCTCGGTGGATAAGAATCTCATCCGCCAATCTGGCGATTTTTTCAAAGCTGCTTTCCAAGAAAACGCATCCAAAGAAGGCATCGAGGATAAAATGGACTTGCCGGAGGATGAGCCTTATATCTTTGAAGCCTTTGTCAATTGGATGGATACCAAAAAAATTGGAGACCTGAGAAGTCCGCGTGTAGAGGACGAGCAATATTACCACATTCCTCTCATCGAGTTTTATATCTTCGCCGAAAAATACCAAAATAAGCCGCTTATGAATCTTGTGATGGATTCCCTTCAAGACTCAATGAAGCAAAAAGCCACTACCCTGGCGTATGAAGAAGCCAAATTGATCTTTGAATTCACGAAATCCCGATTAGACCATCCTCTGCGACGCCTTGCTGCAGCAATGATGACTGTCGGAATTCTGAGATCTGAAGGCCGCAATGTCCTCGAACAGTACGGAAAGTTTCTTCTGGAGGTTAACGGCGCACTAGTTGAGATTCTCGAATATATACGCCTGGCCTTCCGGGACTGTTTGCATGGATACAGAGAACCTAGATGTCGTGTAAAGCACCCTGGATTGGAAAATGGGTTCGGAATCCATGACTTTCACCAGCACCATCCTGACAAAGATTGTGATTGTGGCTCAGTTCCCAACAATGACGATGATTAAGTCTTATCGAATCTTCGCCTTGCCGATATTTTACACCTTTAAACGGCCTAGATGGCGGGAATTCACAGCGCAATCGGGAGGAGACACTGGAAGAAGAAATGCATTTATTGTTGCAAGCCTTCTCATAGGATAGTGGTGGACAAAGGAAATCAACTCATGCCGTTTACATGAAGTCCGGTTCTATTTGGGGATGGGTATATCGCATTATGCCTGGTTCTATAGGAAGCAACAAAAGGACTAATGATATGACCATACCATCTAGAGACTGCATCTCCGTTCCTCCATGTGTCCAACCTTGATCGATCATTTCTCTTTAGACATCATTTGAAGCTGCAATCAGCCAAGACGAATAAGCCCGCCAAAGTTGATATGTGCAAAATGTTAGTCTGTGACTGCCGACTTTAAAATTCATGGATGGTATTCGAGGGCTATATCATACAAACTTATGTAGTGGTGATACATATTTTTGTATTGGTAGAAGTGACTGATGTGAATTAATTCTTTCCTGTCTTCACGTTACCATATCCTGATAGTGATACTATCATTAAATTCAATCAGGGATGACTGTTGCACTGTAGCACGTCTGGATTTCCTAAATAATAGTCACCACGTTCGTCAGCAAGTGTTTCTCGACACATCCAACTCTCGAATCCACAACCTTGGACCTGCACGTCTCAACTCCAGTTTGCGCGATTTCACTAGAGCCGACGATCAAGAATAATCAACATAGATAACTTGTCTTCATAACATCGATTATCTTTTAACCTTTTCGGTGGTTCCGATTTCGAACTTTTTCGCATTGTCCATCTGCTGTTGACAATTTCACCAACGCGGCAACACAAGACAAAAGGGACTGCCCACACAATTTCTCCCTCTCAAGATGGCACACTTAAACTCCAGGTAAGAAACGTGATATTGCCGACAAAGTCGTTCAAGCTAACCCATAAATTATTAGTAAACCTGGCAATGAATTTGTCCGAATCTTCGTCAGTTCCGAGCTCAAGGAATTCTCGGTCCACAAAGCCCTCATCAGATCAACCTGTGATTTCTTCAAGAACGCGTTCGATGGCAGGTTCATGGAGGGTGTCAAAAATAAGATGTTCATGCCCGAGGACGATCCAGATACATTCGAGATTTTCGTCAACTGGATGCACGCCGGACATCTCAGATCCGATTTAAAGCCCATGCAGATCATCAATTTGTGGATCTTCGCCGATAAGTGTCAGTGTCAAAAATTGGAAAACAATGCCTTGGATGCTCTGGTGCATGCACTTCATGTTGATAATAACTCGCCGTCGCTTTCTTTGACGTATGAAGAGGTTGAGCGGATCTTCGAGAACACAATGGAGAACGACACTAATAGTTGTCGTTTGCGAGGGTTCGCGGTGAAGTTGTTGGCATTTGAAGTTAGGCACGGAGACAGAGATAAAATTTGCGATCTGGAGAGGATATTTCAGGGCGTGGATGGATCGCTTTTGGAAACTCTCAATATTATACGAGAGGGAATGAGATTGGATTTCGATCCACGAATTCGCAACGATAACTTTTGTAGATGTTGCGGGTTTCCCAATCATATCGGCGGCTCCCAGCTTCACATTTGCATTACCCCTAATACCGTCATCCGACCAGGTGACCATCAGGGGAGGTTCTCTCCTTGAATTCGAGCTTACTGATGGTGGAGGTATCTTCAGGAAGTGTGTCCAATAATTCGTACTGCAGTCCAAGTCCGAGAGGTTTTGAATTCTTGAACGATTTAAAGTTTCAAACAATAAATCTATCGAAACAACCCATCTACTTGGACTTGGTCTGCTAGTCCGGAATATTGAACACAATGTCTGCAGGGAGGCGAATGGCTAAGTTGGCATGGGTATCCGAGAGATTGGGGCGGTTTCATGGTGGCAGAGAAGCTTTACATTATTACCTTGTATCTTCACTTCAGAGGGAGTTTGTCGGATCTCGTCGTGATTCTCGGAGTCATATGATAACATATGGAGGAAACACTAGAGAGTAGTTAGCAATCAAAATATTCAAGGGCTATTTTCTTTTCACTCATTACGTAAAGTTCCGAATGCTCAGATGCTTCTAGAAATAGCAAAGAAGATACACCTCTCATATTATCCAATCTTAGAAGAGGTTCACAGAAGTCCCATATCTAACATTACAGACAAAAGCTATTTGTATATCATACCATATAAGGTTCAAAATTTCAAAATTTAAAGAACTGTGCATTTTTCAAATAAACTGCATTTTATAAACACTTTGATTGAGTTTCTCAAAACAAATTCAATTCTCAAGATAAAATTCTGATGGAATTTTTACAGTAATCTAGATCATTGGAAACTCTAAAAGAAATCCGAATGTATTGCAATAAAACTTCTGAGAACATCGAGAAATAAAGACCAGAGAAAAAAATACAGCTCCTCTAACTATGACTATGTAGCATGCATTCAGCTCGTAGGCATACCATAACTGACGTCCAACATACCATAAGACAAGATATGTATTACGCTATTTTGTCTTATGCATCTCCTAGTAAACGAGCCCCATGAAAAACCATCTTGGCTAAGGCTAGGTATTGTATTAGAATAGGAGCCACCTAACCATCTCGCTTACGAAAAGACCCAAGTAGGAGAAATCGGCTAGGCACATAATAAATTTTCTGACCAACAGTTATATTGAAACCCCAGAAGCCAAGCCAGCAAATAACCAACTCGCAAACCCCAGCGACCGATTTTAAAGATATCTTGTTTGCTTATCGTCACCCAGAAATAGCTCACATCAGCCTCAGCACCCAAGACGTTATGATTTTCCCAACATCTCACTCCCTTGCAGCCGCCAAGCACTTACCCCGCCACGCCCACTGCGTAGGTAGCACAACCCAGCTAGCTCCTGTTGCACAAACATTTGAAATGCATCGGATCATCAGATTTTCTCACCAAACACCGCCCCAACAAAGGCATCCGAAACTTTTTCTCACTTGTTTGCTAGATATGTCGCGTAATGAGATGACGACCTTGATAATCATGACAATCGTGATAATCATATGATGTTTTCAGCTTGGTGATGAATTCGTATTGCTTCAGCCCTGTGCAACAAGCCTCTTCGTATCCGCCCGCTCGTCATGAGATCGTCATATGATTTACCTCAGCATTCCACAATAGTGGCACTGCGCCTGCCTTGAGGGAGATTTTCTATATAATGATGCTTTGGGATCGATGTAGATCTTGTTTTTCTCCTCATCCATCAATCTCAAAGTTCAATCTCACTGCTCTACAATACAATCACAAGTCTTCAACTTCCCACTTGAAAATCCCCAAGAATAAAAATGCTTTCCCAGACCTTCCTTCCTTTCCTCATTGGAGCAGCAAGCTTTGTGCGAGCTTCTCCAGTACCGGATACATTGAACGAGAAACGCACTTGCGGGACCCAGATCTTCCCCAACCAACTCGTGCAACTCTCTCAAGCAAACCCAAATACCGCGTATCCAAACACGTGGAAGACGGACCAATCTGTCAAGATCAGTCAAGATGTTGATGGAAATGGTATGAATTTTCCCAACATCCATCATCATCAGTTCCAACCAACTAACTCACATGATAGGCAACCCCACGAATCAATTCTCGGAACTAATTTCCTTCCCCCCTCTCCCAGCCGGATCCTACGGTTGCTCTCTCTACATGACTTTCCCATCTGACTACTTCCCCTCCATCACCGGTGTATCTCCTGCTCTCAACGTCTACACCGTCTCTACACCTCTTCCCAACGCTCCAACCTATAACAACATCCAACCTCTAATCAACTCTGGAGTTTTCGGCACGGTGACTCCGGCTAGTGGTCAGAGTGTTGTGATTAATACCGAGGCTTGCAATGGGGGTAGTGGTCAGGGATTGGCTTTTGTGTTCAAGTATGCGGATTGGGTTCATGGACAGGGAAGTGTGGGATGGACTGAGTATGTTAATAATTTGAATGGGGCAGGTGCTAGGGGAGTTTATTTGAACTATAACTGTTAGATGAAGGTATGAGGAAGATGGCTTGTCTGGCGTGTGTTTGCTGGTTTGGAGAAGAGTGGGCACATGAATGGTCAGTAGAGAGGAAATCAAGAGGATATAGAGTTGGTCGAATGGGAAGGACTGGATTTTTCACATGTTAGGCGTTTGAAAGTTAGTTCATTAAATTTAGAAAATCAAATAATGATTTGAATTGCCGTCATTTCCTTAGGTAAATCAACGCATTGCCCAAGAACTATGAATGAATTGGACTCGTTGCTCGAAGTCGAATGAATCGTTTTACGCAAAATTCAGAGATTCCCCACGGGACTTTTCATAATTATCGAGATACTACGATGAGTTAGCATAGGGCTCCAAGAAAAGCTACCAGAAAAGAAGTACCGAGGAGATTCATTAACGAAACCTAAGCTGAATGACAACTAATGATCATTCGGCTTGGATTCACAGACCGAAAAAAAATCATTTTCGCCGTCATGCTTGTGGAACCTGCAAAGATTGCTTTTGGTTCGAGAACTGGGGTCCAAATTCTTCAGTTCGTCAATATCGTCGCAGTTAGCTTCGAATAGAAGGTATGGGACGATGGCAGCCGGAACTTTCGAAAGAATATCGCGAACCGCTAAATAACTACTGAAGGAATTATGGTAGTGAAGCTGAGCAGCACAGAAAGTCTCCAAAGGAGGAATCTCACTCCCGCCATTGTTAGTCGCTTCAAAAGTATATTCCAACTCGTCTGCTGTCATCCATTCAGGCGTACTTTGGTAGAAATCTTGAATAAAATCCATAGTAAAGTTTTGGAGCTTCTGGCACGAAATCTTGTCGGCAAAAATCCATAGCTCTACAGCCACTTTGATCGTTGGTAATTTGATGAATCGTCGTGTATAGAGCCACATGACGAAGATCTCGAACATTTCTGGCGTTGAATCGATTGCGACTGAATTGCGGTCAAAATTACCGAAGAAGTCCATATCTTTAGACAACAGATCTACGTCGATATCATAGGAATCTTGGCCGATATCGATTTGAACTTTCTCTCTGGTCACTGTTAGTTTGAATAACATGAGATGCAGCATATCGACTTACCCAGGAGGCTGGTTGACATCCATATTTTTGTTGTTCTGAAGTTGAATCTTCAAAAGATCGATGATCAAGTGCGAAACCACAAGTTCTTTCAAGGTTGCAAAGCTGAGAGAAAGGTTTTTTTGTGAAGAAGTTAGGACCGAGAAGAGTAGAATGTAACCAATACTAGCGTAAATAAAAAGTGAATATCAATGAAGTTCTTCCCAAAAGTAAGGTTGAATGAAGACCACGAGACTGCCTTTATGTCTGGCTCGATATAAGTTTTCTGAAGGAAACAGACGAAGGAACGACTACCCCGCGTATCACCCAACGCTCAAAGGACGCCCATTGAATGACCCGAAAATAAAATTTGCAATACCCTAGACTCGTCTGGTATTCTTGACCGGTCTCATGCTCAACATGCTCCAGTGAAGACATAGCTGTCGAGCACCTAAGTAGATGTGAGGCTGCGTGCCAATACAGTGAACGTGAAGTTACTACCACATACCATTGCGATTTGGAGGGGTCGCAATGATCGTAAACAAAAGCATATATCCCGAATCCGTTCAATTCGTTATTTCTTTACACTCCAGCAACACCAGTACACCCCCTCCTTGGTAAACCACGGAAATCGACACCAAATATAAATGCCATGGTCCTCACTTGATACCCCCTGAACCATTCATGACCACCAAACCCAAACCATAACCCCCAGAACAACCGGCACCAGTATCCTGAGCAGATCGGCTAGTCATGTATTTCTCTTCAAGTCGTGAATAACAATATCTCCCTCCTCCCCGGAATCCTGTGCTTGTCCGGTCCCAACTTTCGGGGGGTATTCGACTCCATTCTTCTCAAACTTCGGTATGCAGGTACATCGTTGATCGGCTGGAATGGAGGAAAATACGGATGGTAGATGCTGACCGCAGCCAAACCAGGTTCCCTTCTCTATCATCGATGTTAGTTATGGTGTAAGATAAGAATGGAGGTGTGAGAGACATACGACAGGTTGGACAGCTTGCTTGTCTACACATTGTGGAATAATTTGAGTTTTTGGGTGTTGCGATATTGTATTTTATTTGTTATACGTTTCACTGCTTTTTATGAATGAAGAGGCTTCTTAAACATACCTATGGGTAGGCAGCAGATGTTCTTAAAGAACTCGTTAGATTGATTATAAATTTGTTCGGGCTTCATTTTGTGGGGTGAGCGATAGCGATAGCGTCGGCGATGTTTAACTACAGGGGTATCTAGCGCTGGCCTGAGCTTATTAGGGTCGCCGACAAAGCCAGAAATCGACATCAAATACATTGGCAATACCTTAGGTAGGTATTTATTACCAATTTATTACCAATATCATACTGTGGAGACAGAAGTGATTTGTAATCGGTTACATAATCATTCTCTCATTCAATTAGTATAAATTATTTAGTTTAGCTAGCAATGAATGAAACCATCCCTTTCCCACTTAATACAAAACTCCCGATATCACAATACCAATCCTACCCCAAAGACTGTTCAAACCGTGTCAATGTACTTACACAAACCCACGGAAGATATGCGGTACTTGGAGGTCATCATGATTGTACAGGGTGGTACAATCGGAGAACTCCCCTTTGATCTACCTGTATGAAACCGACTTCAAAGTGAAGCTAGCTGTATACAATGCGGTTTGCATCCAGTGGAATCTCACAAAAATTCGTGTGTCGACTTCCACATGTGAGGAATCTTTATTGTGACAGACAGATAGATACACCTAACTTCTCCTTGCCACACCTTCGTATCTTCTAGCCATTTACTTTGTTTCCCCACGCTGTGCTCGAGTGAGCACTAAGGTTGTGGTAGTCAAAAATAAACGGATCACCCAGTCAATAATCGTTGCTCAATACTTAGCAAACAAAACCTTGACATGGATACCCGCATGGATAATCATCACTCAGCAGTATTCTCGTTACATTATTAGGTATCTGATGATCATTCATGTCGTTACATCCGGGTATACAACACTTGTTTCAGATGGATTCGTCACAATTGTCAATCGCTAGGACAATACTGAGGCAATGTACTTAATACCTTGATACCCACTGTGGTTTTCTGCCCATCATAATTTGGAGCATCAACATCCAAATCGGCATGAATAGAAGTATGAATATCGACCGAGTCTCGGGTTGTGCCGAGGCATACCCTCCGGATGCATCACTCAGCCGTGCCAACCGGCTCCTTCCGCATATACTCGAGGAAGAGGCAGGCAATGATCCGGAACGAATTGTCGCAATGGTGGCCAAAACCTCGGATCTATCTATGGGATTCAACCAACTCACTGCCGGACAGTTCTTGCACTCTGTGGATTTTACAGCTCATTGGATCGACTCTCATATTGTCAATTCTTCCCACGCTGAGACTTTTGCTTTCATTGGATTGCAGGACTTTCGCTACCCTATCATGGAGATCGCTGCCATGAAGACTGGAAATCCTCTCCTTTTACCTAGTCCACGAAATGCATTGGCAAATACCATTTCACTACTTACAGCCACCAGATGTTCAAAATTATTCTACGCGTCCCAATATTCGAAACTCGCTGCACTGATTGTCGGTGTAATTCCAGGTTTAGATATCTACGAAGTACCGAGCATACAGGAGATGGTAACTGAAACCACCAAAACATATCCGTACACTAAGAGTTGGAACACACACAAAGACGAGACAGTTCTGATTATCCATACATCGGGATCTACAGGTGCGCCAAAGCCAAAGTATTGCAGCCATGCCTATCTCAGTGGTTTCATTAACAACACTACATTGCTTCCTGATATTCCTGGACGAACAGTTGCAGGGTTCAGATTACTCGGCAAAAACAACTTGCTATTGTGTGGGTGTAGCTTTTTTCATGGGTCCGGTCTCATAATAGGATTCGCAACTATCGCGTTGGGCACAACCTTTGTTTGTGGCCCACCGGATAAACCTTCCAGTGGAAAAATACAGCATGACATCATGAAAGTCCTTCCAATCCATGGAGTTATAAATCCGCCAAATGTTACAGAACAATTGTTCCTGGAGCATAACGAAGATCTAGAAAAAGAGATTGCGGCGTTGGAACATATTTGCTGGCTTGGAGGCGAGGAGAAAAATCTATAACTAGCAGTTGGACACGTTATTGATTAAGAATAAGGTCCATTATCCCAGAAGACAGGCGATTTCATTATCAGACATACGAAAGCTGTTCTGTGGCAAATTTTTGGGTCGACTGAGACTGGCATGTTACCACTCCTTGTACCACCAAAATCACATTGGTCATATATCGAATTTCACCCACAATTCTCACCAGAATTGGATCGGATATCGCCGGACTCCCCGTTGTACGAAGTAGTAGTACATAGGTTTTCCGATCCAGCACTAGCATGGAGCCAACCTGTCTTTCACATGGTTCCCGACAAGACTCAATGGAGGAGTAGAGATATTCTACGTCGTTGCGAGGGCCCACTTCCCAATGGAGTAGGTCCGCTGTGGAAGTTTGAAAACCGAATTGATGATCAAATCATCCTTTCCAATTCTCTTAAAGTTAACCCAGTGCACGTCGAAACCTTCTTACAATCCCACCCACTGCTCAACGGATGTCTGGTGGTTGGGGAAGGGAAAAATCATTGTGGGATATTGTTGGAACCAAAAGAAGGTTCGGAACTGACGCCAGAAGATTTGGTGAAATTGGTATGGCCAGATGTAGAACAGGCCAATGATACCGTTCCAGAACATGCTCGAGTCGAGCGAGATTTGGTTCTGGTGGTGAAGACTGATAAGAGGTTTGAAAGAGCCGCCAAGGGAACTATCGTCAGATCCATTTGCTTAAGACAGCATCAGGCGGAGATTGATGATTTATATACAGCATTTGAATCACGTCAAGCAAGAGCTCATTGATTGGGAATTCCTCTAGGCCTAATATTTAGTTAAAGCCTACCTGCTTTTAGGTTTTAATTCTGTTGATAGCATGTCCACTCATAATTCATACTTTCTTTCCGAGAGCAATAGGGCTGCCTGCTTTTGGTTGACTTGAATAACCTTATAAATAATAACTTTGCTGGATTCACCAAATTCGTTGGGTCGGTCAAATTCGATAGGTTTGGCAGATTCGGTGGGTTCGGTAGATTCGGTAGATTCGATAATTACCGATCAAAGCGCTTAGACAGGGGTGACTTATTATCAATAAGAAGCGACTTTTATAGATGGCCATCTTTTAAAAATCTTGTTCAATATTAATATCGCATTATATAACACAACATATGGTCCTTTAAAATCAAAGTTGGTTCTGTAAATCCATAAAAGGTTAAGGTTCCCTTCTTTATTTACTATTATTACAACTCTAATGCATATATAGTACGTAATCGCATAAAGTATTCCATGCGTATATAAACTCCTTATAGCACTCAACTCTTCAATAAAGGGTTTTTAGCAAAATTTCTAAGTAGCTTATTTTAAGCATAGCCATTCTTATATTATATACCTAGTTAGTTTTCGTCTAATGTGGTAAGATTGGTTTCGAACTCGAGAAAGAGGGCTGAACCTCTTATAAATGCTAAAGTTGCTACGAAGTGGACATAAGAAACGATCTTGATAAGTTGTTAAGAGTGTTTCTTACATCGATATCTTCTCTCAATCTATATACAACGTTCATATTATACATTCCAAGTTTATACACTGGTGTTGATCAACACCAGCATTACTACCGAAATAATACCGACAATCTTTTGCTGCGAAGTGGACGGCAAAAAAACGATCTTAATAAGTGGTTAAGAGTATTTCTTACGATAACATCTCTTAATCTACCATACTACCCTAATAATACTACCAACAATATATTATACATTCCAATTCTATATAATGGTGTTAATTGACACTAGTATCACTATCAAATATTATAACAGAATAAGAGATTTCCAAGTATTGCTTATACAAATTCCAATAAAGTTAAATGTTTATTTTAGTTAGCAAAGTTTTTATTAAAAATAAAAAAACCTTATAAGTTATAGGAAATACTTACAAAGAAAAGGGGGTAAAATGTATAAAACAATAAACATCCCTTCCAATTGAACTCGATTTATATTGCCATCATCCTCATACATTTCCTCATTCGAAACCCTTACCCTCATCACAAACCAACTAGTATCAACCAGCAAGCAACAAACCATACTCCTTTTAAATCGAACGAATCATCAAAATGGTCAAATTCACCTCCATCGCTCTGTTCCTCATTGCCGCCATCGGCAGCGCGCAGGCTTGTACCTGGTGTCAATGCCTCTTCAAGGATGGCTCGCATTGTTGTCTCAAACAGGTAAATAATCAAGTAAAATCAACTTGAAATCAGAAAGAGAGGAAAGCTAATTTCATATGTGATGGATAATAACAGGACGATCGTATTGGTAACCTCGATTGTACAAAGGCCTGCGACGGAGCCCGTCGTCACGATGGCACGCAGACTCTTGACGCTAGTGGCAAGGTCATTAGTGAGGGTACCGCTTGTAATGCGGGTGGAAAATACAAGTGTCTTACTATTTTCAATGTCAACAATCATGTAAACTGTCATTAGGCACTAGTTTATTAGTTATTACTAGCAAACCGGGTTGTGTGCAAGGAGTACCACCTAGGTGACTGGCAATATCAGGGAGCTGCCAAGGTTGTTTCCTAAGGCATGCCACAGCTAAAGCTTTTTTTGATGTTTTGTGGTACGTTGATAGGATTTAATGTTGTGGAATGGAATCAATACCTGGGAACTTGAGGTTGACAGTATCGTGGTTATAGTCTACCCCGTTCGTCAATACAACGAATGGATCAATCGGTAACTCTATTAATCCATTTAATTGCGTTAAAACGTCTGGGCGTCTAATTGATCGATTGGCTTTAGTATCAAGATTGAAGATATATTAATTGTTTTTTTAATAATATTAATAATATTAAAATAATAATTATAATTAATAATAATATTATTTTTTATATTAATTATATATTAATTAATAAAATATTTATTAAACAATGGAATACTTATTAATGAATCAGGATCCTATTAATTAATTAGAATCCCATTGATCAATAGGTATCCCGTTAATGGAATGCTTATTGATTAATGAAATGTCAATTGATTAATAGGCATCCCGTCGTTCAATAAATACTCTATTAATTAATATATAATTAATATAAAAAATAGTATTATTATTAATTATAATTATTATTTTAATATTATTAATATTATCAAAAAAAAACAATTAATATATCTTTAATCTTAATACTAAAACCAATCGATTAATTAAACACCCAAACGTTTTAATGCGATTAAATAAATCAATAAGATAGCTGATTGACCCATTTCTCGTATTGACGAACGGAGTAGACCAGTTAGATGGACTTGATCTACAACGTGTATATTATCTTGTCTATTGGCATATCAAAATTAAAGTCTGGCATTTAAATTTCAATTTATAGGTGGAGTTATAGACTGGCCCTACCTTCCAATGGCATGGCATAAAAAAAACTTATTACATATTTACTTACCGTTTACATTCGTTATTCAAAAGAATCATATTAGAAAATATAGAAAAGTTAAAATTATATATAAGTAGGTATTTATATAAGTATTATTATTATTATTATTATATTATTTAAAATGATATATATACATGAAGTAGAAGGGAGTGTAGTAGGTATACATCTACTCACTTTTATACCCTCCAGCTTCTCCTCCTTCAGGCTTCTTCCCCTTCATGTACCTCCCCACAACTTCTCCTCCTTCGGCTCAACTCCACACATCTTCTTCACCCCGCTCGCCAAACTCTCCGCTGTGCTTGCGATGGAGTCTGCTACTCCATTCTGCTTCTCCTTGACCCACTTCTTCCAGGTCCAGTAGGGAGTCTCGCTGCACGTCTCGCAGACGCCCTCCTTCTCTTGGACTGCGGTCCAGTGGAGTGGACAGAACTTCGCAGGTGTGCTGCCCTCCGCTGGTTTCCCACGTGGACATGTCATCACCTCCGTCTGTTCGTGCCCACACTCCTTGAATACTCTGTGTTTGGTTCGACACATGATGTCGATGGTTGGTTGGTTGTTCTTGGTTGTGTGTTTGCTGTGTTGTGTGTTTGGTTGGTTTGTGTTTTTAGATGTCTGTATCTAAAAACTTGTGTATGTGTTTGATTGTATTTGTGTTTCAGTGTTTGTATTTGTTTGTTGAATAAATTGTTGGATGGGACATGATCATGGCATTTTTTATATTAGTGGTTTGGAAATTGATCGGAAATTGATTTGGCACTGTTCTGAGATTATTCTATAGGTGGTGGGGAATTGAACAAATGCTCATATCATTTTCAACGGGTATGTTCAGCATGGAAACTCAAAAACAATGTAGAAACTACATATTCAGTACTGAGCAGCTCTCATTTTGTCATATTGTTTGAAATGGTATGTTTAGCATGGGAATTCCACTGGGACATACCCAAGAACAATGTAGAAACACTAAATATCCATTACTGAGCAGCCCCCAGTGAGGCTGCAAACTTGACATGACGGTCATTTCTAATAAAATGGAATGATACCTCTTTTTTGGTATCCCCCGGTGGTATGGTATACAGTTGATCAACTGTGGTATGCAAAATGGTATGGCATGGTCTATTGTATTGTAGAGCTGGAAGCTACGAAGGGCTTATTAATGCCTATAACAAAGTAGAAGGTAGGGAAAAAATGGAATTATTTATCTTGAGGTATTCGGCTTACATAATTAGGTAAGAGGTATCATCACGGTATAGTAGTTTAAAGAAAAAGATTTTTTTTTTAAAGAAGGGGACCACTTACGCCCCATCCCCCCAAGTTACTATACTGTTATGAATAGTATTTCTAAATAATAGAATGCGTTTCAGCACTCTATAAGTCCTCCCACGCTTCTATATGCCCACTGATCGCCTAGTGCAATCACGCGAGGCCTAATACAGTCACGTGCTTTAATGCCTTACGGCGCAATCACATGCTTGAGATGTCACAACACTATTATATAAAACCGCGATCGAGTGAACAATAGCTACAAAGCTTGAAAACAAAGCTTAGGGGAAAAGGGGGGGGCGCACGCGTTTCTCCCTTTCTCTTAAACCTCCCTTTCTTCCCCGGCGTTCGGAAATTCTAATACGATAAACTAATATAATTTAGATTGTAGTAAAATCGAAAGCTTTTCGTTTTTAGATACAATCTACAAGCAAAAAAAAGTCATACAAAGATTATATACTAAATCATATACCAAATTCGTAAGAAAAGTACGTAATCCGATTGCAGTAAAATAGAGGGGTTGTTTTTCCTTCTGCCTCGAAACCCTTCCACTTTCACTTCATTTTAGGCATATAACTTTCAGATTTCCTGATATATTATTGAAAATATCTAGTTTTGTTAAAAGAAACGGTTACTTTGTTTGGGCTAGTCCCAAAGTAGCTAAACGTAGCCTAGCGCCTCTACTGGGCATGCGGTACTCGCATGTAGAATATAGATTCGTAGCTTCGCTAGATTCTACTTGTCGCGATACTAGTGAATCTAGTATGCGGTCTATCCGCCCGCATAGCGGGCATATAAGCCCTACGCAGATCGATCTTTAATCGATGTGGAATACATAATAGTCGGCGTGGGCTCCTACCTACGTTCCTACGGTAGTCGGTGTATTTAATTAAGATTTTTTATTTAATTAAAATCTCCGAATAAAAGTTGATACGTTCCGAACTTAACGAATAAATTAAATATTCCGAATGTTGCGATACCAGTGAATCTGCAGGGCAGATTCACCGGAGCGTGCGGCCGCGTGCGGCCGGTATGCCCGCGTAGCGGGCATATAAGCTCGCAGATCGATCTACGATCGATCTGCATGCTTTTAACAATATACTACCTTACCATTGATATATCAATTATACCACCGAGGTGATTCGACACCGAAAAAGCTTATTCATAACTTATTAATATGCTTACAAATATCTTCGCTTATTCGATTTCGAAACGTATCAACCTTTATTCGAAGACCTTAATTAAATAAAAAACCTTAATTAAATACACCGACTATTGTAGGAACGTAGGTAGAAGCCTACGCCGACTATTATATATTATACTAATTGTTGATCAACAACATTATACCATCGAGGAGATTCCAACACTACTACTTCTTACCTTAATCAATCCAATAACTATACTTTCTATATATTCTAGAAGGAGTTATAGTCTTAGAAGTCATAACTCTTAATAAGCTTTTTGTTTTTCAATATTATTATTTATATTTGTATCTTATTTATTCTTTTATAAGGGTCTTGGGCTATATAAAGAATTCACTAATACTATAGAAAAACCAGAATGATATACCAGAGTGATTATATAATGTCGCGATGCCAGTGAATCTGCAGAGCAGATTCACCAGGGCGTGCGGCCGATATACCCGTTGCGCGGGCATATAAGCCCATGCAGATCGATCTACAGAAAGCTATAACCTGCTGGACGTAACGAGTGGACGTATTATTCACATTTTATTGAACATCTTTTTATATTATGTTTAAGATTTATTATTATTATTATTAGATTTTTTATAAGAAAACAGATTTTTAAATATTTGGGAATGTTTGTTTTCCCGAGGTATATATGTTTGAAATGAAGAGAGGGTATATTATAAATACACACGTTTGTATATACGGCTTTCTCACTCTCCTTCACTCTGACCTTCGCCGACTGCTGGTCATTATGTTCGCGCCAGCGCTCACATAATGGCACAACAATACGGCTCCGCACGTCTTGACCTCCTCTTCCTGTCAGCTCGCTCTCTTGCCTTCCGTGTGGCCCTTCTGCGAGCTCTCCGCTCTGCACGGCTGCACACAGTGCATGGTCCATCCTTGATGAACTCCTGAGTTCGGTAGTCAGGACATCGTCGTGTGGTCTTCTTCCTCTTGGGGCAGTAGTGCTGAGTTGTGAGTGTGTGTCCGCATGCATCATACTTGGTGTGGTTCTCTGTGCACATGTGTTGTGTTTGTTTTTTCTGTTTGTTTCTGTGTTTCTGTTTCTTGTTTCTTGTTTTTTGTTTCTGTTGTTATTGCTTTTTCTTCTTTCTCCGTTCTGGAAGCTTTTAGATATACTACTCGCCAATAACTGTCCATGATCTGTTCGTACCTTAATCTAGGGTAATACAGCAGTTATTTCTATAGTGTACAGGATATTCTCAATACGCCTTACCATGGTGATATGTATTCATTGTTTCAAAGATGTTTCAATACGTAGTATCAGAATCCAACCTATTACCATTATTAAGCCTTTTTGTACAATACCACATATCACTAATAGAGTACGGAAATTCTAGAATGCTTTTCCTTCCCGATTAATGTTTGTTAAAATGTATCAGCTAAATATGAAAATAGGGCGTAGTGAAGTTCTCAATAGCAGTAACTATAATACCAATTCGCACTTTCGATATCACTCGTGGACAGCAAATGATTTGACGTCCGCAATTTTCATCCTTGATACTCTCAATACTTAAAATTAATCCAGGAATTAGAAGGATGGACCTATATAAACATGAGACAGTATGAGAACAACTTTAACACGCTCCGTATAGACAGGAAAGTGGGTTTTGTCACTTCACCCACCATAGAAGATTGTCTGACAACTCTTTCTTACATAATCTCAGCAACTAGGCCGATTTTATATATTCAAATTCTAACGAGTCAGGAGGAAAGTCGGATAGATATTGACGAGTCTGATGTTGATGGAAAAATTCTGATTCTTCCATAATTCTCTGAATTTGAGAAACGAAGATATCAATTTAGACAGAGAAAGGGAACATATACAGGGAACATATACTTGGAACATATACTTCAAAGCGTCATTCTTCTGACTTCAACTTTGTAGATTGTTTCTCTTCAATACTATCTTTTGATGTCCATACTACGCACAATTTGATACCTTCAAATGGGCGCGGATGAGCACGCCCTAGGGTTGTGATACCGTCATATCAAAGTGCCACTCTCAGTTTATATCGTGTCACAGGTTTTTTATGTATGTAAATAATGCAATCAAAAGATTATAATAGGCGTAGAAAATAAATGAGGTTTACTCAATTTAACCTGAAAATTACCCTATTAGGTAATATCCGGAATGTCATGATTGATGGAACCGTAGAGAACCAGGGTTGGGCACCCGTACCCTACCCGGGGTATTTCACCTTTCCGGGTGGTTTACCCTACCCTGCTGGATTCTACGGAGTGGTTACCTAATAAAACCCACGGGTATTCGGAGTATCCGAAGTATATATCATATGATCGTTTAATATTATTATTTAAAATTAAAGTTATTTTTAATTATAAAAAAAAATCAAAATTATTAAATTATAATACTAAAAAATTTTATTTTTTTATATATCTAAATAAATATTTTATTCTTTTGTAAATCAAATCAAATTTATTTTTTTTGATTAATAATATTATATTTTTTTTTAACAATATTAGTTTTAATAAATCTATATTATTTAATAATTTATATTTATTATATAATAATAAAACTATTAAATCTATTAATCAAAATATACCTTTTTCTTTAAATAATATTAATAATAAATATTTTAGAAAACTTATTAATAATACTTTTTAATATACAAAATCTTTATCATATTCAATAAATATATCATCTTTTAAATTTATATAAATTTTTATATTCAAAAACTTTAATTTTTTTTATTTTCGAAAAATATTAAATAATCTAAAAATAATATATATTTGATATATTTAATCTAATTATATTTATTTCAAAAAAATCTTTAAAACATTTAATAATACAAATAATTACAAAACTTATTATTATATAAAATATTCAAATATTCTAATATCAAAACAAAAAAAAAAGTTTAAACAATATTTACAATCAAAATTCAAAATAATCCGAAATTATTTTTTTCTTTATCAAAACTATTTATAAATTAATATTATTATACATATTAATATCTTTTTTTTCAATTTATTATAAAAAACAATCTTTTTTTCAATATTATTAATTAAATATAATACAATAATCTTATAAAATTTATTATATGTATTTTAAAAAACATATCTCAATATCAATTTATAAAAAATTTAAAAAAAGATTTCAAAATTGTAAAATATAATAAAAAAAAAAATTTCAAAAATATATAAATATTAATAAATGTTTTATTTTAATTATTAATACATAATTAAAAACTAATCAATTAAATTATATTATTATTATTATTTATTATACAATTATATTTAATATTATTCAATAATTTATATTTGATATAATTAAATTTACAAATTTTTTATATATTAACAAATATCTTATATAAAAGTTTTTTGATATTATAAACGATTTTGATATTATCAAAATAATAATATTAATTATATATAATAATATTACTTGTAATAATATTATATTTAATAATTTTGAAAAAATAGTTTATATAAATTATAATTAATTGTTTAATTAAGATAAAATATATTTTATTTTATAATTTAATAAAATTGATAAAAATATACAATATAATAAATATATAAATAATATTGCTATACAAATAAATTAGTTTTTTTTTTTAATATTTCTTTTAATATATATATTAATAAAAATATAAATTTGAAAATATTAAAATCAAAATTTAATAAAAATTAATATATATATAAATTTTAATTTAATTAAATTTGAAACCCTTTTTTTATAAATATTTTAATTTAATCAACATTTTTCAAATTTTATAATATTTATTTAATATTTTGAAATAAAAAAAAATTTAAAATTTTATTTAAAAAATAATATCAAATCTTTAATTTGAAATATTATTAATTTTTAATTAATATATTTATTTATTAAAATTTTATTAATAATATATTACAAAAAACTTTATATTAATAAATATTTATTATTATAATATTAATTATATAATTATAAAATAAATCAATTAAAAAGAATTTGATTCTTTTTAATAATAATTAAATAATATTAATAAAATTAAAACAATTTTTCAAATATTTTTATTTATTTATTATAAAAATATAAACTAATTTTTATTTTACATTTTAAAATATAATTTTTATATATATTTCTTTTATTCAATAAATATATAAAATATTAATAAATATAAATCATTTTATTTTTCAAATTATTATTTTAATTATTTTTCAAATTTTTAATAAATATTATAAAAAAATTATAAATATATATTATTTCTAAATTATTATTATTCTTAATTTTTATTTCAAATTTGATTTAATTAAATATTTATTTAAAACAAATAATAATAATAAATTTATATTATATTACAAAATATATTAATATATTAAAAATATATTTTCGAAATATAAAAATTAAATTAACAAAATTCGAATTTATAATAAAAAAGAAATTAAAAAAAAATATAATAATAATAATATATTTAGGAATTTATTTTTTATTACAAATAATAATTTTAATATTAATTTATATATTAATTTTAATTAAATTATATTATTTAATATTATATAAATATTAATTATTAAATTAAAATTAAATTGATATAATCTTTTATTTTATATTTTTTATAATAATAATATATATAAAAATATTATTAAATAATAAATAAAATATTAATATATTTTTCCAATTTTTTTTTAAATATAAAAAAATTATTTTATTATTTTTATTATTTTAATATTTTCAAAATATATATTTAATATTACAAAATTATTAATTATTAAATATTAAATTAAATTTTTTAATAATATTATTAAATATATACTTTATTTATAAATATAAAAACTTTTTTTTAAAACAAAAAATAAAAAAAATAATATTAAAATTATTAATATAAATTTTAATAATAAAAATAATAATATTAAAATTAAAAAAATAATTATAATTTTTAAATTAATATTTAAAAAATATTATATTAAAAAAGTTAAAAAAAAAAAAAATTCGAAAAATAATAAAAATAATATATTATATTAAAAAATTTATAATTATAAAAAATTAAAAAATTATAAATAAAAAAAACAAATTTATAAAACTATAATTTTAAAATATATTTAATAAAAATTAATAAAAAATAATTTAATAAAATAAACAAAAATAATATATTTTTATTTTTTTTAATTTAAAATTTTAAAAATTTATTATATCTAAATATTATTATTATACTATTATACCTTTTATTATTATTATTATATATATATTATATATAATATATATTTCGGATATTTTAAATATTTAGATTATTTTATAAAATAATTATTTTATTTTGCAAAAAAAAAGTAAAATAATTAATTGACAGGTTTTACCCCAGATTATTTTGAATATACTTTATCCTATACCCAACCCTGTAGAGAACTTGCACTTTGTATGTTATAGAATCTTTTATTATATTTTTGATTTAATTATTATGGCAAAATCATAATTCTAGTACATCCATTTCTCTCTTCTCCCCTATTTCATCCCAAATCCAACAAAACTTTCAACTCCGCAGGCCCAAACTCTGCTTTCATCCATTGACCTCAAACCAAGTTGCCAGTACTATTTCCGTTGCAACTCGAAATCCCAAAACTTGACTTCCAAACTCTCTCCATTAACAGCTTGTTCTTTAGCAGGCCTACACGCCATTGCACCAACTCCAATATTCCACTCTTCATCTGCAAAAAACCATCCAACCTCTCTAATTGGTATTCTCTCTCCATCTCTCAGCCAATAAACCCATAATGCCTTCCCGTTCTCATCTCCTTCTTTCCTGACCTCGACCGTGACCTCAACATCCTTACTGGCATCAAGATCCGTCGGATAGATACTCCAGTCTGAAAACCGGTCACATCCAACCGTGCTTACAAAGGGCTTGCCATTGTAAAACTCAACTCCCGTCTTTAACCAGCGGTCTTGCGAGCCGGTCTTGGTGAGATGCAGGAGGAGGCCACCTTGGTCATAACGATATTTGCAAAGGAGCGAGAAGGTAATCTTGGATGAAAGAAATGAGGCGAGGGGGATTGTGGGCGCCATATTGGTGGGTGCGTTGAAATCATCGGTGGTAGGAGGTTTGCGCCAGATATCGGTAGATGGAGAGGCGGTTATGGTAAAGGGTTCTTTGGTTGGAGGCATGTTCACGTTTTTATTTTATGGGCTATTGAAAATGTTTTGGTTTTATGTGTTCAATGTAATATTATTTTGGATTAACGATACGATTTTTCAATTGTTTAACATGGGTGTAAATTTGAATAGCGTGCCAAAGCAAATAAATACCTTTCCATCCATTTATAGTAGTCATGATGGAGGACAAGGAAGAAATCACTACACGTGGCTACCCCGCTTATGCGGCCCGTATATCCGATAGTAAGCCGGAGCTCGGATACGGACTCGGAATAATATCTTGGTAACGTTACCTTCCATCTATCATTGCTTTTTTCGCACCCAAGGATTTAAGCTTGGATCTTATATTACAATCTCCGCGATAAAAGAGCGAGTATAAAAGTAAATCTAATCCGATTAAAATCCACTGCACTTTAACTAAACTGTGGAATCCTTATATATATACACAAATTATACAATATAAATTTTTCCTATCTCTTAATTATTAATTGTTTATATAGGTTTAGGTATTAAGATGAAGCGTTTATATATTAAGATAGAGGTTGTCTCACTTATATTATTCTTTCATTACTATATAATGAATGAAATATCAACTGGCAGTTTAGTAATAGATTATATCGGTAACTTTATCTATTTCTATTATAGGTTAGTTACAGCAGAAGTGACGAGGCCGTCTTCGCTTATTAGTCAGGGTCCAATTCTAAATCTAACTAGAAAGTGTTTAGTATTTTTTAATCTTTATACTTAACTTATGAATTAATTAGTTTAGCAAAAAAAAGTCACTTTTAAGTACTAGAGGAATTTTGAGAGTTTAATAATTCACTATATCAATCATGAAATTACATATACATTCAGATTGAATATTACATTTAGATAGTTTTAGTCAAGTTATATTTCGTCAAGTTATATTGTTAAGTTAATTCATATGCAAGGTATATGCAAGGTTAAGGAGGTTCATCTAAACGAAAGATCAAATTTTGATTAATTTATCCTAATTGACGAGTTCTCAGGTAGAACGGATTCTCCTGATCCATGTTTACTTCTGTCAAAACCAATTCATCATTCACATCACCACGCAACGGTGCTTGCGCGAACCCGTTGTGTTCCTTCTCTTTAGTTGTTCCTTCTCCTTCTTTTTCGCCTCTTCCTCTGCTTCTTGCAATCTTCTGAGAGGAGTTGGGACTTGATCTACAACGCTTCTTCTTCTGCTGTAACCCCTGTTTTTTGTTCTCCCCAACTGCTCTTCTGCTTGTTTCAAGATGTTGATAGTGTGCCTTCGATCTTGAATGGTGCGTTCCCTCGAAGCCGCTGCTTGACTGCGTCCTTTTTTCTCTTCGTCCTGAAGCTCCTGTTTACTGATGAAAGTTCCAGTATTGTTCAAGCAAAGTGTACAAAGGTGTTCCCATACCTTTACTTCTTTTTTGCGATAGGGACAAGTGCTTGGGTCAGCCCCAGGTCTGCATGGATACTGACTATAGGAAAGGTGAGGGCAGGTGTGTGTGTGACAGATGGAAAGACACATTTTGGTTGGATGTGTTGGAATGGGTTGTGATATTTGAGGGATTTGTTTCTTGTTGATGTTGATTCTGTTGCGTCTGGGTGGTTTCTGTGAATGTGAAAGCTGGACTGGGTATTTTTAGTTGGAGTGAAAGTAAAGATTTAGAAACAAGGAACAAGGGGGCTTTTTATATGCAAGTAACATGTCTCAGTGAGATTTGTTCATCAATTGTTTTCACTTTTATGGCCATTCCATTCAAGCCATTACTTTCAAGCCGTACTCAAGATTCGATTATACTTCTCACAATATTATGCTTGGAAAAGATAAATCATATTAACTTATGGTTGATATCAACCTGGGATTGATATTTTATATAGAGAGCGAGGGGCACCGACGTACTAGCGCGTAAACTAGTAGTTCGTACAGTCCCCTATGTACGGTCACATGATTGTACCGTCATTTATTTTCGTTGGATCACTAGAATTAAGATTTCTTGATCTAGATGCTTCTTCTCTTCAGTCGGGTTGTATTAAAGTGATTAAGTGATTTCCAGGCTTCAAGTGAAGTTTAATCTACCTCAATTTCAAGTTCCAGCCACCACTTATGCAAAAACAATAATTTTAGTAGAGCTATTTAACACCTAAAAATCACTGGTTTTGGTGTAAAAAGTAGTTGGAAAGGGGGGTGGGCCGGAAAGTGGAGTAGGGGACTTACCAGAGCCCTTATTTCGAGGAGTTCATTTTGTTCGAGTGGCTACTAAGCTATCACACATCTTTCACTTAGTTAAAGAGATTCCTAGCTTTCCAAAACAATGAATTGTACAGGTTATGAAGAGTTCTTTGTTGAAATATAAATTTCTAGACTTTACCTTTCCGAAACAATGAATTAATTGAACAGGTGATCAACAACTGTTTGATTAAAAATAACTTTTGGAAACAATGGATTGTACAGATTATGAACAGCTCTTTCAACGAAATAAATACAAGAATTTTCATAAACCCCCTCGAAAACTTTTCAAGATACAATCAAAATCACAATCACAAACAGAACATAAGAAATAAACATGAAGTCATCAGATATAAATTTTTTTAGAAATCTTTCAAAGGTGTTGCCAATTCAAGGCCGAGCAAAAAGCAGTCCTGAACAAAATCGCCATGATTCTCAGACATCATTCGGGAAAGAAAGTCTACGTCCCCAGCGGATGCCAGGATGGCACCAGTTGTGGGATGTCAAAGAGAAATTGTTGGAGCAAGCACAGGAATCCAACCGAGAAATCGAGCAGTTGAGAGCAGAGAACAAATTGCTCAAGAGTCAGTTGAAAAATTGTTTTTCCGTTCTTGTTGGGTATTGCTTTTGTATTTTGGTTGCTGCAACTCTATGCATCTATTTTTCAACTAGGTGCCAATGATTGGCACAGGCGTTAAGGAGTTAGGGAGTCAGGGGTTAAGGAAGGTTAACAACAGTAAAAGCTCTTCAAAGACCCCCTTCATTAAACCAACCATTAAACTAAATAATAATAAATATCTTTTCTAGTATAATAAGTATAATTTCCGTGACAACTCGTAATTTAAATAAGCTTTCTATATCAAGAGTATAACTTCGAACTAATAAAATAAAATAATATATGATAAAAGTATTAGATTTGGATTCAGGTTGTAATAGTGTAGAATACAGTTTTGCTATAATTCTACAACCAGAATTATTGTCTTGTATACGGAACGAATACGGTTATTAATAGTCGTATACGTTAAGCTATAGCTATATTATATAATATCTGTTTAATCAACATTCTATAACAAAATAATATAAAATATATCTTCTCATATATATACACCCGTGAATATATTGACTAGTCGAGACAGCGTGAAAACTCATCAAAATGATTTTAGAATGGCCTAGAGAAGAAAGAGGAAATCTTTTATTTTATATCAAAATTTAATTAGATTCGAACTTTAAATTTCTTCTACTATAAATATTTTTAAAAAATCCCAAAATCAATTAATATATAATAATTGATACTAAAACACGAAAAGAATTACGTGGACCGTTACCTGTCTTTAAGTATTTAAGTGCCAAGATTTTATATAATTAATTAGGTGAATTTCTGATGAATTTTTGAAAATCGAATATAGTTCCGAAAACTACGATTTCGCAGTTTTCTAATATACAAGTAAATATTAACTTAAATTCGTCGTACCCGAATTGATAGCGAGGAATTACTCCGGGTCGAAGCATATGCATGGTAGTAATCAAGAAATGTATGGTATGACGTTGCACTTATTATTATTGATGATGCATCACCTAAGGTTGTGTAGACCGAGGAGACCTATATAGACGCGGAAGGCGCCTGTTGGTATCAACTTGGTGGGTTCAAAGTGTAAAGTACTTTATGCTAATGTGGTATGTGTGATGACTCTTGATCCATATAATGCTATGCCTAAAGTGATCCCTTATATAGAGATGTTGAAGAGCTAGTTCCTGCGCTAGTCTATATGATACGGCCTGTATGGCCGGCCGTACGCTTCTTACGGCCCCTGTGCCTGAAACAAGGTGGAAGGGTTTCGGGGCAGGAGGCCAGGAGCAAAAAAACCAACCTCTCCATTTTATTGCAATCGGCTTATATAATTTCTTATATGATTTGTTTCGCTCAACAAACCGTATTCATAAGTAAAACTTTCCATTTTGCCACAATCAACATTTACCGCATTAACACCTTATTGTATTAATATCTCCAAACTCCAAAGGGGAGGGGCCTTACACGCCCCCCCTAGATCAATTGCTAGTATATCTAACATTTTAGACTCTGGGGGCGTTGCCCACGCTGCTATGTACGATCACATGAATGTACCGACAGCGCCAGTATAGGTGAAGGCGGTCACGTGCCACATTCACGATACGCCGTAGCATATGCCGTAGCATATTGGCAGCCACAACAGATAGAATCGTTTATTATTTGTTCAGAACTTGTTATGTGCACAAGATGAGAATCCAAATACTGTTCAGATCATGAACAGTACCGGAAAACTAGTATAAAAGACTTCTCAAAACCCCCATATTGTGTTTCCATTTCCACACACATTCTCAGTAACTCAGCATTCAAGAAGAAACACAAATACTTAACCACTCAGAAATTAAGCATTCTCTGAAAAAAACCTACTAAGAACCGTAAACATGGAATCCATTAAGCTATTCTTTGAAAAACTTACATCAGCAAGTAACCTAAGAACCGCAAACATGGAATCTCACCCTAACCACAAAGCCAACCTACCACCCAATTCACACGAACAATTCTTAGAGGATTTCAACGACCTCGTAAAGGATTTGCCGTGGGAAATACCATACGATGAATACATACAGCCAGAGTCAAAACAGTCGCCAGAACCGTCCTGGTTGTCACTGGCACCAGAAAAGTCGCCAAAACCGTCCTGGTTGCCACTGGAACCAGAACAGTCGCCAAAACTGGACATTGATGTAACTACTCAACAGTCGCCAAAACTGGGCATTGATGTAACTACTCATACAAATGAATTGTTAGAGGAGTTTAAAATGCTCAAAGAGAATTTTGAGAACCTAAAGATCGAACAAGATCATATCAAGCAAAAATACTCGAAACTGAGGAACAATTTAGTAGTTTTGGCATTTTTGTTGCTTGGCATAGCATTCACAAGACATTCATGAACCTTTTGCCATCCGCAAATATCCATGAGCTCCTTGTCTTAAGAAGTTTAACAATATCGAACTAGCTTCAGAGTGCTAGTAGAAAGATTTAAGTAAACAAAAACGCAAAATCAATATCTCTAGACAAAATCAATATCTCTAGACAAAATCAATATCTCTAGACAAAATCAATATCTCTAGACAAAATCAATATCTCTAGACAAAATCAATATCTCTAGACAAAATCAATATCTCTAGACAAAATCAATATCTCTAGACAAAATAAATATCTCTAGACAAAATAAATATCAATAAATAATAAATCAAACCAAATAATATTTCATTACAAAAGTGAATTTCGTAAATGTATAATAGTTATATAAAAGCCATCTGTAAAAATAAATAATATAAAAACCATTCGTAAAAATAAATAATATAAAATAAAATATTCTATACTAAAACAAATTTCGACATTTCCGCTATAATTTAATCAATATCGAAGGGAGTAGTAATTAAAAGTAATTATTAGAAAATCAGATTATATAGTTTCTAACTTGAATTATATAATTAGATAGTATACTAGAGATTATATAGTAAGCTATATCGTATTAAACATTAAGAAAAAAATAATATAAGAACAACTAGACTATTATTATATATATACTCTTTAGTCGATTCAATCTACTATAATTCTAGTCTATACTTTCTTTCTATAGCATTAACTGGTCATCTCAGTATATATACCATTAATAGTAATTTTAATACTTATTGCTTCGACGTATTCTAAATAAGAAACTGTTGGATAAATCATGTGCCTACGACGCCAAGCATGCGCTAGCGGGCTTATATTTCAGAATTCGAGCCGAATACATTACATACTATATAGTATATCCGTCTTCACCACCCATAGTGATTCCAATAGAAACTTCCACGAATATATTATGTAACTGTTACTGACCACCGTATCTACTACATATATGTGATTCATTATCCTAAGATGATCCAATAGTAATGCTACTTTATAATAGAAGTTTCGGACCTACTGGATTTGATTTTTTTGATTTTCAAGTAACGGACGTAGAATGTTTATATTGTAAAAGCTATAGAGTTAATTTTACCTAAGCTATACTTGTTGGAATCACCATGGGCGATGGAGAACATTTAATGTACTATAGTATGCAGTGTATTTGGCTCGAAGCTCTAAAAACTATGCTACAGATCAACTATATAAGCCCGCTAGCGCGGGGGTGCCGCTGCGCTGCATGCGCTCGCGTGCCGTAGGCACGTGATTTATCCAACAATACTATTTATTATTAAGAGTATGACTCTATCTAGGATATATGGAAAGCATAGGGTCGGATTGCTTGTAGGAATTGTAGGAATCCACGAAATGGAATCCACGATTCTTATAAGCGTAGCCGCACCCGCTCTACGCTAAGCTACTTATGTATATAGGAACCGGAATCGCTTCGCGCTTCAACATTTATATCTATTTATCTATATACTAGCTTCTTTATAGAAGCTATACAACGCACATTGCGTTGTATATATAATATATAGCTTATAATACATCTAGACTAATATTATTTTAGTTTATGTCACGATGCTAAAGCATCGAGGTTGAAATGTAGTATATTGCTTGAAGAGCCCTTACACCTATAAAGGGCGAAGCCCTTTATATGCGTAAGGTAGATAGTACAGCCGTACGGCTGTACGATCTAGCGAGGAGAGATGCCTAATATCTCAGGCACTCTTCTAAATCTACCGTAGCAGTTTATTTATATTTCGATTTTTGAATCTCGATTTCTAAATTATATTATACCGTGACTACGAAGAATAGAATTATAAAGATGTATAATTAATATAGTTTAAAATATATTACAAAATGTATCTACACCGCCTTAAGTGTCAATTGAAGTATATATAGTGCCGCTTGATTTGTTATAAGATAGATATTTGTCCCGATAGGGCGCCCGGCCGCATACAACCTATCTGCCTGCGCAGCGGGCATATAAGCCTTATGTAGATCAACCTTTAATCCATATACAATTCATACCATTTCATTTTAATTACTAGGTATTGATCAATACTTACCACCAAAGTGATTTCAACAAAACCCTTTAATTAGTAACTACTTAACCTATTGAATCAAACTTAGCGAACTGAATCTCGCGAACTGAATCTATTCAAACTAGCAAAATTATTCATTTTATTAAATTTATAATGAAAGATTCGAGCGTAGCGAGGAATGACGGTATAAAGGCTTGTCTCTATAGACTTTTTCAAAATCTAATTAGCAAATTCGCTCTTTTTTACTTGTACTAGAAGAATGATTCTGCGAATCCACAGTCTGAAAATATTTTTTCCGCGAAGGCCAGTATAATTTCCTCTAATTCTTTAAAAATTAGAATAAAGTTAAGAGCCTTACCGTTAATACTTTGTTTTAAAAATCAAGAACAGTGCTTTGTAGTTGGACTTTATAGATAGAGAGCTTATGTCTTATAATTCTACTGGCAGCGCATTGAAAGAGTTTCAAATTTAGTGGTTGAATTTTTATACAAACTTTCTCTATAAACAAACCAGTTATAATTTCCGAACAATATTTGAACAATAAATAATAAAATGTATTTAAAGTATTTATCTGGATATATTTTATCAATAAACATACATCAACAAGAGAAAACTTAAACTTGTAAGATTTCATCATGTATCGATAAAGATACATTGACAACAGAAAACTTTATTTACAAGAATCTTTCAACTCAAGTATCATAAAAGTCATTCGACAATATGAATCGCGGTAACCTCCCATCACCGAAACCATCGCCATCTCAAGCGCTACCTCCATATGAAGAGCAGCAAAAGACTCAACAGCGTCGAGTCTCTAGCGACAAGTCACCTCAACATGCAGTCACGGTTAATGACAACCCTCAGCCATCACGGCCATCATCATCTTAAAATGGCACCCCTGGCAGGAGATGAGTGGGTAGGAGCCCCGGCAGAAAATAAACAAGTCTTAATAGAAGATGAGGAAATAAAATGGCCCTTATTACATGCTATTGGAATCACCATGGGTGGTGAAGACGGGTAGTGTATTCGGCTCGATTTTCTAAAAATCTGCTACAAATTAATTCTTTATAAGGCCGCTAGCGCATTCGCTAGCGTGTCTTAGTCCTGTCATTTCTTCAACAAATAAAACAAAAAAAGAGTTTGAAAAAAAGACACTTGATAATTATTAAGACACACTTGATAATTATTTTACTAGATTAAAGTTTTAATATACTAGCAAGCAATCATTCTCTTATAGCAAGCGATCATTCTCTTCATTTAATAAAAAAACATAATAAAAACATAATAAAAACAAATATAAAAAAGTTTCGAGTAATAGTAGTATAAAATATTAAACTAATATTGTTTGATAGTAACAATTAAAGTGACGCACGATTAATATTAACTATAATGTAATTATTTATATATTCTAGTTTATAAGAAGAAATAATTAAATTGAAGATTATTTAAACTTTAGCCTTTTTATAGAGTTGTCGAAGAGATGACTCGGATTTATATAGACGACTACGCTTCATTACTTAATTCTAATTATCGATTAAAGTCCCCTTATTTAATTAGTTCAAATCGAGTACGATTTGTAGGTTTTACCGACTAGAAATTCCAGGTTTTGTTAAAGAGAGCTAGGCCTACTATTCAACGTTTAGAGTGTTGAGAGTAATCTGAAGAGAAAAAGTAAAACCTTAAACATTTTTAGAATAAAGGGATGGAGTAACGCTAATTCATAAGCAGGTGCCTTAATGTGGGGTACGTACCCCTATCTCTCTTCGCTTGACTATCTAATACGCTATTTAAATTGAACACCTTATTCGCTACACTGTCTCTATACGTGCATACTAATTGGATTTAATGGCTGATGATTCCATATGTGTTTTCTGGTTGTGTACGAGTAACACTTCCTGTATGTCACGTGATGGCACAATAACTTCTTCTAAATGCGCCGACAAAGGTGGTCTTTTTTTCGATGGGCTTTACCCAGGATAGGTCACCATTTGCTCAATCCTTAAAAGCTCAGTTACATCTGTTATATTTTCCGAACAAGTCAATCATAACTCCTAAACTACCTTCATGACTCCTAAACTACCTTCGTATAATTAAGCAGTTGAATTCTTGAAGAGATCTCCTTGAAAAATCTGGTTATAGTTCCTGAGCAACATTTGTATAACTAAGGATTTCAAATTTACATACAATCCTCCCTGTGAACAATATGTGTACAATTAAGACTGAGAGGTATATAAAGCCCAGCCTCCGATTTCAATTAATCTTTCTTTTATCATCAGAAACACAATACATCAACAGCAGAAAACTTCAAATACACACACAATAAACTTTTTGCAACTCAAACCAACACACCTAATTCACAACCACCACCATCATGGAGAACAGTAACAATCAGGCATACCCGGAGAACGAGAACGTACCAGACCCACCACCAGCTTATTCTGCGGAGCCAGTAGAGGGTGAGCAGACAATCCGGGCCACCAGCCTAGCGGGTGTGCAGACAATCCAAGCTGCGGCCGCCAGCCCAGAGGGTGAGCAGACAATCCAAGCCGAGGCCACAAGTGAAGAGCTCAAGGAGCTTTTTATCTTCGTAGCGGTCTATGGCCTTGCTCTCTGGGTTTTGTGAAACTATTCTTTCGCCCAGGAGATCTGGACCCCGAAATGGATGCTTGCGAGCGACTCGTTGAGAATGAATAACGCACCCCCAGAAAAAAATGATACTTGACCAAAGATTCCCTGTGAATAAAAGTAAGAAGAGATATGCCTCCTGGTTCAATTCGACACAACACCCAACACCCTCTTGAAATTTTTCTAAAATATCATAATATTTTGTTAAAGGAACGGTTGTTATGTAGATTGAGCTGGGTCTAACGTAGCTAGCGTAGCGCGCCTTTACTGGGAAGCGGACAGCTCGGTTGTATTTTACCATTGTTACTCTAATTAATCCAATCTTATGCTTTCCGAGTCATACCAATAAACCTAATACCTGATCGAAGTTTATACTCTTAACAATATTTCTTTTTTAAGATTATTAATATAAAATATATTTTTAAAAAAACCTTTTCTCTTTCTAATCGAAGTTTATATACTCTTAACAATATTTCTTTTTTTACATTATCAATATAAAATATATTTTCAAAAAAACCTTTTCTCTTATATATTATTGGTTCGGTTACTCGGTGATAAGTAACTATTGATCAATAGTATATAGTAAATAAGTTGTATTGTAAAGTATACTAGAATCGGGTACGAAGTACGCGATCCTTATATGCACCCGCTACGCGGGCGGTGCGGCCGTATGCGGCCGGCGCTGCTGCTAGCGGAGTCATGTGACCGGAGGTCACGTGCCCCAAATCGCAATATATATATTATTATGTCTAGACCTCTTGTCTTAATCAATATTATATAGCTAGTCACCTAGTTACATAAATCAATCTCTATATTTAAATAATAATTTTCTAAAGAGAATTCTTTTCTTTTTAATATAATTTTTTTATCTAATTATATATCTAATTCCAAGTACATACCCTACACCTATAATTCAAAGTGACCTGCTTAACATCTATAAATCTTATTCATTTTTTCCCAATCCTTCAACTCTCTAAATTAATCCACTACCCTTACCCACCATCACCATCACCCACCATTACCATCATTATATCAAATACTCACCCAAAATTGATTAGTATTAGTATTAATATTTCTCCCCATCAAATACTCATCCAACAACTAATTAACTAACTACTATTTATTTTTTATAAATTCCTCCTCTTAGAAACTCCCTCATCCTCATCCTCATCCTTATATATATAAAGAAATCAAACCACCAATTCCAATCTTCAATCTTCAAAAAAGGTATCTAATTATTTGGGTCACGCGTGCGTGGTATTCTGTATGATTTATTTCGTTTCTTCAAATTCAAATTCAAATTTGAATTCTGTGAAGAACCAGTGTCACTTCACTGGTTACTAATGTTGATGGGATACTAGTTGAATGATCGTCGATCGAATACTGAGATTATAAATATGGGTATGAGGGGTATAGATATAATTCTAGGTAATGGATATTCTTTGTAATAGGAATAATAAGGATGAGAAGGAGATGAAAAGGAGAAATGTTGTATTGTGTTTTATTTGTATACATATTTGTATACATATTATATATATATAAATGATCATTACCATTGACATCGTTATAGTTATTGAATTAAACTTAGTATTTACACGAATAAACTCAGTATTTACACGAATAAACTCTTGTTTTATGAATTGTAGAGGACGACTGACTCGGAAGAAATTTAAGTGTACGTGACAAGGAAAAGCGTTACATAATACAATACAGATCCCACCACCTAAGGTACTCAGGTACTCCTTGTAGATAACCGAGGAAATTTCTTATCTATCTGACAACCCAAGAAAAAAATGAATGATAAAGATAAATTATCAATCATCTTGCATCTTCCCTCTGATTCTCAACCACACACTCCCCCTCACCAATCTTCGCCGCCCTAACCTTCCTATCCAAAATCCCCTGCTCAATCTCCTCCACCGCACCCTTCGACAAAACAACCTGCATATCCAACAGCGCAGCCCTATTCTCGCAAACCCTGGCCCTCATAACCTCCACATCCTTTGTCCCGGGCATCTCCTCCATATACGGCAAACCCGACAACGGCACGAGGGCAACCCTAGTCGCCCACCTAGCCACCTGCTCCCAGCCATCAAATCTCGGGAACGCATCGAGATCGCGGCCCTGTCCACAGCTGCAAATAGCAGAGGCGCCATGCGTCGTCGATAAAGGGATCGTGGCGTCACGCGCCCGATATTGACATTTTTCCTTGTGCGCCCATGTCTGCCGACACGCTTCCACGCTGGAGGGAAGCATGTTTTTCCAGCTGACTTCTTCTTGTTTTTGCATCTTGATGCGGAGGATATCGAGATGCTGGATGATGGGGGCGAGTTTTTCGTGCCGGAGTTTGGTCAGCGGAAGAATGTAGGCGTCGAGGACGATGGAGGATTGTGATGGGTTGTGGCGGAGAGCGGAGGCGAAAATCATCGTGTCGGTTTTATCGTCGTCGTTGTCGTCGTCGTCGTCGTCATCGAGGAGGAGGTAGTCGGCTTCAAGTTGGAATGTCTGGATCCGATCCTCAAGATGCAGACCATAGAACGCCTGGAACATTTTCTGCAGGGATACTTTTATGCGGGATTCCGGAGTGACGATGTCTTTGGCCATGGTGAAATGGAATTCTTCATGCACGATGACGGCGGCGGAGAGAAATCGATGTTCGCGGGGTGTTACGCGAGAACTCATGAATATCTCGAGCCATTCCAGGTTGGTTGTTGATGTTGGGATTTCCGGTAGTTGGGATAAATTTACTTTGGGGAGCGTGAGGGAGCATATGTGTGACTTGCTGATAAAGAGTGGGAATGGGTTGAAATCATAGCCTCCAAGTGTTAGGGCCATACTTGATTTGGTTGCAATTTCTAATTGATGAGTGTGTGGTGATATTTTGGGGTAGCACATCCTATCGATAGGTAATGGGAAACTAACTTCAATATTTTCATTCCGCGATTCCTTGTTGATGATTCGCATCGAAGCCCCGCATGGCGAGATCTGAGGAATTCTAAAATCTTTCGGAATCGTGGGATTTTTGGGTCCTCCCATTGCGAACATTCCGTCGACACCGGAACTATCGTCCATCATCCTGATAGTACATGTCTCGTGTTCCTCAAAGGCGAATATCTGAGGAATAGGTAGGAGAGATTGTGAGTCTTTGAGACCAGGTGGATCTTTCAATATGACGAGGTTTCCATCTTCGAGTCCACAGCCATAAATACTGATGGTTTCGTTGCTTGGGGTTGCTGAGATAGCTAGCTCTACTCTGATATCTTGTTTGGGACCAGTAAGTAATGTCCAAGCGGGCGCCGCGCATGTGACGATCACATCAGATCTTTCTTCCCAGTCCCACCCATCTTTCTTGACTACATCCCATCTATTGCTCTTCTCGTCGTACCTCATTGCCCCAAAGAATGATTGCATAGAGAAATAGCTGTCTTTAATACCCGCGTGAGTGATATTGATTTGACCACTTACTGATTCGGGTGCTGAAAACAAATATTGCATTTTCTCTCTCGGAACAGTCAACACCACCCAGACAATTGGCGGTACACTTTTCTTCCGGCTCAATAGTCCTGTATCTTCTTCCGGAGATCTGATGCAAGCAACATCAGCCTTGAGTTTCCTGGGGTTCTTGATTATTTCCGTAGAGTGAAGATTGAAAAGCCGGAACATTACATGGACCTCTTGAAGCGCGCTGGCTCCTAGTGTCAAGCTTTCATCAGATGTGATCTTCTTTATTAGCTCAATAGAGAAAGGAGTCCAGTAGATATCCCTATCCCTCGCGACGCGACTTCTGACCCAAGCCAAAAGAGCCACGAAGCTCATTCGATTGTAATAAAGTTTTCCCGATGTTGAACGTATCTGCTGATTGAGGCCCCCATCTTCATCTTCGTTCGCAAACATGTTCCGGTATAAGTTGAAGAAGAATTGCGCAAGTTCTTTGAGGCCGGGAATTCTTAGGTCGTGGAACATTACTTCTTCTCCATTAAGTGTCTTAAATCGATCGCCGAATCTTGGATATCTCCAGGCGATCCGCACGTAGTGTTGAACGCAACTTCCTTCTGTTTCCGTTGAATCCAAAAGTGCTTCTCCGTCATCCCTATATGCAGTATATCCAATTAGTGTGCCGATAGGCGCAAGACCAAGAAACAATGACAAAGCAGTGACATTTGAACAGAGAAGGGTATCAAGAGGCATTATTTTATCTTTAGCAGCTCTGGTGATGCAATCTGTGAACAGCACAGAGGTTGGCCTTCGCGACAGTAATGGGACTACCGCAGGTAATATATTCAAAATACCCAAGTTATCCGTGAGATTCGAGGTATCGATGACGTCGTATGGTGAGGTATTATTGGATTGTTCCGGGCCATCGAGAACAAGCGCAGTGGAACTCCATTGACAAGTGTAGAGTCTGAGTATGCTCGGTGCATCTCTTTGTCGTGGTTCAGAGCCTATGCTATCTTGTAACTCGTAGCATAAGCGTAGAGCATCACCGCAGAAGACACGTACTATAATTTTCTTGGCGCTAGCGTGGTCACGGAAAGCTTTACACCAGTTGCGAAACTGCGATTTGGCCAGAACTACGCTCTTTTCCAATAATTGCTCCGTGTCTGAATTTGCATCATCAAAGGCGCTTGCGAGGTGGAATCCGAGAAGTGGATCGCTCCCGTGGTGAACAGCACATCTCCAGATTTGGGCTGAACAGAAGGCCATCATTGGATTGGCGCGTCCACCTCCGGATTGTTCCAAATTTTGTAGGTCATCGGTGTTGCCTGCGACAACTCCAGTTTTCCAATACCGGCGGATAGATGTGGCAAAGGTCTCCGCCGATCGCTGTTGATGAACACCTGCTGAACGAGCACCATGCATGGAAGTATCATTTCCGCCATCTTTGTCACTCATAGCCTTTATGTCTGTTTTGTATAAGGTTTCGAACTGTGTCAAAACCGATTTGAACTCTCCCGAAATCACATCTTTAAGATCTGTAGCTTTCGAATAGAAAGCCCAGATACGCTTTATTTGTAGGAACGTATCCTGATTCATGAGAGTGACGATTTTGCCGTATTTCGAAGATGACCAACGTTCAAAGGAGCTGCATAATTCCAAAAGTTTCTCGACTTGTGCTCGAAGGGCGTCGAGATCAGATTCTGAAATCCATAAGTGGTAGAAGAGATTCCACATAATCGTATCGGGGACTTCGTCTATGATGAGGGAGTAAAGAAAAACATTCCGAGCTAGAAGAAACATCATTAGTGCTGCTATCCAAGGTCGAATCAATATATAACTAAGACTGGAAGTTGTAGGTACCAAGAACAGCGATCTCAATATCGCAGCATGTGAAATCCCATTTGAGCTTCTTCTCTAAACACAAAAAGCGTAATTAGCAAGGTCGCATGGAAAAATTGTTGCAGGTCTACAAACCACATTCATTATAGCTCCACAAAGTGAAGAGCAGGTTACTTGGATCTCCACACCCCAGTGACAATATTCTCATAGCACGATCATTATTTCCGCCAGAAGAAGCAGGATATTCAAGTAAATTGACTGCTGGTGTATTGCCAATAGGATAAAACTCTAGATGGCGCCTAAGAGTTGTAGGGCCAAGCATGTTAAGTGATATACGGGTTGAACTTTATGCTTTGTGTGGAGAAAGCCTTGAATTGATGTTATTGATTGAAGAGTTGCAAAGAAGACCAATTTGTGAAGAAGTCTGACTTGTTAATTTAAAGATTAAAAAGTTGCAAGGAAAAGAGTTGGAAGGAAATGAAAGCAAAGTCATAAGATGACTCTAACTTCATATTATATATAAAGAAAACATTGGTAAAGAAGACCGACTTGTTACTATACAGATTGAAAGGTTCCAAGGTGCAAAACTTACAAATTTGGGAAAATGTAAACAATAGAGTAGAAGCTTAGTGGGTCCAAATCTCGAAACGAGATATTCAATACAAACCTTATATTCACCACCATAACCGAGATCCTTCATCTCCACATCCATTCTCCCAAGATCAACTTCATATAACTTAAACAATATCTCTTCCAAACACTTCTCTGGTTTGTATCTGTAAATAAAGAGACGGGAGTCATAAAGCGGATACATGCATGCAGAAGGTACAGTAACAGGGGTGGATTTAACAGGTCACGTGGGGACTAGACTAGCGTAGTATTAGCGTAGGACCTTGCTTATAAGCAGTCCCAGTTTAGATCTTCAATCCACATCCCCTTCTATCGAAACCACCTGATTTTCTGGTACCTAACATTAAGCACTGTTCAATAATCCCACGTGGCACCCAGCACTATCAACAATGCATATTGAAAGTGAATGAACTACTGTAGTGGGGTTTGCAAACAAAAATCATGTGTTAAAACAGTGTTGGAGTAGGGAATAATGGGATGATGCGGCTCGCTGCTTGTAGATTGACCGATGAATTGTATGAAACTATCCTTGATATTTGATTGTGATGTATTACGAAGATATGATGCAAGAAATCAACTGAAATGGAAAAAAACGTAAACTCAAGTTACAATGCAAGCTACAATACCATGGCACGAAATATCACAACTTACCCCTTCCACACCACCCTTCACTCACTCACTTCTTCAAGGCCATAACCCCCTCTCCCACTCCTGTCCCTTCGTTGTATTCCCAAAAACAACGCTTAACCCATACCCTCCAGCCCCAGGATTCCCATCCCCATTCACCCCCGTCCCAGCCGCACCATCCCTAAAACTCTGAAACCCGCCCCCTCCATACCCACCCACCGGTCCCCCTTTCATCCCTGCATCCTTCCCCTTTTTATCCTGACCTTGAATATTCCGATCAAATGTAAAATTTGGATCTTGCGGTATCCAAGTCCCATTTCCCCAAACGACATGTCTGCGTAGAGCTACATTCCACGAGTACGAAGACTCGGTGGTTCCACCAAATATCGAGGATTTCAGAAGGACTTCGTAGTCCACCAGAGAACGCTGTGGTGCAGAGAGAGATTGGTAGGTTGCGAGGTCTTTTGGATGAAGGGTTAGAAGGGCGGGGGCAGTGGCGACGTGGATATCGTATGTAGTGTAGCTATGAGCCAGAGAGGTGAAGCGTTTAATGTCGCTTTCAGAAGTGCAGACGAGATATATGACTCTTAATTTGTTGTGCTTGCATGCTTGAAGGTAATTTTGGGTCTGCTTTTCAAAGCTGGTCCAGCTTGCTGCTTTGGCATCTTCGCCTGTTCGGAGATGTGCGCCGTAATACATGTCGTCTTGGATTCCTTCACTAGCGTTGAATCGAATATTGTATTTTCGGGAGAGTGTGTAGAGAATTGTTGAGGCGAGAGTGCGAATTTCGAGATTTGGACGGATTGTTCGTCCGAATTGGGAGACGAATTCTGAATCATCGTGATTCAATGGCCATTGTAGCAGCGATTCTTTGATTGTGACCCGCATAGGTAGCTTTTCTGAGAACTTGGTATTTGACTCGTTAAGCCAGATTGTGAAATCGCTGGCCCACCTCGCGGGTTTTGCGAGGAGAGATTCGAATGGTTCTCCAAGTTTTTCGGATGATAATGAGCCCGGGTCAAGCGCGTGTGGGTCTTGAGTGCTAGGAACCATATACAATTCGTTGATATGAGGAATGAACTTAATGCGAGGGCAAGCTTCACTTAAGGATTCTTTAAAGAAATCAAGGTCGAAGAGATGCGAAAACGGGACATGCACGCTACTGTCCTTCTCATTCCTGCTTTCTAATTCAGCATTTGGCTCTGGATCAGGTGTATTTGGTCTGTCATTCTGAGGGATCCAAAGTTTGAGTTCCGGGATGATGATCGAAGTTGCTGAAAAGTTAGCAGGCGACAAGAGACAACAATGAGTCAATACAAGTACCTCCAGCTTCAAGAGCATATCGAAAACAATTTAGCAATATATTTCGAATGTTCGCGACTCCTCCATATGGTGATTCACATTGAAATATTAATCCTTCTCTCCACTCAGTGTTATCACACATTTCAACTAGTGTCGAATCGTTGAAAGGTCCATCGATATCTGTGCGAAGAGCTTTCTGAATGAAGACTCCCTTCTTCCCCGAAACTGCGACTTGAAGTGTCTCATGGTAATCATGATCCGAGAAAAGATACGAACCAAGGCCAATTGTAGCAATGAAGATGAAAGTAAACTTGAATACCTGCACCGTCTGCTGTTTTAGGACCATTTTTGAACATTCGCCAGACTTCGAAGATGGATTGGTGAAGAAAGTAATGAGTGGAATGGAGAGAGTAATCGTTAATACATCACCAGAATATTACCCCTTACAGGATGATAGGGTCAAAAAGGACATTCTCAGTTCCAAGGTTGAATCAAATGTCTCAAATTGGACAAATAGTAGGTGGCTATATCTATGTGGCGCGTAAACATGAAGCTGTCAATCGACGCAAGATTCAATTGCATCCTTCGCCCATTACTTAAAGCTCCCAGAGAATGCGGATAAAAGTAAACAGTGAAAAGATTAGAAATCCGACAAGAAAAGTAAGATGGCGTGGACATCATGGTACAGAACATCACGTGAATCCGGATTTCAGAAACCTTTCCAATGATTTTGCAAGTGCAGGCTTGACAAGACGCATTGAGGGGCTTCCTTGAGGCTTGATGGGGCGCCTTAGACGCGATTGTATGCAAAGAATCAAAGCTGATGATTAGGCCCAAAGGATCCGAGTAGCGCAATGCAGCAACGGATGCGAACGGGATTAAAGGGGCACGACTAACAACATTACTGTCTGGTACAACAGCAATACACAGCATTTCCATGATGCCATCTATTCCACTTTCAATCCACGTTGCGCCAGAAACTTTCATCGTACCAAAGCTGGCTGGGATAAATATCAGAATCAGAATCTTTGTGGGTATTAAGTTTTGACCTTCTTATTATCTATATGATAGATATATCATGAAATTTCTACCTCATCCCGTGATTCTTCTTCTTCTTCGAGATGCCTGCTTATCATTCATGCATGAACCATGAACGAGAGAACACAAGGCATATTTTAAGTAGTGCCGAGACGGGAAGATATATTCTAGAAGTTGATGTATGATGTATCGCACTGGCGGTGTAGATAGATTCAGCCATTTTTTCTTCTTTTTCTTCTTATTGTCGTCATAATAAGATCAATTCGTGATGGATGAGTGATGGATTATGGATGAGAGAGAGAGTTCAAAAAACAAAAAATAGATGAGGCGGGAGGGAGGCGGGAGAGCTGGGAGCTCCCAGGAAAAAAGAAGGTGGGCAAGTACCTACCTACCTAGTACCTACCTAGCCTTATTCATTTCTAAAAGTAGAAGTAACCAAACCCATGTACACGTGCATAAGTGCATAAGTATTAGTACCTATTTTATGCATGGCGGCATGTGTAGTATGTGGCACTGCATGAAAATGAACTTCTCATCCAATAACTGGATGAAGAAAATTCCCCAAAAAATACAGGAAACATGGCAACAAACGCGAGATTGACGCGTGAGATACTAGCGTGAGGATTAAGCGACGCGTCTTTTGATCCGAGGACCACAAAAAGAGAAAAGAAAAGAGAAAGAGGAAAAAATGAAAGAGAAGATAGAAGTGAAATTTGATCCCAAGCTTTATTGCTACCTGGCGATATCTACAGTAGATACCCAACATACTGAAACTCGAACTTGAAGATAGGTATTGATATATTGATATTCATATCATTCATTCCTATTGTTCAATCTATACCTAGGTAAGTATTTATTTCATTCCACCTATTTGATTGAATTTAAGTTTCAGTCTCAGTCTCAGTCTAATAAGGTGAATTTGCCGTTTTCCTAACAATCGACATCTGATCTCCTCCCCTCCCCTCCTCTCTATCGGATCCCCTCCCATCCCCCATCCCCATGCTTTTTGTGGAGTGATCACGAATCACGAATCACGATAGATAGGAAAGATAAACACCCGGACATCGCTGTCTCGGAGCATTGGCCAACGTTATCCTGCTACATCAAACCTGCAGGTCCAGAACTCCGCAGAACTCCGCAGAACTCCACTCCACTCGAACTTTCACTTCTTCCTGCAGGCGCATACCACTATAGGTAGGTAGGTAGGTGGGTATACATGGTAGGTACATATATATATATTATTATACTGATGTACATATATAATATATGATATTATATATATATTATTACATACAGTAATGAATACCTAGGTAATAATATACCTATTAGGTTCTACTGCGACTCACTGGATCTTCTGCACAGGCCTGTGCTGTGCTGCGTGTACTGTACAGTACTAGCTTTAACTGCCAAAAACCCACTCTTCAGTCTTGATGGACAACAGATGATATTGTTACTCTGTACCATCATCCAATCCTTACGAATGCAACGAACACTATGTACTTTGCAGCTGGAGATATGCAACCATCCAATTCCAGCCATTCGAATCATGCAAACATTGTGGACCACTTATTAATACTCTGGATTTTCCCCAGAGGAGGGAAACCAGGGACTTGAGCAAGGACCATCATTGAAAGGGCTAGAAGAGCGATCAATAATCGATCCCCTATTTCTTGCCGGTGCATCTGGATTTGCTTGGCTGGGCTTAACTTTTTCTTCTCTTCTCTTTCTTCTCTCCGTCCGTATCATTATTATTTGAATTTATTTCCCTATTTCCCCTTGCAAAGCTTGAATAAATAAATTAATTAATTAATTATTTGTTTCTGTGTTAGGTAAAGCGGTTCTGGCCTTTTCCTTATGAAAAGCATCCGAGCGTAAACTTTGTATTCATTCATTCACCTGGATTCTGCATTCTGCATTAAAGATTAATTTATATCGATCTGCAAATTTGGCGAATGAAGGCTAAACTCGAAAAAGGGGGGCTAATAGCCAATCAACCAATCCAATCACAGAGATCTTGACGCGCCAAACCTCATTTTATCCACCGCCCACTTTTATTCATTCGATTCGATCCACTTTCGCTTTCACTCTTCTCGCTTCACTTTCACTTACACCATATCGTATCACCTTCCCGCGGCACTCGCCTTGCATAGTACTTACTACCTACCAAACCAGACCCTTCCTCTCAATAGCTTCCTCATTATTCAACCTACCTTACCTTACCTTACCAACCTTCCTTCCACGCTCATCCACCCATATCACCTTTCCTGGAGTCGATCAACGAAAACCCTCCCAAAGCACAATCAACTCCCTTCGCCCCTCTTTGCCTTTACCTTTGCGCCTGGCAAAAACGATATTCCATCCAAGAGACCGCATCGCATTGCAAGACAAGCCTGGAGACATTAAAAGGGAAATCAGATATCCCAATCGAGATATCCCCTTGTCTTGGACATTGGATCGATTCATTTCGCTCGATTGTCTCTCTTGCGCCTTGAGCACAGTGGTTACAGTATCCAATTTGGCAGACGTACGCCCTTTCACAAATACAACATACAATACAAAACACTACATTTGTCCTCCCTCACGATCTGCGAAACGACCACACATTCTTTTAATTCCACTGCTTTGCCAGTCGCTCGGATTTCTTTTCCTCGTTCTGCTGGTAGAGCAATCAATCATCCGATAATAATACTTTTTGCGACGGAAATTCGGTCGGATTCAATCGTACGAAACGAACGCGACAAATAGTAATTTGAAGGGTGAATCCGAGAATCAATCCGAGAATCCATCCGAGAAGGTCAATCGCGACGATACGCGCGGAGAAGTCAACAGTCGATCAATATAGGAGGAGCACGGAGCACGGCCGCGATCAATTCTCCACAAAGAATTGATCTCACGATACGATACGATACGCTGGGACCCTCTCCCCTCTTCAAATCAACTGGTTAAGAATTTATCATCTCGACCTTGCCTTGCAAACTTGCGAACTTGCGAATAAATACCTTGTCACATCTGGGGATTGGATTGAATTCGATTCTTGATTTGTTAAAGATCTATCTACAAAATCACTTCCTAGCTTTTGATTCGACTCTCAAGATCGTCAACCTCAACCTCAATTCATTCATGCAGGGTATCCTTACACCAATCTGCACTCAGGGAATTTTCCGAATTACCTATTGATTGGGTGTGCTATCTGAAGTTGTGAGGCCAATCCAATATTCAAACTGGCGTGGATATATTATTCACTTCAATCGTCTCAAATAATCGAATGACTTTCGTTTCCTTTTCCTTTTGATCGCCCACCAAAACGTTCATTTCTGGATTTCTTTCTCAATTTTTTTTTTTCGACTTTCAGATCTCTCAACCATACTCCAAACCTTCTGTAATTCAACAGTCGCATTGCAACGGGTGAGATTTGCTTCTGCCGCATTGTACAACAATCTAATATACGAGGAGTCATAAATTTCATTTTCATCGATTTCATCTTATTCAATCGAGCCTTAGACGCGTCAATTAAAGTCAACATTCGACACGATGTCACATCAACATGAAAACGGGTCAACTACACTTCCTCGGGGTTTCCGCTTTCATCACAGTGAAGGAGACCAACCAACTACACCCGAGCCATCCAACCCTGTTGGTTCGGAGGGTCCACTCTACCCACCTTCTCCACCCCGCCCAAATCGTTTAAAGGTCAGAAGACGAAATGTGTCTAACTTTCAAGCACCAACCGAACATTTTCTCGCTTCTGTTGCAGCTGCAGATATCCCAATCCCTACAATCGAGGAGCCACAAATAGCTCCCCACGTATCGTCAGATTGCGACATGCCAGACCGAGACCCACTTCCAATCAGTACATCTTTCTTGGCCCCGCATACATACAATACAAGATTCACATCCCCTCCGAAAACTCCAATACTTTCTATGGCGATGGAAGAAATGAACTCTGGACGTCCCGATTGGACAATGGGAACTGCTTCACCACAGGATCTGGAAATTGAACGACCGACATCTGCCGCATCGCATAGCTCCCAAGATTCATCTTATAGTAGTGGTCATTTCTCAAAGTACTCTGAAGATGGCAGTTGTACGAGTCCTGAGTCTGATTGCGCCGATCCATTCTCGTTTCCATCATATTCTAAAGCCAAAGACAAGAAGCTCAACGATGAAGCCACCGAGTCTCACCACACCGACCACACCGTTCTCAACGCGAAACTTCGTCGCAAGACTCGAAAGGATGCACCTTGGACTTCAGCCATGAGTGCACATTTGTGGTCGATCTATCTGCTTTACCTCCAAGATCCGGTTGTGACCCCATTTCGGATTGGAGCTAGCGCTGTGCCTCCTGAGGGTGTCTGTTATCGTGTTGCTCGACAAGCAAAGAGGAGTTGGAAGGGTCCAAAGGGAATTCACAGTACCAAAACTTCCAATGACACATCACGTGCGGCATCTGGTGAACACGGCGATGTCGCAACCCCAACCGAAGAACGACCACGAACATACAAACAATGGCCACATACAAGTTCAGCTACTAGGGCACATCTTCGTGAACTTTGCAAGACCAAGGATACCAGCGCCGTCCAGCGACATATGCATCTTCAATCGCGCAGTCCAACACCTTTCACACAACATAATACTCGTTCACGATACCGAACTCCAGAGCCACGAATATCTGCTCCTACGTCTTTTGGTACTAGAGACATCGCATTATCACTAACCACGAGCACATCCGAAACCATGCAACCAAATGGACCTCTAGCTCAGCTCGCGACAAGTAAAGAATCTACGATTGCTCGACCACGCAAATCCATCTATCAACCTCGGGGATGGAGCAGATCTCGCACTACAAATTTGAGCCTGGATGACTCGAGAACGCGAAGTCTAGGGTCCCCATTCATGGCTCAGACTTATGGACCTAGTTCAACCATGGACGGAGCGTTCGATGAACCTCCTGTTCGCGTTCACTTCGATACAATATCAGGTCCGGGGCCTGCACCTCGTCTTCGATCACCTCTTCACTTTGATCGTCCACGATCTTTCAACAACAAGGAATATAAGAGACGGGTTCAAAATCATTTCGAGAACCTCAATCATGGTGGTGCAATTCTAAAGCCTAATAGCATGAATGAGCAGATATACGGTATTCCTCTTTCAGGCAACCAACAACGACGAGTACGAACTAGAGCATTCACCATTGGTGATGACCTTCTTAGAAATCGTATGCCAGGGTTGTTTCAGCCTCTCCCAAAAAGACCGGAAAAGACAGATCTTGTTCCTAAAATCAGCCCCTCATCATCAGTACCTCAACCAAGGCTACTTCCATCGGCCACATTCGAAGCCCCACACTTGCGATCACCTTTTATGGAGAAACCAAGTAACACATTTCCTCGAAGACTTTTTCAAGATCAAAAGGCACCTGTTCGACACTCTGGAATAGCCACTATGCATCAATCACGCCACTCAATCGATTCTTTTGACGTTGGTGAAAGACCTTCACTCCAATCAAGGCTTTCTCGGCTCGATACTAGGCTTGCCGAAATTAGAGAAAGGGAAATGGGAAGTCGAAATCAGGACACCTTATGAAGTTATGTACAATAGACGATTGATCGTTGTTTCAACTTTAACCCCAGAGACTCTCATTTCTTTGTCTAGCATATTTGCGCTCTGATGACACGATATCCATGAATTATGTGCTCCTGTGTTAAAGGCAGTTCGGAGTTTCTTTAATTTACCACCTCACCAAAATTCGAGTCCCCACTCGTCTAACACAGCACGCCTTGACCATGGCAATTACATTATTCGTTGAGGCTATATAGCTTCTACTTTTTCACTCGAGATTATTTCCTTGTATTATGATTTGCTCTATATTTCGGGGATGGAAATGAAGGGCACGCTAGGAAATGATTGTAACGATTTCACGAGATATGGGTTTGGATTTGGGGGGGGGGGGGGCACGACTTTTCTTTTAACGATAACAACAGGACACGTCATTTTTCTTTTGTCTTGATTTTTCTTTTCTTTTTTGATTTCTACAACTCTACTTATGGTGGATGGATGGATGGATGGTACATACTGGATATGATATTCGGGAATTGATACTGACTGTGCATATGGAGAAATGGGGAATAGGATAGGATAGGATAGGATAGGATGGGATAGGGTAGGATAGGACAGGACAATTCAGGAATTATGTAGATACGGGAATAGTTACGATGGATGGTAAAATATTTTACGCGAAATACCATGCAATGTTTTTTTTTTCTCTCTTTTCGGTATTATGAATGAATGGGTGAATGGATGGATGGATGGATGAATGATATCGTGGTTCTTGATGTGAATTTTAGTAAACTATGGAGGTAGGTAGATACCTACCTGGGTACGCGTGAGTGTGTAGAGTAGAAGTTGGAAGTACCCGTTGTAGGTAGTAGGATGAAAAATGTTGGCAGTCTATCTATCTATCTATCTATCTATCCTTTGGGCTGGGCGTTTTAGTTATATATATCTACCTAGGTAGATGGGTATATAGGTACCTACCTGGGTATAGATAAATATCTTATTCGATTTTCTTATATAGGGAGGTACTGTATCTGGTATTTATTTATTTATTTATTTATTCATTTATTTATTCATTCATTCATATCAGAGAGGTCTCATCAGGGATCATTTATTTACTTTACTTTACCACTTCACTTCACTCAACTCAACCCATTTCATTTAACTTACCTTGGCTTACCTTACCTTGGAACATCGTGCAACACATAGTCTATCGCATCTTCCCTACCTACCTTGGGCTACCTACTCTTTCTTCGTCTCTCTTTATCTATCTTACTTTTCATCAATCCCATGATTTTCGCATGCAGAACACATACACATGAAAGTTGTATGAAAAGTTATCATAGCGCAATACGCAATATGATGGAAGTCATCCATCCGTGGAATTTGGAATTGGAATTGGGAATTGGATCTGGAAGTCGTGGGATCTCAGGAGTTCGCTTATGGTTTTGTTTATTGTTTATTGGTTCTGTTGGCCCGGGGTCGATATCCTTCCTGCCTTTAACTACTACTTCTTAGTTCCAAGGTTATAATGATGATGATTAATAGGTAGGTAGGTAGGTACCTATTAAATTTTAAGCTTTATGCTTTATTGTAAAAAAAAAAAACAGAAAAAGATAGATTTGTTTGGTTTCGTGTTTAATCTTGATTGAAATTGAAATTGAAATTGAAATGTATTTTTCTTCCTCTGTATTTTATTTCTTTTTATTTTCTGTAAATGTATTTTTATTTTTAGTTTTATTTTTAGTTTCGGACCGGGATCGAATTGAATTGAATTGAATCTGTGAAAATATAATATATTGTAGTAGTTTAGATTGATTAATTGAAGCTACAGCTAAAATGCTAGTATTAATTACAATGTATTTGTTAGTCTAATTTACTGTTTTTCAACAGAATCGAATCGAATTGAGAATTATCAGTAGCGTTGCCAGATACGTCACCTAGAACATGTGAAGATCAGATCTAGAGAATGTATGAGATAAAAGAACCATGCTGAAGAGGAAAGGATCCTCTTCAGAAGATCACCAACTCATATAGAGGGTGATCACGTAACTAGCTACCAGGCACTCACTAGGCAGGGGTCTAGACATAACAAACAAACAAGAGAATGAAATTCAGATATCAATATTTTTAATGGCTATGGCTATACTACTATAACTCCTTCATCTTCTTCTCAGAATTATCCTTTAACAACGATACACCTCTCTTAGGAGCAGCATACATACAGTTGCTCCCCGTATATCTCTACATGATCGCTGGCGAAACGACTATATTCTAAAGTAACATAACATACAGCTACCATACATATATATCCCGAACCACCAAGCCGCCTCAAAAATATTCTCCTCTGTTCATTTTTTCCCCATTTGTCATGTCATGGCTGTCGGTTGTCGATCTACCCAATAGTTATCGATGCCCTCCCTTAGAGAATAACAAAAGCGTGAGCTAAAACTTCACTAGGAGCATTTGGTGCAGATAATGTCAGTAAAACGCCCAAGGGAGGTTCTCCCTCCCAAATCATCACATCTCTACAGAGGTACATGTAAGATGTAATCCCAGGACTCGGGTATGCATTTTATGTATATTTACCGGCTGGGTAGAATAGATAGTGTATTATAAGAATCCAAAAGCCGGATAGTTAGATGCCTATCTATGCATTATCAAGCTGAGCCGAGTTGGCTATGCATAAGATTGTACAAAAGCGGGCAGATCAGATGGAGATTAAGTGATCCAATGACTTTATGATATTGGGAATTATTTATTTGGACGAGCTGGCTTCAACAATTCGTTGCGGTAAATGGTATGTAAGAACAAATGAGATCTCTTATGATATTCTAATAACTCATCTTTTCATTCAGAACATAGTTTCAAGAGTATTCTTTTATGAGACTACATTTCCCAACATTGGATGCGCCTGATTCTCGCAATGATGATCATTCTGAATATCCGAATGAAGTTTTATAGGCCGAAATACAAATATAACTACGGTTCAGTTTCCTCGCATTGCCATCACATTATCCCAACCCTCACCATCCTACCTTAGCTGCAGAAATCCCCCCTTAGATTCCCATTCACACATTGCAATCTAATTAAAAACGAAAACCGCCAGGCGGTAATATGGCCGCTGCTGTCTAATTGTACTGCGAATAAACCGCGCACGTATCGAGCGGAGGATCTCGGTAAGTTCAGAGGTATGGCGATGGGAGGTAGTGATGTGCGCTAGATATCTTGATCTAGATCTATGCATCAGAGATATGAATCACCTTGGTGTCAACGAAAATATCGAAATGTCGATTATTCATCTTGTTAGTCTTGCTTGAGGAGTAGCTTTCGATAGCATTCGATGAAGGTTTTAGCCTTCGTTATTGTATCTTATGTTCTGGAAAGTCGCGTATAGGAAGTGGAGGCGGGGACTTTGCTTGTGAGGTTGGGTGTTATATTAAGATCTGGAGGAAGAAATGGAAAGAAATGAAGAGGAGAGAAGAGAAGCCCACCAATATAACGTATTATTAGCTAGCCAGCCTCCCTTACTCCATACTTGCAACTCTCAATTTTTAGTTTCCCCAACCCTTCCCATTAACGCCTCAAGCAAACAAGGAAGTTACAAGAAGAAAGTGAAGAAAGAGAGAAAGAATGAAAGAAAGAAAGAGAGGGAACAGTGTTAGTTTCCAGATTTATTACTATTACTAGTATAGATTTATTATAATATCCACCCACGAACAAATATAAGGTAAATAAGAACATTGAAATTGAGGATAGTATGGGATGGGATGCTTGGCTATATAGATTGTAATGGATGGTATAGGTGGGTACCTACTTTAGATATAATTTCCAAATATCTCACAAATATCATCATCGAAATCATTCTACAGCACTCCTCACTTCCCCTCAAGTAACTCCCACTCACTACCCCTCTTCTCACTCCTTCCAACTAACTCCCCCTCAACCAAATCCCCCCCAAGTAACCCCCCCTCATCTGCGAACCTCCTCCCCCCTCCCCCTCCCCCTCTCTCCTCCATCCCACCCCATCCCACCCCCTCTCCTCCCAGTAAAACTAGTAATCATAAAAAAAATCATAAATCATGATATTGTGCTAGGTAGGTACCTATTTAGAGGTAGGTGCCAGGGTGGTGGGTATTCAGGATGGTAAGTTTATATATACCTATATGGAGGATAAAGATGGGATAAAGATGGGAAATAGGAAAGTGTGAGGTATGGAGAGAGGTATACACGATGAATGGTATATTAGAATTTAGAAGTAAAATATACAAGCTATATAATAACCCTCACCTCACGGTCCGAATTTTGCTTTTATTTTTATACATCAAGTTTACCGAACCGAAAATAATCTTACCAATACCGAATCTAATCTGAATGGCGAGGGAAGATACACGAGTAGTGCCACTATGTAGAGAAGAAAGAGGTAATTACTAATTATAGAGAGGATTTTTATTCTGTGTATGTATGGTGTGGTATGGTGTATATTTTATACTGATGATTCGTTCGGTCGTTGGTATGATGGATACCCTCCCCAAGCAGCCCTTTTTCATCCTCGATGGAAAATCTGAGTACCTGGATAGGTAGATAGATATTGAGGAGCATATTATAATAGGTATGTATGGGATGAATGGGATGAATGAATAAATCAACAACGGAGGGAATCCACCCCTCAACCACCAGCATCAAACACCCCATCCCACATTTTCCCCTTCCCATTCCCATTCCCATTCCCCTTCGCATCCGCATCCGCATCCGCATTCGCGCCCTCAACCCCACAACCCCTTATGCGACCCAATACTAGCCCTCAATTTATCCAAACTAGCCGGCGTCAACCTCAACCACTCGACATCCCTGCCCAAGCCCCTTCCCCTGGCATAGAACCCCAGGGTCCCAATCTGCACGCGCCAACTCTCCCAGCAGTTGACGAAGCTATATTTCCCCTTCATGCCCTTGGATTCTTTAAACGTGATGTCGACTTTGGCGCTCGGGAGTTGGGTCGTGCGGACGCGGAAGAGCAGATTGCGGTGTCCGACTTTTTTCGTCTCCGAGAGGCTTCGTGAGCCGAGGGATGTCATCTGGTGGGGGTTGTTAGAGCGGTGGGATTAACTAAGTTGGGAGAAGCGAGATGATGGGGGAGGGGTGATTAGTTGGGTGCATGCGCATTGATAACCATCAACTTATCATGCGGGCGGGGAATGTAGAGGGAGAGGGTTTGACATACAATAGCAATCTCCACCACCGAGTAAATATTTAAGGGATTCGGCATGCTCACAATAACGGCTGGATGATCGAAAGCATTGACATGTAATTTAGGATCGACGTAAGCATTATGAACGATATCCTTTTTCGCGGGAAGCCAAACCACGGTGCCGGGAGTGATATCGCGAATGTGCATTGGTTGGATGTAGTATTCGGGGGGTTGAGCAGCTTTCGCAAGATCCGGGACAACGAGAGGGTTTGACAAAGATAGAGACAGGGAACGAGTGATGGGAGAGTGGATCCCCGGTGACCGTTCGCTGTTTGGAGGCGCCGATATCTTTCTGGGGGTTCTGGTGCCCCTTTTTACTGGCGGAGATGATGATGTCAAATCTATGATGATGGGGTCCGGTTTCCTTTTGACGGGAGGTGGAGCTTTGTTCACTCGATATTTGTCTCTAGGTCGTGCTAAGGCTGATTGAACCTTGCTCTTTTCTTTGCCCTTCTGTGCCTTGAACTTGGACATCTCGCCGTAAGTGAAGTGTGAGGTATGAACTATCAACTATGAAGTGTACCCATATATTTCCCATCAATCAAATAATGGAAAGAAATGAACCCTCCAAACAAAATCCGCAATTCCCCGATTCAATCCTTCAATAATCCAATAAATTAAACAATTCAAAACAATACTCGAGACTCATCAAGATACTCATCAAGTTGAGTTAATATTGCAGTTTGAATATCGAAATCTCAAAATCTCCAACAACCCAAGTGACAAAACACCATAACCACAAGCATAACCGTAAACAAAAATAACTATCCAGCCAACAAACAAAGAGTCCTCCTTCTCCAAAGGAAAGGAAAGGAAAGGTAAAAAAAAAACAGAAGCGGGAATTCTTTGTTCCTTCAAACCAAACCAAACCAAACCAAATCCTCATTCAAAAAAGAAAAAGAAATAGAAGAGAAAACTCCAGAGAATTTTCTACCAATTCAATTCATTCTACTCTACTCTACTCTAGCAATGGAAGAGCTCTGTCTAGCAAAGGCAAATAAAATAAATATGACTCTCTACTCCGTACGTACGGTACATGAGATCCATATCAAAAAGAAACAAAAATTGAGAAGAAAGTATGATTGGTCAAGGTTACAAGGGAAGAATTATAAGGATGAGTCAGCTACATTACATTGGTTATACAAATACCTACCTCGTACATGCTTTCCAGATTTATGTATGCATGCATGCATAAATGAGGTAGGTATAAATCAAATCATTCACAACTTTCATTCACATTCACATTCCCGTCACATTCACATTCGAAGCCAGTTCATTTATACTTAAGTCTAATTTTCCAAAAAACCGGGTATTATTGTAATGCTAATTATAATTAAACACCTTTCCATTACCTACCTACTCACGAGAAGAAAGCCTCCCATATGGACGGCGGTATGAGATACCTAGTAGATATTGACCATCTGTATTATATTAAAAATGACTTCGTATTAAGCTATTAATAACTGCCTACCCAACCTACTAACTCCTCGTTCCCTCCCATTGAACCAGAATCCAAATCCCTCGTGTACCTAGGTATCTGAACAATTCAAACATGCAGGGTGTATTTATCTTTATCCAATGCACCATCGGGTCCCATCCTTCATCCAATTCCCAAAACCCAATGATATCCCAAATCGATATATACAACCCCCCCACCACCACTTATCTTCCACTTCATACAATTCCATATGTACAACTCCATATGTATGTACAACAGCACCCTTCCCAACCCCATCGCTTCTTCATTATCCACCTACCCCTAAACGATCTTATAAGCCATCTTCGCAATATAGAAGCAAGCCAATCCAAATGCCAGTAATCCAGCCGTGATGCACCAAAACCACGTCAAATTCCCTTCATACTCCTGACCCGGAACCCATACGTTCATACCCCAAAGACCAGTGATGATGTTCATGGGTAAGACGATTGTTCCCAGGACCGTAAGTTTACCGAGGACATCAGCGGTTTGTTCTTGGCGTTCATTCATGCGAATGTTGATCTGAGCAAGGTAATTACCATGAGAGCGAGCTAGGATTCTGTAGATATGTTAGTAATGCATTCGGGTTACTTGCATTACGGGGTCTGTGAGTGACTTACTTCTCATAATGGGACAAATTTCCAGTCATAGTTACGATATGATCCTGAATATCTCCCAAATATAATCCAATCTCACTTCGTGGTGCAATCTCCCACTGCTCGTTGCATCTTTTGGCGAATCCCTTGATGACATCTGCTTTGTTGCCTAGCAATCTGTAAAGACCCATGACTTTCTTTCGACAATCTCCAACTCTTCGAAGCATGTCTCCTCCACTTTCTCCCGAGGTACCATCCCCAGCTTCGGATTTTTTGTCACTGTCCCTGTTGGACTTTTCATTCTCCGCGGGAGAGTGAAGTTTCAAAATAGCATCATCAATGTCGTCTACTTCATCTTCTATCGTCTGAATCAAAGGTGCGAAAACATCGGTGATATCATCGATAATAGCATATGATATCCAATCAGCTGTAAGAATCAAGTAATCTTTTAATTGTCGAATTCGTCGTCGAACATTGGCTGGATGTGGTGTTTGAGAGAAGTGAAAGCTGATGACCCCTTCACGGAAGACCACCACATACATATTGACTGGCTCTAAGAAATTTTCGTTGTTCATATCCTGCTCGAATGATCGATAATTGACAAAGTAATAATGTCGGAATAATTCCACCTTCTCTCGAGCTTCCTGCATCAAGATATCCTCAGCTGTCAAGGGATGTATTCCAAAGGTCTTTGAAATAACCTTCATCTCCGCATCCGTTGGGGAAAGGACATCAAGCCACCAAGTGGGACGATCACCATATCTTTTCGGCTTCTCGTCGTTCGGTGGAGGGTTTTTTGGTGACGGTGACTTATTCGGGGACTTATTCGGGGATGCTTCTTTGGAAGTCTGTCTAGAGTGCGACTCAAAATTGCGCCCCATCCGTCCAGGGTCCGAACGTTTCGATTCTTGGTTTGCCATGTCAATTATCGATGATTGGCGAGTTTCTGATAAAGAATCTCCATTATTTTGTCCCGTGGCATGGCGTAAAAATACACTTTCACGGCGAATATCCATATCATCGGCTTCACCTTCGGTTTCGGAATCAGAACTATCATCAAGTACAGGACGATCCGGAACAAATAGCTCTTTGAAACTTCCGCCAGGTTGAACAAGTTCCGAAATTGTCTGACTGTGAATGGTACTTGGGAATTCTTCGTTAAAATAGGTAAATCGATATGGTGCGTCATCCTCTGCTCGATGCCAACCTTTATGAATTGGTCGAAGTCGCCCGCCTATCAATTGAGGTTCTGTGATTTTTTTGGCCCTACGTTCTTCACTTCTACCTTCTTTCTCAAACCTGCTCCAATCATCGAGGAAAGATAAGTCTGGAAATTTCCGTTTATGGCGGCGGGGGGCGTCATTTTGCCTGTATGCTCCATCATTCCGTTGAGGGATATCTTCTTCTGCCATTTCGGACATATCGACTGGAAAGCATACATCTTCCTCGGCTTGCAATGCTATAGTGTGTCTACGTTCTCCGTACGATGATCCTTTGCGTGGGGATCCAGGAACTGAATCATCCTCACATGCCTCCTCTGGGAGAGACCTAAAAGATCTCATTGACCCGGTATGCATAGACATTCGTTCTGGTGAGTGATCGCGAACCATCACATCTCCAAAACTCATATCCCGATTTGTAGCCCCGAGCACTGGAGATCCTGGAACCGAGGGTGGGTAGTTGACATTATATTCGCCATCTTGCTGCCTGGCTAATCCAGAAGTAGTCTTTTCGAAAATTGTTCTCTTTTTGCTATGACCAGATGACCTGCTCGAGTTTCGTCGACTGCGTTTTCCTTGTTGGAGGACGGCATTGGAGCTTTTTGATTTGGAAGAGCCGGATATAAGTGGGGTTCTCTCGTCGCTTTCCTCCTCCCGAGCTTCATCCTCAGAATTACTCTTCGATTTGCCGGTTGCAGGTCTCCGAGTGACACTTTCCGCTGATTTAAATGGATTGTTATATGAAGGTCGTCGGAAAGAAGGACTATCATAAATCTGACCGAAAGCATTTTGCCCCATTGTCGAAGGCCTTCGAGGTCGCATACTTTGATGATCTCTGTCGCAAAGTATATTAGCGCATGGAATAATTTACATGACATTGCAAGACCAACCTGTGATCCAAGAGTTCCTCGCTCTCAATACTGGTCGTGCTTAGATTCCTTCCTCTGTAAAAACTTGACCTCGTAGCACTTGGCGGTTGAGCAACTCGTTGCGCCATCGACGTTTCGCCCAGACCAGTCCCATCCTCGGTTGATGCAGCAAAAGATTGTCTTCTTGGTCTCTTTTTCTTTCCACCTCGATGATTGTTTCTCTTCTTCTTAGAGACGTTTTTCGAATTCCCGATATTTGGTGTCGATATGGTGCTGGGGTCATTGACATTGTTTTGTGGTGGCTGTATGGCAGTAAGTTCTGGTCTTCGAGGTGGTGGTGTCCGAGTAGTTGAGCTTATAGGCTCCGTCGTACGAGGTGGTGGTAATGGTGCAGACATTGTGAGGAAAACGCGTATCTCAGTCGAGGGTTACAATTACAATGTTTGGATTGGCTGATAACGACTGTAAGACACCACGGAGCCGGGCCCAAATTGCACAGCCAAACTGACAGATTTATTAACCTACGACGAGATAGATAATGGGAATGACTTCTTTTTTCGCGATACAATGCATCATTTATGGTAAAACGAGGCGAAGTGCAGCATCTGTGGAAGTATCTGATCGACGAAAGATGAAAAGATGATGATGTTGTGGTGTGTTGTAAATTGTGTTGTAAATTCTGTTGTGCACATGAAGGAAAAAGTTGGCTGAAGTTGGGGGTGCACTAGGTAGGAACGGTCATGAGCTAGCTTGAGAATTGAGATACTCGTAGATTATTATGAGATGTAGTAGGTCGGTCGGGACTCCGATCGGGTATAGCCATGAAGATGAAGATGAATAGGTATGGATGAATATGGATGAATATGATTGTGAATGCTAGGAGGTACTAGGTACTAGGGAGTAATTGTGACCATTCACCATCCTTGGAATTCAAAAACTATCGAAACACTTGGACCATCTTAAACTCGATCTAGGACTAGATAGGTAGCTCTTTTATCAATATTCCCACTATAAGAAGTTGTTCAATCGATAACAAGCTTTCTTTTACTTTATCAGTTAACGAATACCTCTTAAGTTAGAAGTGTAAATGTAAATATAAAGTTTAATAATAAAGAAAAGAGAGAACAATAACAATATTTATTAATTATTATACTCTTTTAATATAAATAATCTTACTAGCTACTTACGATATTTAATAGTCGTTTTTATATCTATTATATAATATAAGTAACTCTTCGTATTATTGATTAATTGATTAGGTATCTCCCTTGGTCTTTCAATCTTTTGATAAGGCGGGGAGTGAGGTTACGAGTAAACTAACCGGGGATGGCCTAGCTTGTGTCACTATCGCCCAATTCATATTAGTACAAGTGAACTCGCTTTTTGATTGCGTGGATAGCAATCGGATATTTTAATGTTGTATTATATCGTGTCGTGTTGTGTCGTGTGCCCATTTACTTGTTTTGATCAACATTGCTTCAAGCTAGGTATAAGTATTCAGGGGGAATATCGTATTGCTGCAGTTACAACATGAGGTATGCATGGATAGTTAAAATCAACGCTGCATAGGTATTCAAGGTATCGTCTATCTAGAGAGAGAGATCTTCAGAAGCCCACCACGCAAACGCTCAACCATCGTTTGCACGTTCAAATTGTGTAGCAAACGATGCATGCTACAGTATTGATCAGAACACTGAGCTCCTCCTCCATGATCCCCTATCGAGCTCTCTCTACTTATTCATACCCTCTCAACCACCCAAAGTCAGGAACCTCTTAATTCTCTCCTCATCCTTGGGTAATCTAACCCATCCAGAAACAACCCAAGTACTATCCAAATTAATCCACAAAACCACCCTCTCACACCAAATCTTTTGCGCCGCCGCAGTCCCCTTCACACCATTCAGGATATTGAAATTCACATTCCCCATTACCTTCACCAACCTATCCATATTATTGATTTTTCCTAGCCAATACACATCTGCCCTCTCAGCCTTCCTCTCTCTTTTCTCAGCCGCGATGTTCGTTTGTCGGTATGGTTTTTCGGGCGTTCTACCAGTGGTGCCAGGTGCACATCCGATGTAAATCGTGGTGGATGCATCGATGGGACCAGTGCCCCATCGTGGACGGTAGCCGACTAGAAGATTCAGGAGTCAGCACTTCCCCTGCAAGGAAGTCCTTTGGGGAGAAACGAAGAACCAAAGCTGTATGAGTTGAGGAAGTGAGGAGAAGACAGAATGTAGAAAATGCATTTCGACTTTGGGGTCAGGGAATGTGAGTTTCAACAAAGGATCATGCTTACGAGCGTATGATGAGGGACCATTTGAGTGAGTGGGGGAATAGAAACGGATGTAGTAGAGTTGGTATGCCGAGGATGCGGATACGATTGACGAAGCGGCATTGAAATCTTGAAGCCCAGTCTTAGTAGGCTGTGATGGTGTGGTTGACATGATGAAGGTTGATTATTGTTGCCGATGGTTTATCGAGGAAAAGAGGCTTGTGGTACTTCTTCGAGACTTGAGAGGATTCTATGATGATTTCCCTTGGTTGTTAGTCGTCCCACGGTGGATATCTTGTTGACTTGTAACTTACAGAAGCTGCTGTATGTGGGATTGTGAGTCTTGTGCTGTGGGTGTAGGTGTGTACGATTTCTACATATCGAGGACCAGAAGACTACAAAGTCATATCCTATTTCAAAAGTGGCCCCATAAAGTCAATATTGAGAATCGAGCCACCAATCATTGCCTTCCCTTCTTGAGCTAGAATACTCACTCAGCCAAGAGAACTCTCGTCACATGTATCTTGGGTAGTATACCCTTATTGTTCTACCCAAATGTACACACGTGCACTATGACATGTCACTCAGAATTGTCATCATCAAAGCAATCCACTTTTTATTTCAGTTAGTAGCCTAATTTTGATTGGCTAATGATTGAAGATATGCTTTGTGACTCGGGTGTGTTGATTTATGCGAGAACTTGAGGTTTTATTCAATCTTTTTCTACAACAAATTCTATAGTCTCAAACCTCGAGGACTTCCCGCCTGAGTACCCCATGAAGTCAAGATATCTCTTTCAAACTCACTCTTTTTGAATATATAATGGTCTGGAACTGGGAACCGGGAAGACTCGCCTCGAAAGTTTGCCGAATCTAGAAAGTTTCATGATCAGCGCTGGACATCTGTACACTACCCGGCGTATTTGACCTCCATAGAGCATCTATCTTACCGTGTATATATATAGCAAGACGGATACCCTATCAACCTGCGGGTCAATTACTATACGATCGTCCTATATAGTTATCTGAGCGTGAGGTTTTCTGTCATGATAATAGTAAATTAGAATTATTACATGACAAGATTCTAATTGAATGATATCCTTGGGGGGTATTTTAATTCTTTTTGGGTAAGCCCATATAAATATTTGAATATCGTAAGTATTAACTTCACGTGAAGTAGGACGATTAACCGGCCCTTAACTGGGCCCTTTTACCACAGGAGACCTCGGGTATATCCTGCCCTTTACCGAGTCTGTTAATCAGGAAACAAAAAGATCAAGATCAGAAATTCACTCGCACACCCTTCCAACAGCATGATTTGAAATGATTTTGCTAGCAGGCCAAAGAAAAGTGAAGTTGCGTGGCATGTAACAGGTGTGTTTGAAAACCGTTGAATAGTTCAAATACAAAGAAATTGATACGGAATATGCATGGAATCCAGCCGTAAATTCTAGCTCTACTGAGTATGAAACCTTTCAGGACTACAAAAAAACTCCAGAAATGACTTCCATGATTCTTTTCAAGAACCGTACTTTGTTTTTCTCGGAATACTTCCTTTACCACCCGATCTGTCCTCATCTGTCCTCGATTCACCACAATAAAATTATCAAAACAGCATCCGAATCTCCCTTTCACCCTTGAACATACACTAACCTCATCCAACCCCTCTACCCTTCCGACAATGAGCCTTAAGTGGAACCCCCGAGAGGTGTTGTCCGTGGACCCTCAAGCCGAGGCCCCTCTCACCTGCGTCGGGATTGACAAATTCAACCCGGGGAACCGGAGGTGTCAAAACGCTACTGGAAGACATAAACGCTTGCAAGCGAGCGGAATTTTCGACGCGATGTCTAGAATGCCCCTTTCTGGAAGAGGATATGATGAAGGTGCTCTCAAGGAAAAGAACAGGGAAGCTCTGGGAGAGTTATTGTGTTGGAGACACAGGGAGGGGCCAAACTGGACTCAGTTTGGGGAGGTAGAGAAACAGTGGTGGGAGAAGATCAGAGGAGCGCAAGCGCAAGCTCGGCAGGTTGAAAGGGGGTATGAGCATGCACCGCTAGAGGGACAAGCTCATGCACAATTTGACCAGCTCCAGGTTGGAATTCCAATACGACCTGGAGTTGCTGAGCAAGGACGAAATCCGCCATTTTTCCCACCACGGCCCGTGAATCCAATACGAGCTATAGTACCTGAACAAGCACCACCTGCAGTACAAATTCCCCAACCACGGCTCGTGAATCTAAACCAAATCATGGATAGGATTAAGTTTTTAGAAGGGCGCCGAGATAGAGACGAGGCAGAACTCAGAGTCATCGAGAATGGTCTACAGAAGCGGGCTAGAGACGTTGAAAATCAAGTACGAGAGCTCGAGAGAAGGAGGACCGAGATCAATCGGGGAGAGGAAGTGGCGAGACAAGAGGAGGAGAGAAATCAAAGGGAGTGGGAAGAGCTGATGGCGGAAGAACAAAGACAGCACGAGGCAGCCAGGGTAAGAGAAGAGACGCGCAGGCGGGAAGCAGCAGATGCTGCGACGAGGATGGACGAGTTGCGCAGGCAGGACGAGGAGAGAAGGCTGAGGGCGCGGAGAGAACAATTTCTGAGGGCTCAAGAGGAGGCTCGGCTGAGACAGGAGATGGAAAGGGGGCAGGCGGATGAACGGAGGCAGGAAGAACAGAGACCCCCACAACCACAACCACGCAATCCCGAAATCATCGCAGCACCCGCCCCCGCACCTGCCGCTCAACAAATAGTCCTCCGCAAACCCCTCGGGGAATGCTACGCCTGCTACGAGTCCATCACCCGACCTGAAGGCGCACAGTGGTGTCGCGCGCAATGTGGACAGAATATCTGTAATGAATGTTTTGAGCATTGGCGGGCGAATCAACGTCAAGACCGAGTTAGATGTGGGTTTTGGTATGTATTTATTTGATTTTTGATATTTTTCTTTGGTTTTTTTTGTTGGTGGTTGTTTTTTGTTACTTGGATGCATGGTGGGTGGTGGATGGTAATTAGATGTTGGCTAACGTGTTTAATTTGTCATAGTCGTGCGCTTTGGAAATGGGAGAGGTAGGAGGTAGGGTAGACTGGGGAGTGAAGGTCCCGATGGAAGAAAAGGGTGGGAAGGGGCTGATTGGATTGGATTGATGGTTGTTCGATCAGAGCTTGTGGTTGGATTTTTGTGTGAGGATAGAGAGAGAGGTGGGGGGGGGGGGTTACTATGGTTGCGGTATATTTGCTGGATAATTTTGCTGCATAAAGAAATTTCTGGTTGCTCTCATGTGATATCAATCAGAAAATTTAGTTATCCATCATATTAGAATCCGGATGTTTATTATCCAAATCTTGACATTCAACAGATGACCAAATCTTACCCATTCATCCCAACCAAATAGAACTCCTCGTATTCCTCCGCCCAACCCCCCCAAAGATGAATCGAAAAATCACTAAAACGTCATATTTGAAAGCTGGGGCCGTACCGTACAACTAATAAGACACCGCAACTTCCAACATTCCAAATGTTCCGCATCCTCTCCTTAGAAACTGTATACCTATCAAATCCATCCTCTCAATCTCCAAGTCTAGCATTAGATGATTATTATCTATCTATCTCCTTCCTCGTCTTTTCCTACTCTCAAAGTAAATAACAAGCTTTCGAATCATGGTAATCTATCTATCTTACTATTCAAAGATATTAAGGAGTCCTGTTGTTCTCTGCCCCTTACTTACAATGATGTGCGTCAAGCAGAGTTTGGATTTTCACGTCCAAGTATTCCATACTTTATATAATATACGTCTATTCATGTATTGAGGAGGCCAACTCTAAACATTCATCTTGTCATTCGAAAATTGTAAATCGTTCATGCTGTAGGGGGTCGTTGGAGATTTCACGTTCAAAATCTAATCATCTAGCTCCTGAAATATCGGCATGCATATCCCTGTAACGCTGAGGATGGTGAGATATCAAACGTACATACTATTTATTGTATTTATGGCAGTCCAGACATATTATACTTTTTAATCCCTATTACTCCCACACTTTCTCTATTGATAATCTGCATGCAAAACGTCGCAAGCGGGCTCCATGAATTAGACAAAACATTTACAGTTGTTATTTAGGTATCTAAGTAGAAGAAGTCATCAAGTTCATCAAAAATCATAAACACACCCATACCCATTAATAAATACAACCGTCTTGAGTGTCGCGATAGGTAATCCCTCCAGCTGGTCCTCGATTCCGAACCATTAAAAATAATATGAAGAAACAAAACGCACATGGAAACCTTGAGAAGCATCTCTCGTAAAGAACTCCACGCATACATTTCCCATCCCCCATTCTCCCCCGCCCCAAAATCCCATTTTCTTCTGGTTCAGGAAAGCGGAACTCGGGGTAAAATCCTACCTTCTTGCGTTAAACTTCAGCTTCTTCTTCGCGGGCGGATTCTGCTGGAAGAAATGTTAGATATATATTTCTCTTGATGTATCCTGGCACTAGTAATGTGCTCGAGTGGATGACGAGTCATTTGGGAAAGATACCATGCAACTTACCAATAATTGGAGTCTCCTCGGTGAGACATCCACGACAATGGTAGATTCTTCATCTTCCAACTCCTGAACAGATGGAAGTTTCCGTGTGTCCTGCCGCTGAGATTTATCTAGTGCATCGGTCGACTGTGGCTGCATAGATATAGGAACCATAATCTTCGCCCGCTTTCTTTCACTTCCACTTCCGTCGTCAACATCATGAACCCTCTTTGTCGATGAACTATTTAGGATTTCATTCAGAAGTGTGTGCTCGAACCCTCCATCAACATCCTCCAAGGGAATACCCTTTTTTCTCCGGCAAAAAGGCTGGATTTGGCTATACTGCGTAAGTAACGCCTCGTAGCCCTTGAGGTCAAATCCGACGTACTTTAGTACGGTCCAACTTGTTCGAATGTTACCATTATCGAACGCCGTGATCACGCTATGTTCTCCTACGGTTCTATCACCGGTTCTTTTCAGAAAAAACCTCTTCCCTCTCGGAGTTTGAGTCAGGTAATCTAAGAATTCAAGTCCCAGGAGGGGTTCGGTAGTTTCATTGACATGTTGTTTGACAACCTTGTATTGCCCGATATATACGGCATGGCCTTGGACCGTGTTGAGGAATGTCGGATATTCCATCTCCGGAATATACTTGTCGTCAAGACCGCGAATGAGTAGAAGAGCACCATGCTTTCCTATGCTCGGCTGTTGTTCAAAATGGGAATGGGGTTCCCTACCATCGTGTATTTTCAAAATTCGAGGCCAACCAGGGCCCCTCTGAATATTACGTGTTCCGATTTTTTGCGTCAGCTGCATGGTATTCCAGAAAGCATCAAAGCCGCCAAGAGTTTTTCCCAGAAACGCATGATTGAATATGGTCAATTTTGAAGGAATGATTTCACGGCCGGGATATTGAGTCAGTAATCCTAGCTCGTAATGAATGTTGAAATTGCTAGTTGACAAGGGAGCAACAGTCGATGGGACTGGAGAACGTTCGAGTCGTTCAGATGCAGTGAGCTGATGCTCTGCACAACCCGCAGCGCTACGCTCGTGCAAGCCCTGGGATACACCTTGTTCTGGTTGAATCGATTGAATTGGAGTTTCCTTCTGCTCAAGAATCGCAGTAGCAGCCAAAGACTGCAGCATTTTCTCACTTGTTTCGGTGCTCTGCCCGTCTTTCCATCCTTGATTATACTCAGTATTCCTCGCCAATTGAATGTTCTCCATGTGAGCTCGCTGAATGCCATCGGAATCCCCCTTTTCGATGAAATTGAGGTCCTGAAGAATCGTTTTTCGACCATCACATTCTCCGGTTGTTCGAGCATCCGCTACTTCGGCCTCGTCTGTCGCGCGTATTTTTGAAATTTCGTCCTCCAAACGATTCCTTTCTTCTTCCAGCTCAAGTCGCCGCTTGGTAGTCTCGATTATTACTTGGCTCGATTTATCAAACTTCGCATCCACCTCGCACTTCAAAGCCTCGAATTCCTCTTTCCACTTAACCTCATTAGCATTCGCTTTATTCTTTTCTTCAGCCGACTCTTGGACTTTCCGAGACAAGTTCAAGTTAGCCAAATTCAATCCATCCATCTTCACATGACTCTCGTCAAGCTCCCTCTGCAACGTCTTTCCCTTTTCTATGAGAGCCAAATTTTCCATCTCAATTCTCTCCCTCTCTTCCTTGGCCAATGTGCTTTGGCGAAAAAGGGTGATAATACAACGCTGTATGTACACATCTTTTATCTTGCACTCATCCATTGATGAGTGAAGTCCATTCGATTTCGTTTGGAGTTGATCTCTGAGCTTAGAGTTGTCGGCTTCAAGTGCCGAATTTTCCCCAATCACTTGAGCTAAATGAGCATCAAGAGCCGCCAATTTGTTGTTTATAACAACCATCTCAGAAAGATGTTGCTCGTTGAGTGACTCCCTAACCTCCAAGATGTGCTGCTGTATTAAATTTCCGTAAAATTTATTGAATATCTCTCTCTGCAGATTATTAAATTCCTCGCGAATTTGGGAAATAGTCCGGGACACTACAATTTCCGGTGCATCTACCAGGTTATTGTGACTTGAGGATAGAGATTTGGAATTCGTAACCGAGCTTGATGAAGATGAAATAAGTTGCGAGGTTGGTGTGGGTGAACTGGTCGGCGGACTTTCAGTATGTTCTAGGGTGGGTGGTCTTTGGTCGAATTTCCTAGATTTGAACTGCTCCCCAAATATAATCAGTATAGGAAAGTGAAGGTGGGTAAGAAATCCAACTTACAACTAACCAATCTATATAATCTGTCTTTGTTTTGCCATGAATTTTAAGAATCTGTAACCATGATTCGTCTTGTGACTCCGGAAATTCTTGATCCCCGCGTTAGCTTAATAGTTTTTCAATTATACCCTCACGTGAATTAGATTCATTATTATTAGATGCCTCGATATTCGCCAGCCCAGGTTTCTTAGGTGGAGATGCTGCATTCGAGACAGATGAGTTTCGAGCGATTTTACATTCCTCACTATTGCCTTCGCGTATCTCAGCATCTGCCTTCTCATTAGACAAATTCGGCTCCCTCGAAAGGTATGTGAGTTCTCTACCTCTGCTAGAACCGTCGATTGGCTCTAAATATAGCCATCCCCGTTCAATTGCCTGATCAATTGCCTCCAAATCCAGTACTTCCCATTGATGTAATTGGATATTCCCCGTATCTTTCAAAGCATAAGAGAACTGGGGACAATTGATGGTACGACGCCATCTCCAGCCCATCGTCTCGGGTCCTAGCAGAAAAATCTTCTCTACATCACACATGGATAGAGAATTCGTCTTCCAGAGATCTAAGATTGGGGGTTAGAAGAGGCAGAAAAGGATCCCTTGATGCATATATACCTGTTGTACATGAAAGCTTGGAAGTTATTGAACTCTGAAGAGATCTATGTCTCCATGCCGAATCCGGTATCAATTCAACACTCAGGTCCTGATTTCTCAATGCCATCCTGCAAAGACGAAACTGTTTTTCAGTCCACTGGTCGAAACTTGTGCGTGGAAAGCAGTAATGATTCCTGAATCTCCAACGAACATATCCAAATGGGGGGTATCGGGGATCGAAATCATCTACTCCTGCTAGGGGCTTGCCAAAAGTTCTCTCTGTAGTCATATTTAGTGGTTGTGTCTGGAACAAGGAGAAATACAGACGGAAATGGTACAGTTTTTTTACGCAAAAGTTCAAGAATAAGTAAGGTTCGTACCTATGGTAGTCATCAAAAGATATCGTATACCAGCAGCGTTATCAAAGCCAGGACCTGTTGGACCTTCAAATCCCCATCCATTTTCGTAGCATTTTTCTTCAAAGGAGTTAAGACATCTCACTTTCAATCGTCTCAAATGTAAGGAAACTTGCACCTTCTCTAATGAGGATGCTGAGAATCTCCAAAGGGACGGTAATTTTTGCGTTTGATTGATCGGAATCCAGACCATTTCATACTTACTGCGGCATGGGAGTTTCCATAAACATCCTCTCATATCCTCACGATATTGATGGTAGAATTCGATGATGGCATTCACTATCATCGAGAATTTTTAGGTTGGGGAGACGAAGTATAATGGGGTTTGCTAGGCACCTACTCTTGAGAGAATACAGCTTCTTATAAAGCTCATCTATTAAGCATTCCCTTTCCATCTCGCGTGGTGATGGAATGTTTGTAAGTAATTGGGACATTGCGATCGGGAGTGGTATAGATCTATCGGCTATGAAGCTCGCGTAATGGTTGTAGGTGACAGGTCTAGAAACATGGACCGAAGAGTGTAGTACTCTGCCAGTGTTTGGGCTTAAACCTATATGCGTTTCCACGTCGTCGATATATGGAGGAACGATTTTCTCTTCGATTGCAATCGATAACGTTGACCAGTCTCAGGTAGATGACAACTGTTATTTGGCTCAAGAAAACTTCCAAGGTAGCGTGTTTTGTGGCGAATTACGGTCAAGCCTCAACGTACGCACTCTAATGCTGCTACCCGTGAAACCCCGACCTGAAAGTTCGAATGGAATATCAGATTTTCTTTTTCAAAACTCGGTGAGAAATTTCAAATCATGGCTTTAGCTCGATGCCCTTTCCCGAAGACAACGATATTTGATTTGTTACCAAAAGTTGCTCCATCCAAAGCTCTCTCGAGTTCCCTTCAATCTCCCCCATTCAAGTCAAGAAATGGTTTGTCGCAGAATAACTTTCCTTTCCATGGCGAAATATAGCAAACATTCCAGGTTCGGATGACAAGGATAAGAATTTGAAAGTGCGGTAGCCGTATAAAAAGAAATCAAATGATTCTGTGAAAGTTACCTACTATAAGCCAGTAGAATCGCACCAAAGTGGGGGAATGGGATATTCGAAAAGTAAAAGGTTGAACTTCCTTAAGCAGTCATCATGTTGTGTTATGCAAACTAGCTACCTAAATAGATTATCGAAGCCAAGTGTTGGGGATCATATTTGTTATGAGTTTGATTTTCAGACGAAGAAGCAAACGCAGATGTCACGGCGTTCGTGTCACGTACTTGTACAATAAAGCAGCGGGGTAATGGCATGTGAAAGCTAGCAAGGAAGCTATGCATAGACGCGGGGATTTGCCAAGTGAAGAGAGTTCGGGGTTTCGGCAGAAGTCATACCGGGCTTCAAGTCAAAAGTAGATATATCGTGAGCAATGTGAATGGGAACTATCATTCCCTAGTGAACTCAATTCTCAATATCTCAGCCACCAAGTCGAGACAAAATGCCACAGGAGGTACACGGTGTTGCCGCAAAAGATGTTCGAACGACCATTGATTCACTGATTTTTCAGATGGTCCACATCAATGATGAATCGGGGGCATTTCTATTACGATTGGAAGACGGTAGGGTGATAGATACGAAAGGATGGCAGGGATGGGAATGGACACATGGAATCGGACTTTATGGTCTTTGGAAAAACTATTGCATCGCTGGATCTCAGGAATCATTAGAGATGATTAAAAAGTGGTTTCAAAATCGCTTCGATGAAGGAGGCACTACGAAGAACATCAACACAATGGCTGCAATGCTGACCCTGGCTTACGTATATGAGGAGGACAAGGCTAATAAACTCCCACCCTGGTTGGAGAGCTGGGCAGACTGGGCAATGTATGAGCTTCCACGAACCAAATATGGCGGGATGTCACATATGACATACAACTCAACGAACGCTCAAGAATTGTGGGACGATACACTAATGATGACGGTTCTTCCATTAGCGAAGATTGGGAAAGTTTTGAACCGACCACATTATGTCGAGGAAGCGAAGAGACAATTTCTTCTCCATATAAAATATCTGTTTGACACCAAAACGGGGTTATTTCATGGATGGACTTTCGCAGGTGAAGGGCATAATTTTGCAAAGGCATTGTGGGCGAGAGGTAACTCCTGGTTAACAATTGCCATACCAGAAATGCTTGAATTGCTCGACTTGGCGATGAATGACCCGTTTCGTATTCATCTTATCGACACCCTGGAAGCACAATGTCAAGCGCTGGTTCGATATCAAGAAGATGATGGTTTATGGCGCACACTCCTGGATCATTCCGCAGACGAAGGCTCCTACGTAGAAAGTTCTGCCACGGCAGGGTTCGCCTACGGGATATTGAAGGCATTGAGATTGCGCTATATAGAAGGCGAGGAGTATCGAACTTGTGCGATTAAAGCTATAAAAGCTGTCTTGGGAAAGGTTAACCATGAGGGAGAATTGCTGGACGTCAGTTTCGGGACAGCAATGGGCCATAACTTGCAGCATTACATAGATATCGATAGGACGAGTATGCCATACGGACAGGCCATGGCGATAATGGCATTGGGAGAGTTTTTGAGGGTATTCATCTGATTTTATCGGAAATTGGATTACAGGCTCACATATTCATCTCATTGTTGTGGAGATAGAAATTTAGGAATCATGGGGAAGATAGAAGATGGAAGATAGGGGAGGTATTGATATGATACATGGGGTCCGTGCTGACCTCCAAATGTAATCTTAGATTAGCGAGTCTAAAACCTCCAGCTCCTCAAACAAAACATCGAAATTCTGAGGCAATCCGCAAGCATAGATATGAACATCTGGCAATCTCTAGATTTTCCACTCACTCGCACATATATCTGAAAAACATGAGCATGTTTTATCTTGTGTCTTTGAGAGGAAGACATTCATAAATCATGATTCATCCTCCGGAGTGTCTCCTACTCACATCCATGTCCCTATCCGACAAGTTGCATTTGAATGTGGCGCTGCGCATTACGCGGTTTCTATGGATTTCCAAAAAGCAAACAATGTTCGAAAAGACGAAAAGACGATGCTACACATGGTAGGTTTTTGCCAGACCTTTTCGGCAGTTGTGACGGAGCACATCAGAATTCATAATAATTTACCATACATAATAGGAGGCGCAGAAACACCATACCTTGACCATTTAAACCAACGATATGCTTATTCGAATATTCCTTCGGTTGGAAAAACTCTCCTATCATCATTTGGTCAGATCATGCGCGGAGATGTCATGGATCTTGTCATCATCACGACGGGATGACGAGTTTAACCTGAGGTCGAGAATTTTCAAGGTCGAGTACTCCAGCTGCCGGTAGATTAAACTTCAACTTTTATCGCTTGTTTACTACTGATCTTTTCCTTAAATCCCTTCTGCAAAGGAAGAGGATATATCATCAGGAAGTTCTGGACACACTATGCGATATGGCTTTTGCAAGTGGTGAAACGTTACTGAACGATAGTCTCACTTTTCCACCAGTCCCTATTTCAATTCCACGATTTTCCCTACGCGATGGCTATATATATATATATATATACCCATGTGTTTTAATAGACCTTGTACTGGTTTTTACAATATCCGAAGTAACTATTCAGGATGAGTGAAAGCTTTGAGCATCATATTCTTCCAGGTACCTTATGGGATGATCAACAGTATACATAGTACCAATTTGCTTGTAGACGCAGAACTCCGTATATATATACATACTAGAAAATGAACGAAAAGAAATATACCCAATGACTTTTGAATCCCATCAGTCCCCAAAAGCGAAAGCGGCAAAAGAATACCTATGAAACAATATCATGCACCCAAATCCCTCAATACCGAATACGCCTCTTCCTCCACTGCTCCCTTTGTGCTTTCTCATACTCATCCTGCCTCTTCTCATCCTCCGTCATCTCGCCAAACTTCTCAAACCATTTGATCCACTGTTGAAACGTTGGAAGCCAAGCCTTCGTACACCCAACTCGCACCGCAATCAACCATGCAATCATAGGATCCACCACGACTCTCCTTTCTTGACAATTCTTTTCTAAAAATTCACTCGTAGCGATAGCCGAAATACCAACGCAGATGTAGCGGCAATAGAAAGACAATGTAGAGCCGCCACGGGTCCCTTGGAGTCTGCCAACAACCAGAAGACGGCATTGATCCAAGTCGTAATTGATTGCGGCGGTATATAGGGCGGCTAAGAATTTGAACTCGTCGAGGTCCTCATGAAAGAAATCTATCGGCCATTTTTTCAATTCTTCTGTTCCTTCTGGTGTATTCTCATCGCCGAGTTTCCATGTGGATGTTGGGGGAAATATCTGGAGGCGTACATAATCTAGATGGGAGAGTAGATCCATGAGCCGATTAAAGGTTGCCAGCACTTCTCCTTGTCGGTTTGGTATGTCATTCACCATTGTAAACAATTCATTGAGCAGTCTTCGGGTTCCGGTGTTCCACCGAAAGAGAATGGCGCGGCGATCTCGAAACATAGCACCTCCTCTAAGTGTTTCGGACCTGTCAAGGAGCACAAAACTTTCTTTGTGGTTGACTGTTGCCTGGTTGAGCATTTTCATTAGGTCTTGAGTTAGTCTGTGCGCCTCTGCACGATCATATTTATTTTGTGCGTCGCGCAGCGAAACGAAAGTTTCGCGTATTTCCCAGAGGTTGTCTTCTTGGGCTAGAGTGAAGTCGTAGAAAGCTTCTTCTTTCGATGCGCTCTCAATTATCTCTTCTAGCATGTTGAAGGCTGCTTTTCTTCGAGGTGGAAGTTGCTTTCCCTGATGTGCTGCTGCAGATGCAGCTACTTCATCGTAATTGTTGAGTTGAATGCCTTGAAGGTAACCAATTCTGCTCAAGGGGCTTCTGCTGAAGCTAGGACACCCCTCACTATCAACATTGTTCCAATCGGGTGCATAGTCAACTTTCCATCCATGTTTGATTGCTCTAGCACTAATAACAGAAAAGCCATACTTGGAATTAGATAAATATTAGTAAAGTGTTAAGTATCTCTGGTGGTAAGAATAGATGAAGGCTAACAAAACTCACTTGTCGGATACTACTATCCCAAAATATCTGTTTTCTCAGATCCTCGAAAGTCTGAATCGGTAAGAAATAATTGATGGTTGCATCATTATAAGGCCTAGCTTTATTCAAAATCACTGTATCGGGGACTCGCTGGCGCATGTTGCTATAATGTGGATACGTAGAACAAATCGAATATGCCATAGGAGCTGCAGGTGCGCCGAATAATGGCTCGATGATACCACCAAAAGCCTAATCTTGGTAAGCAAGTTGTCCCTAAAATCTTTCCAATTTTGGATAAATCACATTGTTCTCCATTTCATATCCCAATTCGCACTGAGGCGCATCTTCAAAATATGGTTCGTAATCACGGTTATGCGGAGGATTCCTCTTGGTGAGCCAGATCGCGTGCATTAACTCATGACACATGACCATTGCTAGGAAGAATTGGGCCTCAGCTTTTTCCGCAGAGGTCAAGTCGTTCCTCAACAGTAGATTACAAAGATTTTGGTCCAAAAAAATCCAAATAGTAGGTTTGTTAGCAGAGGTTATTGACGAAGTGGTGACACCTAGACAGCCTGTATTTGGATCAGGCTGATCCTCCCATGGAAGTTGTGAGCCCGGAGCGAAACCCCATTTGATCCATCCATGTAACAGACGTAAAGATAGACTGCATTCCTTTTGACATTCTGCGAAATCATTGAGTGTGTGTTGCCCCCCAGGGGGTCTACGCCAGAATGTATAAAGGCCATTGGGAAGGGTGAGAGTTGAGGAAGTTTGTTCCATCGGTTTTTTTGGACCGAACAGGAATGCATCGATCTGAGAAAATCATGCAAAATATCAGTTTAATCGAAAATACGGATTGCTAAAGGGAAGGGAAGAGAGTATACAAATGGCAGAGCGTGCATTCTGGAAATAAATGCGCTCGCTAATGTCAAGACGGGCATCATTGCATCCAGTATGGGAGGGTTATCCATCGTGTACCGTCCGCCTGTGTGTGTAATTTCAGGCAAGCTGAGGGGCCAGCTTGTTGGCCTCTCACCAGACTTTTCCCATACATTTTTCGAGAATATAGGATGAATGGGGACCCTGAGATTGCCTTGATCAAGAACTCTACCGCTAATTACATCTAAATCGACAAGCTCCCGTACTGTAAAATTATATAACCAGGAGCGTTGGAACTCCTCGACTCGCTTTTCCTCCTCGATCGTTTCTAAGTTGGCATTAGGGGGTAGATTGCCTGTGGGCGACCACCCACTAATCTTGGAGGTCCAACCAGCTGCAGGAGTGAAAGCACGGGTTGGCCCATATTTGCTCCTACTAACATTGAAAATGGTGCTTGCCGCAAGTCCATATCCGCTACTTGTCATGGCGAATTTTCCAATAAAAAGATAAAAAATTGACACGAGTAAGAGAGTACGACTGAACTGAACACGCATATCGTGAAAAAACCTTTGTTATACATTAAATTGAAGCAAGACAACAACAAAGGCAACTAGCCAGCGATAAGCCTTTGACAAACATCGCAATAGAAAGGTTCTCTTTGTTACTTAATCACGAAGGCTCTTTTTGACAACGAGCATTGAAGGGCGATAATACTGGATTGAGAAAAAGTTTGTTTTCTTCTAGTTAAAATGGAAAACAAAGAATCTCGAGATAACTCAGTTAGCAGTGTAGCATTATCAACCGTGGCCGAGTCATTATGCCCTAAGGGTGAATAATGGCTCCTTTGATGATACCTAGGTGCATTCTGTATAACCCTACCCAGTTAGTATGAGACTTCATTACTTCATTTCTTCCTGGCCAACATGTCCATCTCAAAGAAGTTGACTAGTATAAGATGCTGAGGATGTTTTAATTCAGTAAACTGGAGGGAACTTTCCTGTTGTCTTTCACACATAGAAGAGCCAACTACCATAGTTACCTAATCTCTCCCAAAAATTATTATTTTTCAACGACGGTTAGTTTTAGTATATATTGAAAGAATATATATTGAAAGTATTGAAGGAACTGGCAGACAATTGTTGAGATGGAATGATATGACCAAGTTCAAAAGATATCAAAAGTTCCTGGAGCAATATACAATAATGTTTGTCATATAATTTCCATGGTTCCTCTGAGTAGCTAGGAGTGGTAGCTATGATATGAATTTGAGTGAATGATAGAGAGGAAGGAAATGTGAAGAAACTGGATGGTTGGGGATGATTCATGTTTCCCAGGTGGATTGGATTGGATTGAGGAAAGGAAGAAGCTTGGACCACAAAGATCAATACGGTAATCACCTGGGCAGGCAGGGATCTTAGCGTCCTTTACAAATATAAAATCATTTTGGAACCTGGAAGAACCTCGGGATAACACTAGCATCACTTTGAAATCACGGAAGATCCTTATTCCGATCAAACAAGCCATTAAAATGGCATTCTCAAGACTAGTACAGAAATTCAAAGCGAGAGTCTCAAAACCAAAGGTCCCAACCTTTAAACTCATCATCACACAACCCACAGAATCACCACCTCCACCAAGTCCTCCAAGACGATCAACCACTTTCTCCTTGAGCACAAGGAGACTAACTGAAGAGCAACGTTTCACCAGCCTTTAAACAGGCATTGATCCCTAGCTTTCAATAAAAAATCACCGACACACACATACACTCGAAGGAAGATCGAACCTCGAAACCGCCGCAATGCTTATCAAGTACGTACCTCCTGCCCACCCATCAATGACCTCACCTAACCTCACCTCACCTCTTCTCTTCTCTCCCCTCAATAAATGACCATACATACTAACAAAATATGCAGGGTCCGAACATTAACTGGCAAGGAGATCGAGCTCGATGTTGAAGCTGATAACAAGGTACGTTTTCAGATCGCGACAAGCAAGCAGCTTTCCCCTCGCACCACCCCCTGTCTCCCCCTCCTGCAAACCCCAACTAATATTTTCATCAACGACACAGATCGAGAGAGTCAAGGAAAAGGTTGAGGAGAAAGAGGGTATCCCACCTGTTCAACAACGTTTGATCTATGGCGGAAAGCAAATGTAAGTTCCGTTCCCCACGATCTCACCTGTTACCTTAAAAAAAAAGCTACCCCGCATTCAATACCCCTACATAAGTCATGCAAACTACGAAGCCACCAAAAAACAACAACATACAATATATCATACTAATAATCAAACTACAGGGCGGATGACAAGCTAGTAAAGGATTACGAGCTCGAACCCGGAGCGACATTACATTTGGTCTTGGCTCTCCGCGGCGGCTCCTCCGTTTAATTTTTTTTCTTCTCCTCGCGACTCGACTTCCTTCACAATATTTTGACGGCGATGCTGCCGATGCGAATACCCCGCACCTTTATGACGACTTTTCTTCGGCATTTCGATATCACCTGCAAGTTTTCATTGGTTAGGCTTTTTTTCTTTCTTACGATACGATGCGACGCGACATGAATGACATTACAATGACGGGAGATGATTGGGCATTACATTGATGGACGCCTCAAAACATGCGAATGCAAATTTCTACAATGGGCGTTTCTGCGTGCATGCATATATTCGACTTGGGTGTCTGATATGGGCTTAGATTTTTCAATAGACCGCGCATCCTCAATAATAAACTTTCTGTGACAAGCATATAGCATGGTTTTCTACTGCAATTTGTTCACTAGTGAAAATATGTATTTTGTGGGAAGAAAGTGTGAAGAATGAATCATTTTAAAACGCTGACATTTATTTTTACGTCTACATAGCGAGTGCAGACATCTCGTAGATCACTAATCCGTCCCTAATGTTTGATAACATTGATATGCCTGAGCCTGTGGCCTTCCTATTGAACCCCCAAACGCCTCGCTTGTATCAAATATTCCTATTTTAAGTTCCTAAACACAATCCAAATCCGATATGACATGGTAAATATACAAAAATCTTCGCCGATTATCTTCTGGGTTTTTTGGGTCCACGATTGAAAACATCGACTTCCGCAGGTCGTCTACGAGCGGGCATCATAGGTTTGGGCGTGGCTGTTCGAGATGATGGTGTCGACGAAGTCGTGCGAGAGGATGCTGGGGAGAAAGAACGTTTGGAATTTTGGTCGTTGGCGGAGACGACGGTTGATGGCTTTGATATTGCCTTAGTTGGTGGCGAAGAAGAAGGAAGGCGACTTGATGGTGCAACTGGTTTGGCGATCTTGCGAGGTGGTAGCCTAGTTGGTTTGGGAACTGGTTTAGATTTCTCCTCCTCATGCTCGTCGAAAAGGTCATCCGCATCATCGCCAGATATTTCACCGTCTGATGATCCAACATATGTCACTTTGGGGGCATTGGGATCTCGCTTTGTGTTAACCATAGCAGCACGTAACCTCTGTTCACGTTCCTCAAGTGAAGGTCCACTGATGCCGCCTGAAACTCTGCCCGAGGGTCTGTGCCTCGCCAACACCTTTAACGCAGGTTGACTGGCAATCTTATATTCTTGGGCCATTCCAGCAGGTGCCTTTCTTACTTGTCCCAATTTTCCTGAAAGAATACCGGTTGGCGCAATAAGCTTGCTTCTTTGAGTCATTTCTTTGGCTTCTCGGCGTGCCCTCATTATTACGCTTGCACCATCCGACATCTTCGTTCTGCTACCTCCACTCCAAGTCAAAGCGCTGGGTGAAGACTTTTGGAGCCCCTTTCCTTTAGTCAACGGAACACCTCCATTGTTCGGTCGCATTCCATAGTCTCTTGGGATCTTGGGTAGAGCTCGCAGATCGACAAATTTGCTGACATGCTCTTGTTTGTGCTGCTTCAATGCATTCATCGAATTCCTAAGGAGTTCCCGGTCACGAGCAATCTCTACATCCCACTCGGCTTTATATTTTTGGTACACTTGATACCACTTAGTTGGGTTTCTCGGTACGTAATTCTTTGTTCGCCAGTTAGGAAAATCTCGGGCGATGAAGGCCTTCCAGAGCTCGGCATCTTCGCCCCTTATTTGTGGGGAATTATCTTCGATTTTGTGAAGTTGTTCGGGGTTTTTGACTGCCTTGAGAACATCACGGATTTGCAAATATTCAAAGTCGCCAACGTTGTCAAGAACTGAAAAATATTAGCGGCGGAAACACACTGAAAGGGATATGCAAATCTACCAGGGACAGATTTAATACAGGCTGCTTTCGCAGTGCTGAAAAGAGATGGGGCGCCAAGTTCTCTCATATTATCGGTTTGTATAGAGTATCAAACGTCTTTAAAGTGTGTATAATATAGTCGTAGGTAATTCGAGATCTCCAACTGAATTGAATTGAATTGAATTGAATTGAACGGAGGTGACAGATTGCACGTTTTGCGATATAGAACAGCAAGAAAGATTTAAGAATTTCGAAGTTTATGTATTTGGAAAAGAAGAGTGAATTAAAAGGGTTATAGAATGATGAAAATTGACAATGTGTGAATGAATTTAATACTGTACTATGAACAAAGAGAAGCGAAGGTTGGAGGGAATTTATAGATTATGAAGTTCGCTACGAGTGAGGTCACTATTTCCCGAACCCCGGACTATCGGTACTAGTGTATACGCTAGGGAGCGCGGTAAATCAAACATGATTCATGAGGCTAGAACTATCTACTTGGGTACTGAGAAAGTCGAGAGTTTTGTATTAAGTGGGAAAGGGATGATCTTATTCATTAACTACCTAGCTAGATAAGGATTTTATAATATCTAAGTACGGGACTGATTATGTAATACCAGGCAGGTAGTTCCTTCCTCCACAGTGGGAAAGGGATGATCTTCCAAGGTTATTCATCGATTAGCTAGATAAGGATTTTATACGATCTAAATATGGACCTAATTATGTAATATCTTATTAAGCCATTCCTTCCTCCACACCTGGGCAGTACCCAGTAGTACCCCGTAGTTAATAAATGTTTCCCCATCGACCGACCTTGCGACCAACAGAGAGTAATTAATAAACGCATACCGGTACTCTCGCAATGGCTTCATATCAACTATTAGACCAAAGGGAAGAAGATGAACTTCACAAATCTCGCCTCCTCAATGTCGAAGAAAAACCTTTCAAGCGTATCACTAAGCGCCTACTCGCTCCTGGGTCTCTCGTCATTACACCAAGTAAACTTCCTACACCACCACTAGATACCAACGAAGAGACAGGAGAAGCCGGCCGTCAAAAGGTTCTAGATGAGCGTCGTCAATTGCGCGAAGATGTACTACTCGATTTCGCAGCATTTGACAGCAGTATTGCGCGCATCCAATTTCTTCGCGATAGCAATGAACGCGAACGCGAGCGGTATAAGGCTGATAAAGACCATATCTTGGAAACGGCACAAGCGGTAAGAGATAGTACCGCACAGTTGAGGATTCAATTGGAGGAGGCGAAAAACACGTTGGAGCAAAGAAAGAAATTCGACGAATTGGCGGAGAAGATTACGAATAATATGTTACTGCGACCGCGAAAGGACCAAGAGATTAATTTGAGGAAGCTAGAAGACGAATGCAAGGAGTTGGAAAGAGAAAGCAGAACATATGGCGAAACATGGAAAGAGAGGAGAGAACAATTTGGTAGAATTGTTGAGGAAGGTATGCAATTAAGGAGATTGATTAGGGATGAGAAAGAAGAGGTAGAAAGACGAGAAGGAATGGATGGTGGGGAGGAAGATGGCGAGGTTGGAGATACTGGATCTAGAGGCGGACAAACTCCTAGACGTAATAGTACAAGCGGAGACGCAACACCAAGACCGGGAAGCCCAGAAAGAGGTACGCTCAAGCCCAGACCTCTGCCTTCTGGGTCGATGTCAAGATCTGGGTCAAGATCCGGTTCAAGGCCAGGATCAAGGTCTGGCTCGAGAGGTAGATCAACAAGTCGAATAGCATCACCCACAAGATCAGAGCGAGCTAGAAGTCGTAGACGCAGAGGTGAAGAGAGTGAAGATTCTAGGATGGCAGACTCGAGTGCCAAAGCTGCGGAGATAGATCTTACAGTCGATACACCTATGGAGGACGGAATAGATTCAACACAAGCAGGAACACCACAAGTCACAGTCAATGAACCAGAAGAGGGAGCAGTGGACGAGGGAGAAGTTGTTGATAAGATGGATACCACATAGGTATTTATACCAATAGCTTTTTTACCATATGTACAACAGAATGTACCATACTAGCAAATCAGAATGATACCCTCAATGACCTCATATTTATCTTGCACTATAAATGGTGCATCTCATAACGTTCATCTGCGCCATCATTCGTAAAATCTTCGCAAATTCGGGTATATCCATCGTGAATCATGAAATATCTTGTCACCCCCAGCCCTTAGTTCCCAGCAGCAGCTTTCTTTGCCTCGGCAATGACCGCCTTAGCCTTTTCTTCTTCTGCCTCAACACCGCCTCTCTCAACTAAATCTTCCAATTTGAGTATGGCATCTGCGAGTCGCTCTCGAAGTGGTGGGAAAACAGCTTTGGTTTCTTCGATTGCGGTACGCTGTTTTCTTGTTAGTGATTCATTGCCTTATTTTCTAGCAAAATTTGGGGTAATGGAAGAAAAGATTCTAACCTCTTGTTTCAAAGAATACTCTCTATTCTCGTCTTCCTCAGTCGCTTCCTCTAATTTCTTCAATCGTGCCTCTTGTGAAAGCAACTCCTTGTGGTATGATGCTTCCTCCTTTACGAGACGGGCCACAGAGGATGTAGCTATAGCAAGTTGGGATGGAGGCGGCATTTTCAGTGATTTGGTAAGTGTTTCGTTTTAGAGAAGAAATGTACTTGCTATGCTTTATTACTTGGTAACTTATAAGGGGCTGAAATTTGAGGATTGAGCATAGGAGGGGCATTTCACCGCTTTGGCAGAATAAAACATCATCTCATACTACCTACTCGCGAGTCTTCAGTCTAAATTCTTCACTCTAAATACCTACCCGTATGCAATATTATTTTCAAAGATCGTACATAGAATACCTCCTGAGATGTTATTGTACTTTGTACTAAAACATATCCAGATCATGCTTTCTTTCATTGTCACATTGTGGAAGCTGCCGGAGATTGAATGCCGACTACCTAATTCCCCCCTTTTCCCCCCAAAGCACCAAAGTCGAGTTCAAGCTGACCGCATTAGGTAGTTGTCTCACGCGCAGGATCAACATTTTCTCACATTTGCAAATTTACGGAAAATATGGTCGAGGACTTGAGGCTCCAGCAAGCTCTCAAGAAATACTCGTTATTCTCTTATGCTCGCTTTGCCATACTCTCTTATAAGATACCTTTCAGAAGCAGGGGGGTCGAACTCGATCATTCACAGTCATTGGATCCAAGTACGAATACTCCAGTCTAATTGATACTACATTACTATCAAGTTGAAGAGCCAGTGCTCACATTCGGTGATCATGGGAGCTATCAAAATGACAGCAAATCATCAGCCGATGTCTTCTTATTCGGACCGATCAGGTGATCAGTCGTTGAAAAGGCACTTCACTACAAAGTACCTTCCTTCTTATTGTTGTCCTTCTGTACTTCGTTTCCTATGTCCAGTCAAGTAAGGCGTCTGTCGGCTGTAAGAGGTCCGGCTTTGCGGCTATAGTCAAGCCTAACCCCTTCTTTACACATACTTGCACAGACGGTACTCGAAGTGATAGATCATCAAAGCAAAATTCATCGAATATCGTTTTTTTAAAGTTCCGATCTTTGTGTAACTTTCAGACTGTTTCATGATACACAACATGGATCTTCGACATAGGTCGCAAATATCACCATCAATATGGAGTACAACTTATATGTTTCAAATAAGAGAAAGATCATAGGGTCGGGCCGGGACGAGGATGAGAAAGGGGCTACCCCGAGACCATTCCTTCGATCACGACCATTTCTACACTTGACAATCTCCATTTATGAGAAGGGTATAAATTTAACATGTCTCAAGGACTCTTTCCTCTTGTTCTGCACCACGGAATCCGGATACCTCTTAACGGAGATCTCAAATCTCCAGTTATAATGACTTGGCTAGGTAGGTTGTTTGTGGGGTGTGAAACCTTGGGGTTAGCTTCGGTTCCCCGCAAAGTCCCATGGTTTTTGAAACATTTTCTTTATATTATTCACTGCGTTTCTATGTGATCACTCGCAATGACTCTGCCAATAATTTAGGGTCATAGGTCAAGAGAAACCAACATCTGTGAATTCAATGTAGGATTACCTTGGCGCGGTATGAGTCTCTCGATGAATCGTTATGTATTTATCCTCACAATTCCCGCACTTGTTTCCTCTTCTCGGGATCTATATTGTATTATAAAAACAAAATGCAATTTTTCTATACTATTACCAGTGCCTTCGTGGCAATATTATTGTTACCTTGGTTGACCTTTTCCGCACCAACGGTGAGCCGGCAAACGACCCCAAGGTATGTCTTTGCGCACTTCATGGTCAGTATCCTTGCCGATCGTCTTGTGGGGTTCGTATTAATCATGATATCAACAGGTCGGAATTGTTCAGGACTATACCCTTACAGACTGGAAGACGGACATGGCATATGCACAAGAGATTGGTATTGACGCATTCGCTCTAAACTGCGCAAGCATCGATAGTTATACACCTACTCAACTCGCCCTCGCCTACCAAGCAGCCAGCGAAATTGGCTTTCATGTCTTTATATCGTTCGATTTTGCGTATTGGAATAATGGAAACACCAACAATATCACAGATTATATGAATCAATATGCATCTCATCCAGGACAAATGCAATATAATGGCGGAGCTGTTGTCAGTACCTTTGTAGGTGACAGTTTCAACTGGGCACCCGTCAAGGCTGGAACAAATCACACACTTTTCGCGATACCTATGCTGCAAGATCCGATCGAGGCAAGTTACGAACAGACATCATTTGACGGTGCTTTCTCTTGGCTAGCTTGGCCTACAGATGGCGGAAACAGTATTATACCAGGTCCAATGACAACCATATGGGATGATAAATTCTTTCTATACCTTGCGGGAAAGCCTTACATGGCTCGTTAGTAGCCTATTTTTCAATAGATAAGAAGACTTTATTAACTCTCTCACAGCTGTCTCTCCGTGGTTTTCCACACATTTTAACTCTAAAAACTGGGTATTCATATGTGAACAACTCATCACTGATCGATGGAATGAAATGTTGGCGCTAAAACCCGCACTTATTGAGATCATATCGTGGAATGGTAAGCATGATTATCTTACGGAAATAGAAACAAGCTTATGAGTACCGCAGACTTTGGAGAGTCTCACTACATATCCCCCGCTGAACCAAACCACAAAGATGATGGTTCATCACAGTGGGCAAACGGTTTTCCACATGATGGCTGGCGCATCATCTCGAAACCATATATCGCTGCATACAAATCCGGTGCAAGTGCACCAACTGTTGCCCAGGATCAACTCGTATATTGGTATCGACCAACACCCAAAGGCATCACCTGCACAAACGATACTCTCGGGCCTCCAAATGGTATTCAAATGCTGGCAGACGATATTTTTGTCACCACCCTTTTGACAAGTCCAGCAACTTTGATCGTCACCAGCGGAAATAATGTTCCGGTATCCGTTAATGTTCCTGCGGGTATTGTTACCACGAATTTTACCATGGGTGTCGGAAATCAATATTTCCAAGTCACAAGGAATGGTAATTCGATTTTGAATGGATATGGTGGTTTGAATATCGTCAACACGTGTCAAAAATATAACTTCAACGCATATGTAGGATCTCTGAATGGGACTAGTAATTCAGGGCCACCACCACCTGCTACAACGACTTCAACAAGTACTTTACCGACTTCCACTTCGACTTCCACTTCGACTTCCACTTCGACTTCCACTTCGACTTCCACTTCGACTTCCACTTCAACCTCCACTTCAAACTCTTCTAGTACCAGCACAACAATAACCAGTACGACCACAAGTGTTCCACCAACCACAACATCTCAAGCCACATCCACAACCACCTCGTCTACATCCACTTCATCCACCTCCGCTTCCTCCCCCTCCCCGTCAACAGTCTGCACTTCAGGCATAGGACCAGGAAATTACATAGGCCTCTGTCAATTCTGCTGCAACTACGGATATTGTCCCCCCGGCCCATGCACATGCCTATCATATGGTGCTCAGATACCTCCGCCACCAATCACAAATCAAGCGGGATATCCGTTAGTGGGAGAAGATGATAGCTATCTGGGATTGTGCAGTTATAGTTGTAATCATGGATATTGTCCGCCGACTGCTTGTCGATTGGGTTAGGGGGCGTGGAGGAGTAGGTTTTGTTTATAGGATAGTGATGAGAAGGATGGAACAGTATCAGGTCTTGAAGATAGTCTAGTTGCTGGCAACTCATCTAGCAGTTACTTGTGTAGATTATATATAGGAATAGCCCGATGTATGAATGTTGTTATTTTATCAAATGATACTACTTTACGCCTACCTTGTTCATCTTATTAGAATAACAAAAGGCTCGGATCCCATATACTGAAGGCTAGTGCCTTAATTTCATAATTTGTACCAATGCCTCGGAAGGTTTGGGACACATCTAACGCATGATAGAGTAATTCAGTAATTTATAACGCAAAGATGCATAATTATGAAATATACTCTAATAAAACACTCTCGACGCTCATTTTTCACAAAATCTAGGATAAGAATCATTTCTCATTCTTGGTTGCCCATTAAGTAGACGAGCTTTCTATCTCAAGAACAGAATTGATGGTCAACCCGAAATTTTCTGTGACATATAAAACGAACTACGGTCTTCATTAATCCAAGCAATAGTCACAGTCCGATGATAAGATTCATCTAATTCGGAATTTCTCCCTCCAATATTATTTCATATCGTTTCAATATCTCTCATCTCTCGTCTCACAAACCGCCAATACCCTAACCTCCCATAGCCACCGCCATTCGAAATAAAACCATCCTATCCACCCTACTCTTCCCCATACCCGCACTTGCTTCATCATCACACTCAGTGGTTCTTGCTCCTAATACCTGTCCCAAAAATAAATCAAAGCCCCCCAAGTCTTCAGTTGGAGCGATAGTGTGATGGCCAATAATACATCCATTCTCATATCCCAAATTCCAAATCTGAAGCGCAGAACCACCACAGTACTTGAATGCGATAGTAATACTAGTACTGGTATTGACGATGAGTGTCCAAGTACACTAGCTGGTGTTCGTAGGAGGATATTGGGATGATTCGGTGCAGAGGTTTCTAGAGGGGACTTGTGTACAATTTTACGAGGAAGATATTATTCTGGCGATGGGGAGGATATTGGCTTGGAGATCGGTCTTTGGGATGGTTATTGGGATATTAACGGCATTATGACGTTTGAAATCGTAGACCAGGCATGTGTATATTGAATCCTGTGGAGAGAATGCTTTTTGTGCGTCTCGGTTCTTTGCATTCGTGACGTCTTCTCAACTTGGAAGAAACACAGAATACACTCATTTCATATCGCATATGGAAACTGCAAATCTTAGAATCTGAGATTCGAGGAAATTATACACGATCAGAAGGGTTTGGAAAATGGAAAAAGAATAGGGCGCTGCTCACTAGTAGATACCTACCTAGGTAGATATTGCCAAACCATTCTACTCCAGTATCCTCTTATATCCCTTTGAAGTTTGCCAATTTACTGAAATTATTCATAATATTCCTTATTCTAATCAGGGTCTTAGTAAATCTCATGACTTCAATTTATTTTGCTGGAGAATTTCAAGTTGGGGAAAAGGGGGGACTCGGGCATATAGAGTGAGACTAAAGCATAAGCGAATGCGCCCGAAACCTCGAAACAATATTCAATACATCAGTGTGTTTCCTTAGAATTTGTCAATTCCGTTTTTGTTTGACGGGTACATATACCAGTTATAAGCTTAATAGGTGATAATCCGGTGTATATACTGTACAATTTTCGGAGATAGGGCATCGGATCTGACTTTGCTTACCTTGAATCGCACAGATTATTCGTCTTAGTCAGTTTCTCAGTCTCATCGCTTAACTTCAAATTTTGATATCGGTGCCAGTCATACTTACTCTGAGAGTGTCGGCTTCTCGGTTGCGGTTTCATGGAGCCAGGCAGTACCTCACGACACTTGTGGATACTGGATACTAGTTTTTATTCCCTCGTTTGTTAGCCTGTTGGTGTTGGTATGTAACGCTATATTACAGGTTGCCAATTGTGCAAAATTCATGAAGTTCACTGGTTCCAACAGTTGGGGCTCCGCTAGTTTTCACCGTGGACTCTCCACCCATCCAAGTCCAAAAGTTGGTTTGATTTTCCCTCTATATCAACATTTGATGGCCAAATTTTCCATCCGACGAGAGATCAACATGATCGCAGAAATAATTATCTGTTTGTGTTTGGGCTATCTTCTATAGAGCATCATCGCGATGGAGAGCTCAATCATCGCCGTGCCTCAAAGATGGGAATCCCTCTCATCCGGCTTCCGGTGGACCCAATGAATATGATTTGGCTCATTTTAGAGCCATCTCTCTGGAGTCTTCTTGGCCGATTGCCCATAAACTTTGGTACTTTTGGTCACTATTCACGTCGAGGCTGGCACTTTCACGATAAAGCAACCTCGCATTTGAAATATGGACCGGTCTATGCTCTTGTTACCCCTTGCGATGTATACATTTATTTTGCGGATCCCGATGCCATCCATGAAATATTTAATCGCCGCGGAGATTTTCTTCGTCCGTCCAAGATGTACAGTAAGTGATTCCATAGCCCTCACAACTGACAAAAACTGAATTTCTTCAGCGGTTCTCGAGGTCTACGGACCGTGTATATCCACGGCAAGTTGGGCCGATTGGCCACGACACAGAAAGGTATTGGCGACACCTTTCAATGAGAATATCATGAAATTCGTTTGGCAGGAGTCACTCAAGCAAGCCAGGGAGATGCTGGAGATATGGACTCAGAGTTCCAAACCTCAAGAGATCTCAACTGCAAAAGATACACACACTCTTTCTCTGAATGTTCTCGCCGCGACTGGGTTTAGAAAATCATATAATTTTCGCAGCTCTGGTGAACTCGGAAACGATGAAGCTGGTAGCTATCGTGATGCATTGCAGACAGTTTTGGACAATGCAATACTGATTATGATTATCCCCTTCCGATATCTACGCCTTCCATTTATGCCGAGGTCCTGGCGACGAGTAGGTCGGGCTGCCGCGGATTTTAAGACACACATGGAGCATATGTTAGATGAGGAGACCTCCTCGCTCGAGAAAGGCACAGTCGGTAATGGAACTTTGATGACATCCTTTGTGAGAGCTTTGGGAGTCCACCAAAAGCAGGAAGTTGATCCATCCCGACAGACGACACAATCCCCTTCCAAAAGTCTTACGGTCGATGAAATCTTTGGAAACATTTTCGTTATCAATTTCGCTGGACACGATACTACTGCGAACACATTATTATTCGGCATTATCCTTCTTGCAGCTCATCCTGAAGTCCAGGATTGGGTTGCAGAAGAGTTGCCGGAGATCATCAAAGATCCCGCTAGTGAAATTCTGGAATATGAGAAAGTGTTCGAGAAGCTCCATAGGTGCAAAGCCGTGCTAGTGAGTATTTGAAATCTTTCCAAGTCTTCATATATTCTGAATCCGTAACCTCTGACGCATCTTACATAGCATGAGACTCTTCGCCAGTTTCCGCCCATCATGTCGCTTCCAAAATAGACCAATGATCAACCACAAATAATCCAAGTAGAGAAAAAGACGATCGTCATACCCCCTCGCACAGGAGTAATGGCTAGTATACTTGGCATGTAAATGCATCCAAAATACTGGAAAGATCCTCAGCATTGGGACCCTTCACGTTGGATCAAATCTTCTTCGGATCCTATTTCTCAAACCAGCCCACGGAGTGCAGAAGCTGTCATCACTCCCGCTAGCAGTACATTTTCCCCTTGGTACGTGGCCTGCAAAATTGTCCCGGACAGAAATTCTCTCAGGTCGAGTTTGTCGCGGTTCTGGCAATCCTGTTGCGAGATTACCGAGTGAGTGTGGCTCAGAATGATGGTGAAAGCTCTGAGCAGGCGAGAAAAAGAGCGTTGGCGGTAACTCAGGACTGCAACCTAGAGTTACTTTTAAGAATGCGAGATTCTGACAAGGTAAGGTTGAAGTGGAAGGAGGTGTAGAGAAAGAAATGGGAAATGGATCGTGGAAAGTAGACGTCGACCTCTTTAGTGGGTTGTGGGATCAGGAAATTGGATTTTGTTATACGTATACAATCTTCTGGCGTCTTTTGATCATTTGCTATCCAATCTCGTGATTGTATTAGAGAACTCTTTTGCCTTGTACTTTACCTCATGAAACCTTGGCACTATTACAATACAATACTAATAAACAAATTATTTCGATACGTAACGGTAGCCTACCCGTCCCGAGCCGGCAACATCAAGCCAATAAAATCACGTGAATGTCACGTTATAACTTATCTCGGGTGTCCAACCGTTGTCCTGTGATGAGTCAGTTAGCGTTATGCAAGCCCTGGAGACGTTAGATTATGCATATCCAAATCTGGCTCTTAATTTCGCCAATATTCATTTTTTGGTCCTATAAGGCGGAGGACCAGCATAACGGTTAGCCGATTGGAAGATGAAGCATTTTGAAAAATTACATCTTCCTCTTCCTCCTGCAAGAAACCGAATCAATCAAATTTGGTTTCCTCTTTGCATGGTATCGCTGGTGGCTGTGATTGAGCGGGGTAGATAAGTCCCATCACCTCACTTGAGAATTTATTGAGGATAATTGAATATATTTTATCTATATATATATATTTGTTCTCTTTAACAATTCAATTGGTAACGTAACCAGGGAAAAAAACATCGAATCGAATCATCCCGCATGGAAAATCCAGACTTGACCTACAATCTAATTCAATAATTTAATTCACATGATGATATCGTGTACTAGATACATTGTCCAGAGTATTGATCGCGCAAAGTAACGTTAAGCGGATGTACTGTACAGTAAGGTTGATGAAAGATCTTTGGAACTTCTTTCTCATCAAATTTAATTTTTATTATATCATCTAGATACCTTCGAAGTGATAGTTGGTCTAATATCTGACACTCTAACTTTGTTACATACTGTCTTTAACCTTTGAATTCAAGCAATATTGTAACGAACCTCAAGATGATCAAGCTGGTAATAGTAACATCACCTGAGCGGCTCAAGCGCGCGAGAGCTCTTCAATCCAAACTTTTGAGCCTCATCGGTAAGTATCTCACATTCTTTTACATTCATTTACATCGCCTCGCAGTACTAAATCGTGAATGCAGGAACTGCAAGGACAAACTTCTTCAAAGTCGGAAATCCTAAAGCCCTAAGTCTTACTTTTCAGTGGGTATTTCCGGGTTCGGAATATGATGGATTTCCAAGTCCGCCAGAGGAAGTAGATGAATTATTTCCACTGCCGAAAAAGATCGTTACAACATGGACGTTGGAAGAGATCGATCGATGCAACAATGCTATTGATAGAGGGTTTATCAAAATCATAACAACTACCCAATCTCCATTGTGGACTAAGGTCGAGTTACAGAACTCTTTTAAGTCTCGTATATACGATTTCATAGGTGAGTGTATTGAAATCTATCCCATATTTAAGTTACTCATTCTATTAGAATCATCACTCGGACATCGCCTGCTACATCGACAAGGAAACATCAGTCCGATCTCGAATGATGACAAGAAAAACTTTTACCGTTGGGAATTCAGCGAGAGATATCCTCAATTTCCGTCCGCACCACCTTTCTCTCAATGGAAACAGAAACAGTATTTTGAGCTCAGCAATGCTATAGATGCAGGAGACCTTAAGATTGTTTCAAGTCGCCCTCGCCACATGAACCCCCAAATCTACGGTCAAGAATATACGCAAATAGGTCGGCCAAGTCAAGATGGCATGCACCATCCTCATTCCATGACAGGAGAGAGACACAATGCCCCAACAAACTCGTCTCCTATTGACCCTTCAAAAAACCAAGTTTCTCATTGGAATGTTGATTCTCCAAATTCATCATCAGTCACGGGCCCCTCTCTTGGGCATGACGCGCAGGTACCAACTAGCGAAAGTATTCAGCGTAATAAAATACATGTAAATGAAGAAGAAGGTGCGCAGAACAGCAAAATAAACAACGCCGAACTCCTGAATCTATGCAACGAAGCATGGATCAGCTTAGAGAATAAGCACAACACGGACGACCATGAGCATAATTTTGCCCGAACTATGCTCAACATGGGCCTGGTCTATGCAATTCAACTCAAAGAGCAGGTTCAGCGCGCCAACACCCTGGAGCATGAGAACGTTAACCTGAAAATACAGATTCTGAACCTAGAACATAACCAAGCAAAGCTTCAACAGCAGATTTTAAACATGCGGGGAAACGACAAAAAGGAGATTTCAAACGCAAGATTGGAAGGAGAGAAGATTGCGGAAAAGTACGTGGAAAGACTTTGGAATTTGGCAAAAGAAGAAGGCAGAGTGATAGGAGTGTGTGCTGTGGAGAACAAGTATAAAATGCAAAACCATACGTCGGTTTTGACTGCTCGAGGTCACTCTGGTCCCTCGCCTGGCTCTTCCACTTCGCCAAATACCGGAACAGGAGGAAGACCAGTCTTGGGTAATCTTTCGAGAAAGGTAAATTTACGGTATTTTATCGCATGAATTTCTACTAATGAACTATATAGATCCCAACAATGTGTGCCGATGAAAGTCGCAGTCACCTCCCCAAAACAGCTGCTCCCTATTCACGTCCACCTTCTGACTCAATGTCTCCAGGAAATGCGCAACCGGCTCTTTCTATTGGCCTAATCCCAACAATTTCAGATCTCGAAACGCAACACTCACATCATCAAGTTCCTATCACTGACGCCTCCGTTCAGATTCCACCCACTACTAACGGATTTCACAAGTCTTTCCTAAACAAATTCTTTGGACCAATCAACCGCACACTGAACAGTATCCCCCCATCCCACATGCCAAATCCTGTCGAATGGGACAAATTCTTTACTATACATCTGGATACACAGCCATATATCTTCCCTCAACCTATTGAAATGCAGACCTATGGGCAAATCGTCAATTTCATCTCCCAAAATACAACAGAAGCATGCCGAGCAACTCGAGGAACCACATACCCTGTTCTTTTGCGACTTTCGCATGGTTTGGATCAATACCATTACATTGGTCATTTCGTCGTGAACAATGTCGTTACAACAACAGAATTCGATGAACTGATGGAAAACATGCCAGAAAATGAAGAAAACACGAAACACACCAAACACAAATTACTCAAGGAAAGAGACCGGGCTCTAGGCTCTGCAGCCGCATCTTCGAAGGATATGCCAGTGGATTTCTACACCATCCAATATGTATTTTTCGGAGAAGAGCAATACCGGATTCTCGTCGACGCGCAGGAGAAGTTCGACGCTCTGGAATCCGCAAACCACACCATCGATTCTTTATTAGAATCCCATGATCGTAATCCCACGAGCGTCCCGCTTCCTCCGAACCACAAAAATATTCCCAAAGGACCTGCATCGATGCATAGAAGACATGCATCTATTTCCGAGGGTGAAAAATCGGTCATGGCGAGTAATCGTAATACAATGACCACGGCTTTTCCTCTGCTCAACACAATTCCTAATGCGCCTGCGGCAATAAGGAGAATGGCTTCGTCTAGGGGTGAGAATGAAAATTTGTCGGAGCTGGAATCAAAGCATCACAATACGATGAACACAGCTATTCTTCCGCCCAACAAAATTCCCAGTGGACCGGCATTATCGAAGGAGAAAAATCCATCGGATGGCGAGAAGGAAAATCTGTCCGGGTCGAATATTAGTAAGAATAACACCGTGAGCACACATCTTCCTCTTCCTAATCATGCACCTCCACCTGAATCTCCAAATGAAAGTACGTCGATGAAGAGGAAATATCCATTTGGTGATGAGAATGAAAGTCCTTGGGAAGGAGGTCCACAGTGGAAGAAAAAGAATGGGCCTGGTTCGGTGCAGATTGGTAGGATTAGGCAGTTGTGAACTTGTAATGTTCAGTTGTGAGGTCGGATGTCATAGCCATAGTCGCTGGTCGATGGTCTTTTACAATACATATGTACCTAGGTAGTTAACCATGATAGTTAGTTATAGTATACCCCGAGATGATCTCCTTACATATATCAAGTTTTACCGTAGGTATCCACATCAAGTCCGGACATTGCAAAATGTGAATTTGATTTTCGAAATAAGATTTCTCATCTCAAATCTTTTAGCATAAATACACATTAGCTAAGTAGTTCCAGGAATAAACCTCCTTCGATTCATGTTTTTTGGTGTATCATATGTTACATAGTCACTTAGTATAGCAATTCAACTCCTCATTCTCACATTCTCAATCTCCATACACGCAACAAACTCGAGCAAAATCAAGGTATGGTATACCCCCGGGGTCTTGTACACTTTGCTCCTCTTATGAGGTTTCTAGGCTAGGTATGGTAAACTATCCGCGAAATATTTCAAATATCCATGGTATCCGGGGTAAATATCACGTTTTGTAGGTGTCCACTTGGTAGTATATATAAATAGGTAGGTTATAGTGAGTGGGTATAGGTGACGATATCTACCTAGTACCTACCTATTTAAACGTAGGTAGGTACCTAGGCAGATAGTCAAGAATCACTTCAACTTCAGACAATGGTATCGAACGATTAATCTACGTGAAAAATACCCGAATACCCATGTGGATTTTATTTAGTACCTACCAAGTATTGAGCCAAAAAGAAAAAAAAGAACACAGCGTTAGATCCTTAAGCTTAACGGGGAGAGATCTTTATATATATATACCTAGGTACCTATATATAAATGCGAAGAGAAATGATGACTTTAGCATCATATTCAATAATGGTAGGTAGGTAATAAATAACACATGTGGAATCTGTAGAAATTGAATTCCCCGGGAATGGTGATGAAATAGTTATTCAATACCTAGGTGTCTTGCCTTTATTAAACGTGGAATCGATCTATCCCACCGTAATAATATACGAACGAACTATCAACTTATTCTTCAGTATTGCCCTTAAAATTCATCCATCATGATTTATTCTGACGCATCACTAGTTCTTTCATAACTCTGGTTGAAATTCATCTCATTAATATCTCTTACAGATTTCAATCCCGAAATTCCAAGTACCATTCCTTTCTTCCAATCAAATAAACAAGCCGCCCTTCTCCAGAAAATCTTTCAAACTACCTAGTAACATCATCCACCGCATTCCCCGATGAATAATACCCATCACTAAGACATTTCACCATCGCCTCAGTATGTAGGTAATCTATACGTCGGTATAAAATAAATCAGGATCTCTATCTCTCCCCAAGAAGCCAGGAAGAAAAATATAACTAAACCGCCCAAAACCAGCAACAAGCCTTCCATCCTCATTCTCCAAATCACCTAACAATAACAACATCCTCACTCCTCACTTCCCTCTCCCAATCTTGAAATCCCATCCCATCAGATTTTCTCTCAAATCCCATACCATATACGCGAACTCCTCTCTCTACTCTTCGTAGGTATCTATAATGTAATCTCACATCCCAGTAACGCCACGCTACTCCGTGTTCCAGTTCCCTATTGCCTTGCCTTTCCTTGCCTTGCCTTGCTCTTCCTCCTCACATTATTGAATGACTTCTTTTTTCAATATATCTCATTCGCATCTGCCATTCTGCATTCTATCGTCTTTTTCAAATCATTAACTATTCTCTCTTTAGTTTTAGTCCCCTGCTCCAATGATATCATTTGTTATCAAAAACTTAACTCGCAAATCTCTGTTTATAGCTAAGATTCGCCATTCCTGACCTATAGATTCTTTGCTAATCTCTTTCTATATCTTCTTCTTTTTTCCTCCTTCCTTCAATTACTCTTTTGTCCCTCGATAGTTTTGATACGTTCTATTGATATAAAGTAGTTGTACATACACTAGCTCGATACACAATAATAATATCAACAATACGTTCTCTGAATCCTTCTAATCCCCTTTCAAGTTTTTCCCTTCTCTTCCCTCTCTTCCCCCCTCTCTTCTTCTCCTTTTCCTTCCCATCTCCCGCTCAATATTATATCACATATCACTTCCATCTCTGTTACATTCGCCATTCACGAAATCGTGTTACCATTCCCCGAATGCGTTATAACGCAGGAAAAAGAATGTTTTTCAATCGGAATATCTTTGAGAGATGGATATCGAAACCCTATTCTATACCCCCTTCCCCCTTCCCCCTTCCCCCTCCCCCTTCCCCCTTCTCCATTTCCCTATCCATCCCCTCCATCCATCCACCCACAACCCACAACCCACCCATAACCTCACCTCACCCCCCAAAAACCATACCACTCTCCCCTTCCCTTCCATTCCATTCTCTTCCGCACATCAACATTACGCATTCAAAACATTAAAGATTCAAAACAATCCGCATACAATAAATACAACCAATTAATCTTAATCATACCACACCATACCTCACCACAGAGAGGGAAAAATTCGAATTCTCAACACAATCACAAGATGGATTCGCAATATTCGCAATATTAGCAATATGATACAGTCTAGAATATCTGATATGATATGATATCTAATGATTATTCCGCAAGTATATATATTAGGAAGCAGGTATGATATAGTGTATATAGGTTTTTCTTATCTTACTTTTTTTTTTGTAATGTGCTGGATTTGAGATTTGAGATTTGAGATTCTTGTAACTACGTATCAGATATCAGTAACCATATACTAGAGGCATTCATATAACACGGAGTAATGTAGATTCCCTTTGGATAAACTTCGGTATAAAATTTTATATAAGGAATCTCGCTTCCATTTCCTAATATAAAAGATTTTTTATTACAGAAAGCTAAACTAAAAATAAAAAACTTTACAGTAGTTTATAGATTATTATGATAAATTATAATCTATTATAGTATAGTAGATGATAGATAATAAATGATATAGTAGTAATTGATTAAATATATTGAATTGTGTTTTTTCGTTGGTTTTTCAGTTTGAAATTCTTCAAATTTATAATATATATATATAAAGTAGTAGGTTTTGATCGGAAAATTGATAAGCTCGATTCGAAATAAGCAATTTTGAAAAAATTATTGAAGTTTTTAAAATTAAGTGATTTAATTGAATAATTGATAGGGGTAGCGATAGCGAGGTTTATACTCCATTTACGAACTTATTTACAAATTTACAACTTACGATTCTACGAATCTACAAATTTACAAATCTATAAACCTACGAATTTACGAATTTATAAACCTACAAATCTAAAAATCTAAAAATCGTAGGATTCCTTTTTTCGATTTTACCTTTTTTTTCGATTCTACGAATTTATAAATTTACGAATCTACGAACCTACAAATCTACGAACCTACGAATCTATAAATTTATAAATCTACCTCTTTTCTTCGATTTTACGAATCTAAAAACCTAAAAATCATATAATTCCTTCCTCCAAACCTACCTCCTCCCTCCAATCCTACCTCCTCCCTTCGATTCTACAAACCTACGAATCTACGAACCTACGAATCTACGAACCTACGAATCTACGAACCTACGAATCTACGAACCTACGAATCTACGAACCTACGAATCTACGAACCTACGAATCTACGAATCTACGAACCTACCTCCTCCCTCCGATCCTACGAATCTAAAAACCTAAAAATCGTACGATTCCTTCCTCCGAACCTACCTCCTCCCTCCAATCCTACCTCCTCCCTCCAAACCTACGAACCCACAAACCTACAAACCTACAAACCTTAATTATAAGTAGGTTTTTACAGTACTATTAATAGCTTATTTATAACCTTTTTCGACACCCTCTCTTTTGCGGTAGGCTTGTTATATTATGAAAAATAAATAAATAAATCATAAATCACATCCCCAAACATCCCCAAACATTCCAAAATAACCTTGTCTAGGCACCTAGTCTCAATCCTTCTCTTAAAACTTCTCTTCTCACTAGTCACTACCCATTTACCAGACTGTACTATCCAATCTTGTATCAAGGAATGCGATGCGATGCGATGCGATGCGATGCGATGCGATGCGATGCGATGCGATGCGATGCGATGCGATGCGATGCGATGCGATGCGATGCGATGTGATGCAGATTATTTGTGTATTATCTATTTGTGTAGATTACAGTGACCAACAATAAAAAAGGGCCTGAGCGTCAAAACACACCAAAAATCGCGATTTTTCACCTTTTTCATTTTAAATTATTTCTATAACTTTCCAATCAATTGATTTAAAATTTTATATATATATATTCATTTTTATATAAAATTAAATAAAAATTAAATAGTTTATTTTTAAAAATTTAATTGATCTTGATAATTAAAAATAAAATCGAAAATTTTCAAAAATGCTAAAAATGTTAAAAATCGCTAATAAAAACATCAAAAATCCGAACTTTTAAAATTCATCAATTTCAATCAATTGGTTCAAGCTAAAAAAAATCATTAAAAATATTTTGCTAATTTTTAATTAATTATAATATAAATAATTATAATTATACAAAATTTGAACAAAAGAAAACTATTCGTTGAAACAAGCCTACCGCAAAAGAGAGGGTATCGAAAAAGGTTATAAATAAGCTATTAATAGTACCATAAAAACCTACTTATAATTAAGGTTCGTAGGTTCGTAGGTTCGTAGGTTCGTAGGTTCGTAGGTTCGTAGGTTCGTAGGTTCGTAGGTTCGTAGGTTCGTAGGTTCGTAGGTTCGTAGGTTCGTAGGTTCGTAGGATCGGAGGGAGGAGGTAGGATCGGAGGGAGGAGGTAGGATCGGAGGGAGGAGGTAGGTTTAGAGGGAGGAGGTAGGTTCGGAGGAAGGAATCGTACGATTTTTAGGTTTTTAGATTCGTAGGTTCGTAGATTCGTAGGTTCGTAGGTAGGAGGGAGGAGGGAGGAGGGAGGAGGTAGGTTTAGAGGGAGGAGGTAGGATCGGAGGGAGGAGGTAGATTTAGAGGGAGGAGGTAGGTTCGGAGGAAGGAATCGTATGATTTTTAGGTTTTTAGATTCGTAGGTTCGTAGATTCGTAGGTTCGTAGATTCGTAGGTTCGTAGATTCGTAGATTCGTAGGTTCGTAGATTCGTAGGTTCGTAGGTTCGTAGGTTGTAGGTTCGTAGATTCGTAAGTGGGGTAGATATATAGACCTCGCTGTCGCCACCCCTGTCACCCAATTAAATCACTTAATTATGAAAACTTCAACAACTTCTTCAAAATTGCTTATTTCGGATTGGACTTATCAATTTTCCAATCAAAACCTATTACTTTATATATATATATTATAAATTTGAAGAATTTCGAGTTGAAAAACCAACGGAAAAGCACAGTTCCGTATATTTAATCAATTACTATTATATTATCTATTATATTATAGTTTATAGATTATCATAATAGACTATTATAGTAGTCTATAGACTATAACGTTTCTTATTTTTAGTCTAGCTTTCTATAATAGAAAATCTTCCACATTAGGAAATAGAAGCGAGATTCCTTATACAAAATTTTATACCGAAGTTTATCCATACGGAACCTATATTACTCCGTGTTATAGTGCTACGGTAGATTTAGAAGAGTGCCTAGGATCTCAGGCTACGCCTGAGATATTAGGCACCTCTCCTCGCTAGATCGTACAGCCGTACGGCTGTACTATCTACCTTACGCATATAAAGGGCTTCGCCCTTTATAGGTGTAAGGGCTCTTCAGCAATATACTATATTTCAACCTCGATGCTTTAGCATCGTGACAAAAAGTTATATTTAATTGAAAAGGTTGAAAAATGGCTTTTTTTGATGTGTTTGCACGTTTCGGCCCTTTTTAATAGTCTAGTACTGTAGGATCGTGTACTTCAAGAAATAAAAATAAATTATAATCGGTTATATGTACATGTCCAATATTTTGAATCAGAATCAGAGCGCACCTGGAGCTCTGTCATACACACACACATACGTTATGGAGGGAGGGAGGTTACTATACTTTGAAAATCGACATCTAAATCGATTTTGAAATCGAAATCGAGATAGAAATAGGAAAATTATGTCATGAATCAAAGAACACATGCATGATGGTATTCTCAATAAAAAGTTAAACCCCAAGACTCGGAGGTTTTTTTTAAACACATATACCTATATATACACCTACCTAAGTACTTATGGCGAATAGATTTTCGTCCCCGTAATCATCGGAACGAGAACATTCGTCACATCCGTAGGATCTCTCCAGGCCGACCAATCATGAGAAAGGAGTCCTATTTTAAAAAAATCGGTTAGCCATCAGATCTCCCATTCCCTCACGCTCTCACTGTTGACGTCAAAAGGACAAACAAACGAGAAAAAAAGAGGGAAAAACTCACCCCACGTCTCATCATAATCCTGCGTCCCGTCACGAATATAATAACTACCACCCAGGGCCCAAACCATCCAACCGCCTTTAATAGACGTCAGATACGACTTCAAGCACGACGAATAAACCGTCGCGTAATCCGCCGTCGTCTGCGCGTGGCCCCACTCCGTCATGACGACCGGCATTTGATTGACCACTCCACTACTCAGCGCATTATACGCGACCGTTTGCAAGCTGGCTTGGAGAGTCGAGCAGCTGGTGGAACTCGTGGCGTAGTTATGAATTTCCAGGACGAGTTTATTGGCGTATGAGAAGGAGGATTTGAGGAATTTTTGGGTCGTCGAGGGGCTGAGCAGGGCGGCATTGGCAATGGGCGAGAGATCGGTGTCGAAGTTGAGGCCGGAGATGAAGATGAGGACGTTGGGGTTGGCGGTGTGGATGCTGTTCATGCCGGCGACGATATTGGTGTACCAGTTGGCCCAGTTGTAGGAAGCGGAGTCGAGAGTCGTGTTGTCGGTGGGTTCGCGGAGTTCGTTGCGGAGCGACATGGACATGAGGTTTCCCCAGGATGCTCCCTGTGGTGCGTCAGATGGATCTTCAATGGATGGAATGGGGATGTGCTGGGGATGGAGGAAGTGGGTAGGAAGAGAGATGCGATGGGATCATGTGACGGGGTTCATTGTGATTCGAGGTGAAGAATAACTTACTCTAGTGGCCATATATGCGATACCCCGTTGCCAATTCGCAATATCGAAATAAGTATCTCCAAACCAGGAATTTCCATCATTTTTAGAACAACACCACTTAGCCTTTGAAACATGGTTATCGAGATGGACATATATTTGCTGTTTGAGGCACTCAGCAGCAATAGCATCAAAGACCTTCGGACACTCATGTTAGCAATCACATTCCCAATTTCACTACTCGAGAATATTCATACCTGCATTCTAGTAGTGCTACTAGTAAATGTCGGATTATTTGCGATAATCTTGTTGTAAACCGCAGGCCCATTAGTCGCACCCAGGGCGGTAGTTAAACTTGTCAAAATCGGCACGTCTACTTGTCCATTGGCATAAAAATCATCAATCATTTCGATAGCATATGTAAGACGGATAACGTTCATGCCCAAACTCTTAATCTTGCCCACAATAGTAGCAATGGATTGATACTGAAGACCTTCAGGTATCATTGCATCTGCGGCACCAGGCCAATTGGCGCCAGCATAGGAAACATTGTTGCCGGCGGAATCGAGGATCCATCGACCGGATGTGGTGAAAGGGGCATAGGGCCAGGAAGCTCGCTCTTCAATTGGAGATGCAAGCGTGGATGTGAGGAGGGGGGAGAGGAGGAGGAAAACTTTTGAAAAGTACATGATGGGCAAGAGAGAGAAATTGTATTCTGTGACTGCACGAAAGCTTCTCCATCTTATCGGGGCAGGAAGATCATATTATAGAAATCCTGTTCTGACTACCCAGCATAACCGGGGTGAAGATCGAAGCAATTGAACTATACGGATACCCCATCTTGTACAGCAAAACCCCTCAATAAGGATATTACGGATTTCACCTCTAAGTATAACCATTTTTTTGCATAAATTCTTCGGTCTTATTGGATATTAGGTTGTAAAAAGGCCTGTCGTTAAATCCCTTTTATAAGGATTATCCTTAAAATATTCGATGCCAAACCTCCCCAGCCCAGCCAATTATCCTTATTTTAGGCCGGAAAAGGTATAAATCTGACTGGAAAGGTCGTTTGGAATAGGGACTTGACCAAAGTGAGTACTAGCACATAATTATTTTCTAGGAATTTCCTGTCAAAATGGTATATATCGCTTCGCTCTTTACCCACCTAGGTAAGAATACCCCTCGAGATTCTTATTTTTGCCGCCAAGAAAGTATCCTTGTAGAGGGGTTTTGCTGTACCCTCTTCCCCGGACTTGGAGTTCCGGTATATGTAGTGAACCAGGAAAAAATATATTCAAGTCCGCTGCCGACTTGAAATGATTGGAGCGCATACTTTACTTCATTTGACTCCACTCGGGGCCAATCTTCCACTAGTATATCTGCCGCTCCTCGTCGGACAATTCCAACATATATTCATCACAAGATCAGGATCCTTAGTCAGGTCTATGTAAAGGCCATTGTCATAATACCTGAAGTCTAAAGTAAAGTAGGTACAGCAGAATCCATACGCAATGTAATAAAGAAGGGCAAGGTTTACCCTCGGGGAATTCGGGGGGAGACGTCAAAAGTATCATGTGTTTTAGGGAAATATTTGGACACATGGCAGGGTTTTATGCTGTGGCTCAAAAGTTAAAACCCAGCTTACTGAAAAGCCAAGCTTCCGTCCCGACCTAATCCTATCATAGTATAAAGAATCCTAAAACACCATCTAAATCACGACTTGCCTATACGACCACGACCTAAAATTATGTCATGTGTCCAAAATTGTCAGAAAACGATGCAATAGAAAGACGGGCAGCTAGCAGCTATGGGTTTGGTGCCGGCTTATGAGCTGCAGTGTTACCTTTAACGCAGGTTCCATAGTGGTGGAAAATTAGAGTTATTCTGTGGGGTAATGGCGGGGAATTATAACTGACATAATTGGTATATACTAGGTACCTATATAATAACTTTATCCAAAGATTCCAAACTTTGTAAACGCATGCATCGAGATTTGGGCCATGACCAGCCAGAAAACTGCTCAGAAGCCAAGATCTGATAATTTATGGTTTATGTTGATTGGTGCTCAATTTCCTTGCATAGATAGCGATTACGAAAGGAAAGTCAAATGCGTAAAAGCATGATCATTAGTGACTCCTTGGAAGATATGCGCCACGCTTTAAATTAAAAATTTCTCCCTCAAAGATTCTTGTTTCTTGAACGTTGAATAATACCGGTAGGTAAAGTTTGGTTCATTACTGAGGGCCGGGAGTCTCATACTTGTATCCAGATATCGAAAGTACTGTTCCTAATCCACGATGCACTTCAGCCTGGAATGGTGCAAATGGCACTCGCTCGCCGTCTATGGATATATAACCATCTGACTGATTCTTTGGGGTGATGCGATATGCTTCAACTTTACGGTAATTAACGTAGGGCAAGCCGAAGAATTTACCACTCTCGACGGCTGGAAGAAGCTGTAGTGCTTGGAGTCGACTAAGGTTGGAATAATCAATGGTGACCATGTCCATGCAACCATCACTTGGAAGTGCAGCTGGAAAGTAATCCACATCTGCGCCCATCCAAGACATCTAACAAAAAAGCATTAGCTGAGTCACACCATGATTCGAGCACGTATAATACTCACATTACCGCAATAAAAACTTCCCATGTTATCATGGTGTTCGATTTCCCAGCCTTCAGGTAACGGATCGTTCGCAGTTCCAAATTTCAACTCTGGTAATCCACCTTCCAACAAGCCATTCTCGCGCAATACTTCCTCAGAAGTGCGCTTGCTTGCCACAGTTTCATGATAGCGTCTCTTAATCTCTTCTTTGTCATCTGTAACCACCTTGACAGCGATATCGCAGGGGAAGATTTTCTTCTGCAGAGATTTGAGAACAAAGCCATAGATGAAACGTGTTCCTCCCATCCACCGCAAATGCTCTGTCCCCAGATCAAATTCGGCCACGATACCAAGCGCTTGGGAAAGGAATGATAAATGTCGGTCATCACCTTGCGTGATCGAAATTAAATCTAATGGCGTACGAATGCCTTTGACAATCGAAAGAGCTGCAATACTACTAGATCTGATATTTCCATGGAGACTGCAATGCAAACCATTTCCGGATCCACAAGGTATGTGCCCAATAGCCATTTTAGCGAGAGCTCTTTTCGCATCTTTGCGTTTTCCAAGACCATTAAAAACTTCGAATGGAAGGCCATCCCCAGAACAACAAATGATTGCGTCGTAAGCTTCAATGTCAAGCTTTTCCACAATGTCTATCGCTTCCTTTGATGCTTTGGTTATAGTCACATCAATAGATAGATGGGCAGCATCAAGAATAGGAGCTACATCTTTTGCATAGATCTTCTCAGATTGCCCCTTTCCACTCTTCGGGTTAATCAACACTTTCACTCGCTTCTGCTGCTGAGATTTGTCATACGCGCGGTCCTTAAGCCTAGAGACCCATGCTTCTACTCGATCTCGTTCCTCTTCGATAATATACTTTAGCACTGTGGCCTGAAGAACGGTCTTCGAAATTACTTTTGCGTAATTGATGATGAGTTCGGTCTCAGTCAATTCCGCCCAAAGGATCTGACGTAAAGGTATTGCACGTAAAATCGATGACCCTACAGGTTCAGAGTACGCAGATGCATCTAGTGTCACAGAGCGACGGGCACCCGCTGACTTTGCGCCTTTCTCTGGCTTCTTTGCCGTTTCGGCGCCTGTGAATCTTCAGTATGCCGGAGATTCTATTTGCTATAGGCCTACATACCTTTGATAACTAAGGATTCCAGACTTAAGGTCAATGATACATCTTTGCTGACAAATAGCGTATTATCAATGTCAAACTGCCCAGTGCTACCACTCGCAGCACGTCGCCCTGGTGGTGGTATTGAGCTAGAGGACGTAGGAGATGTGGCCATTTCAAATTCTGATTGTTGGAGATAGTCGTCGATAAATAATCAAGCTGCCGATACAAGAATGTCATACGTTCCGAGATCATCCGACATCAAATTGTCAGAAACGAGTGTGTGGTTGACGACAATCTACGTCTTCTATAAAACTCAATTGAAGGACAGAAATCAATGAAATTGAGGTATGTATAGTACCGGTAAGTATATATTTCACAACTGATCAAGTGAAACTGGCGATACTGGTGCGACATGTGACCTTCCTCATCTGGGGTCTGGTTTGATGATTACGAGGTTTTGGTTTGCACAGACGCGCCGAAACCCTTGTTCACCAGCAGGGATAAAGCGTCATCAGTGTCATCCATTAATTTTGTGGTCTTGGTATCAGCCGAGGGCGACGAGATTAACAGAAGCAAAACATTAAGTTGAGTAATAAGCTGGCAATGGATATATTGAATATTGTTAGAGAGGTAGGGAACTTTTCTACCTGGCTCAAAGGTTATCTAGATCGAGGTAGATATTTCGACATTGGTGGAAGGTAGACCTCGTAGACATTCATCTCAAACACGCCGGCGACACTTGAAGTTCTAATAGTATGGAATTCTCTCAATCTTTGATGATTAGGTATCGATGGAAAGCAAAGAACACAAAGGGATGATTTGGGGAAGAATTTGATGAAGGTCACATTGTACCTTGGGTGGTCTGTGCTTTAAAATTGGGGCACCGTTGTCCTCCTCTTAATATGGCTTACCGGTACTACCCACCTTACCTAGTATATACCTTGATCGATATAAAGCCTCCTTTCTATACGCCTTTGGAAATAAGCAGTTACCGGTACCTCATTCTCTGTGGTCGTTACAACATTCAAAGAGGGATTTTGAAGAGCTGTGGTGTGTTTAGGCCAGCTAGGTATATACGAAGCTCTATGGAGTCACGGGTTTCCAAAGGGAGAACATCAACATCCCTTAGTTGTTTCAATTCACATCTCGGTCATGACATGAAAACATTGTTTGCTTGAGATTGCTGTACCATTGTTCATCTTACTTCTATACATTGACTACTTCATTCCTTGAAAAGACCTAGTTCACCATCTTTCCCGGCCAACAATACCTAGTTCAACAAAGAGCCATGCATTTCGATCCGCTAGCTCGGAAAGAACAGGAGAGAAACTTCATGGTATGGTTCCAAAGCCTGTTACAAAAAGAACCCGAACAAATCGCCTGTCAACTTGCTGGAAAACATCGGCCAGGAAATGGGCTTACCGCGGTTCGATGGAGGACTGGAGGGTACAACGTTACTTTTCGAGTCAAATATGATGATGGTTTCCAAGCTATCGTTCGTTTCGCTGCACTTGGGCAATCATTGTATCGCACCGAGAAGGTTGAGAACGAGGCCATTGTTCTTCAATATCTTCGTAAGAATACCAATATTCCCGTTCCACGGCTATTAGGGGTTGGAAAGATAACTCTTGGGCCATATATTGTTGAGGAATTTATAGAGGGAGACCTTGGTTCTGGTCCTTTCATGGAGTCCAGAATAGAGCTACAGAACTTGAATCCCAATATAAGTGAGCAGAAGTTGAAAGTTCTTTATCGCGAAATGGCCAACATTGTGCTCGAAATGTCCAAACCAGAGTTCACGCGCATCGGGTCTCTAGTGCAGACCGGAAATGGATATTCTATTGGCAGACGTCCACTTACGAAATATATGAACGAATTGGCCATGAAGGCTAATCTTGGACCACAACACTTTCCTACCTCAATGTATACCACTTCTGCTGCCTATTTCGAGTCGTTGGTTCAGCAACATATGGCTCAACTCCGCAACCAACGAAATGATTGCGTAAAAGATGAACATGACTACAAGGAGAAGTACATAGCTCGTTGTCTCTTCCTTAGAATTGCTCGACATATAGCCAAGGAACACTCTACTGGCTCATTTAGACTCTTTTGTGAAGATCTCAGACCATCAAATGTCATCGCCAACACAGAACCATTCCATGTCAATGCAGTCATCGATCTCGAGTTCACCTATGCCGCCCCCGCAGCGTTCACTTATGCAGCACCTTGGTGGCTCCTATTACAAAATCCCGAACAATGGGAGCTTGACTTAAAAGGAGCCTTTTTACCTCGGTATACACCACGACTTGGTCTTTTTCTTGAGGCTTTGCGAGAAGTTGAAGAAGAGCAAATCAAGAGTGAGAGGCTTCTTGAGGCTCAGAAACTTTCGGAGCGCATGGAACAATCAATGGAGAATGGATTATTCTGGTTTTGTCTTGCAATAAGGAACAGTCAAATGTTTGATGACATTTACTGGACCTTTCTCGATGAGATGTACTTTGGGCCTCTGGGTAAACTCGAAGATCGAATTCAATTCCTCAACGAAGAGGAAAGGAATGAGCTTAGTACCCTTTACGAGATCAAACAGGAGCAAGCCAAGGATGCAACGCTAGATTCTGTTTACGATGTAGGAGATCAATTAGACTATTAAAGTTTGTCCAATGGATCGGGTAAGTTCTGCTTCATAATTATGATCTTTGTTTATTTCTTATCAATCTTCTCAATCCCCAATAACCGTCAATGCATTTCTGACTCACCGCACCAGCACTTCACACGCGTAGATATAGTAGTTACATTATCAACACATATGAAGTTCATTCGTGTCTCTCTCCCCATTCGCCCGACCAACAACCACGACACGGCATTTGACCTGCGATCCTTCCAAAGTCGCGTCCACTTTCTCTGCACTTTCTGATCGTCAGCTATATCATGACTTGTCATTTCCATATTCCCTGCAGTTTATCTTTACGCAACAATCAAACTTTTATTATATACCCATAGATAGCATATAATTTTATCATCTACCTCATCGAGCTCTCCCGCCTCTCTTGGAAGAGAGGGTACCAAATGCCATTTTGCAAATGATGCACTAGTTTAAGTCATCGCTATTCTTCATCCCAGAGTACTACCTAGATTATTATACGGTCACCATCCCATAGCAGCGAAGACTACCTAGGTAGTAAATAAAGTAAAATTAGACCAGTGAAACCCAAGAGCGTGACCCTCTCCAATCAGGTAATCACAATCACAATCATAATCAAACCATAAAGACCAATAATAAAGCGCATCACCCACACCGCCCAGGCACCCAGCGCAACCCCAACAACCCCAAACCCCAACCCCACTCCTCCCTTCCTATACATACCTCCCAAACGCCCTCACAACACAAGCAACCACACGCCTCGTGGCGCAGCGGGTAGGATATCGCACTTCCGAAAGTGCGATGCGCCTTCCTATCCGCAACTGTGGGACTTCGAACGGACAGTGCATAGAGTATGGTTTCGCAAGGCACCTTCGGGGTGTCTTGATCGTACATGTAGACTGGGACTGCAAGCCGTCGCGGCTGAAGTTTTGCACTTTTTTGCTTTGGTGGTTTGTTTTTTTTTGGCTCTTGGGCTCTTTGGGTGAGTGGGTGGATATTGGTTTTTTGTTTGTTTTTTTGATTGGGGAGAGGGAGGACTTTTGTGGGGCGGTTAGGACGGCGAGGGATTGCGGGCGAGGGGAGATGGGGCGGTGGTGAATGTGAAGGTGAGGTGCCTGGTAGTATTGAGAACCAATCAATGAATGGATAGATGGTGAAAAGTATATTGAGTTACTTATTCATGCACATCTCATTCTCATTCCCATTCCCATTACCAATTCATCGCATCAACCCCCCCTCCTCCCTCAGCTCTCAACCAGATAGGTAGTTCTTTCAATCTCATCTCCCACTCCCATTTCCCCTTCCCCTTCCCCTTCCCCTTCCCCTCCCCTTCCCCTTCCCTTCCCCTCCAACTTCAAACAAAATAAACACTCTACAATCCCACCTACAATCCCACCTACAATCATAAGCTTATACCTCTCTACTTACTTATACCTACTTATACATACATATATATACACCTATATCTACCCATATATATCCTCGCCATTACCATTACCATCACCATCACCATCACAATACATCTATTTATCTGCCTAATATCTATCCCAATAATCCCCATCAATACTTCCAGCCTATACTTATTATCCTCCCAATCTTCAAACAACCTATACATCATATACATCACCAAATTTCAACTTACAAATCGAGAAAAGTATCAATCACTAATAAGAAAATATAATTTCCACTCCTATATCCAGACATCCCAGACATCCCACCCATTCAAAACATTTACCCATTATATTCCTTAGTATAATATAGTATCATTTTATATTTATTGTTTTGCTAGCTGATCTATCTGACTGTGATGTTGATCTTTATATTTATATTATAGTTGACGAAAAAGACATTTGAAATTCGCATCTGGAGAGCAACTATATCAAAGCAGCATGCTTTAAATCCTCGTTTCAGTTTCGGAAATGATATGCTCCCCCTCCCGCCCAGATCTCAACACCAACTTGAAATTAGTTGAGATGGTGAAAGAAGCAATGATAACAGTTGATGATCCACCTCCAAATAATAATTGCCTTCAATGCAATTAATACAACGAATAATAGGATAACAGCTGAATAATATAAGTGCGTCAATAGGAGAAATTGATTCTTTCGCCGTGGTTAATTTCATCCTCTTGAAGCATCCAGTCTCCGTCTCATGACTAGAACCTCCTTGCATACCATATCGACCCAGGCATCGAACCTTTTTTTCGTTAGCATCCATCTATCTCCCAAATATTTATGCAGAATAATTCAAGAGGTAGAAGAAGATAACATACTCACAAATCCCATCCCCCCAATCGACCTTCTCATAAACCCCCTTCTCCTCCTCCTCCTTAGGCGTCAATCCCGCTCCCCTCCCAATCTTCCTATCTGCCCTCTCCGTCGCCCCAACACCCATAAACAATGCCCGCGGTGTAATCCCCACACATCTCGCCACAAACTCTCTGAACTTCCGATCGGGTTCTATCGCCTCCATGGCACTCGTTCCAGCCCTCAAGCTATCGCTCCTTGAACCATTCATACTGCTTCCCATTCTAGCTTTTCCAGACGTTCGATATTCCGGATTGAGTTTTGTGTTGGAAGTGGAATAGGGATTGAGAGTGGCATTGGCAGAAATGGGCGTAAGGCTTCTGGCGGGACGACCTTCCATGCGGAGATAGAATTCCTCGCGTGAGATATCGCGGCCCATGGCTCGGACTGTTTGGGTGTGGAGACGGGAGAGGATATCAAGGTCGCAGGCATGGGCGCCAATAGCACAAAAGGTTGTTGGATCTGTATTTTGTTAGAATTTGTATCTGTTTCAGATAGAAGTTTTTGGGGGTGGAAAGATCACTTACGAATGTTTGGTGGAAGAATCGGAGATGGAGCTTCAGGTATCTGTGCTATCTTTGGAGAAAAGGTATAGGAAGGAGTACGACTTCCATTTCGTTTCTCGGAGTGGAAAGACATTGCTTTTTGTTGATGTGAATGAATTGATAACTTTTCTATAATTTTTCAGATCGAGAGACAGTGGAAGTAACACTGTATTCCGTATTCACATCTATATCGGGATGTATCGAATACGGCAGATGTCCAGAAAGAAGGTAAAAGAACAGAACATGAAATCAGGTATATGAAAGAAATGATTTGATGGGGAAACAAATTGAAAAGCTTTCATGAAGAAAAGGCACCAATGTGAAGATCGTATGAAATTATTCACTATGTCTTTGTATGCGCATAAAGAGAAGGTGAAGCCGAACTCAAATAGTCATTGAATCGAATAACACTCAACTTCTTTGATACCATGGAAGAAAAGAAAGGATTCCTGAGCTCAGCTCATCTCATCTAAGCTTTGATTTCCATTTTTCATATTATATGGAAGGAACGAATTACTATCGTCCGAAATAATAACGGACGAAGAAGGAACCACCCGACTATCTTGAGGTGAGAAGAAACCTACTCACGTTACTCCCATCCGAAACTTCAAACCAAATCAGAAACATAAAAAATCACAATTCCATAGTAGAAAATGAATATCAAATCAACCACACAATATTTCCATCAGGATTTTGCATCAGGTTATAATTTTGCTTCTTCCCAACTCATGTACCAGAGTTAAAGAATCTTTGATAGTTTTGAGATACCGTTTGGAGGCTTTCAAAAATTGAGGTCTTGAAGATTCAGACGTGCAACAAAACAATTTCTTGGAAAGTGACTAGAACGTTCCTAGCTACAACCATACCGGGCCATCAACCTCTCACTTCTTAGCATCAAAATTCCACATAACAAATTGCACTGCACATATAATAATAATAAAACATACCTCCACCCTATCCCATCCCATCCCATCCCATCCCCACAGTCCCATACATACCTCGCCATCAGACCTCAGCATTCCCTACTAGGTATTCACCCCCAAGAAAGCAACCAAAATATCCACCCATAATATCCATCCATCCATACCTAGGTAGTGTAAAATATTCCATATTCTACATTCCATATATGATCCTATGTAGCTCCACTATTGAGAGACTAGGTACCCAGTAGATATCAAAAGTACTGTGCATGAAGATACGCAACAAAACTTCAAACTTCTGATTTTATTGATCTAATTGGTTATTTGCATTGTTATTGGATGGATGTTTGTTAATTTTATATCTTAGGTAGGTAGGTAGGTAGGTATGATTTGGATGGAGGGTGATGGGATGGGGAGGAGCTTAGTAGTATTGTCCGGACATATAAGAATAGGTACCTAGTAGTTACTTCCAGAGATAATTCGATAGATCTTGGCAATAAAGCATGTACTGACATGACCGAAGAAGAGATTAGATATACATATATGTTTAGATGATATTACAAGTCTTTGGGGAGGAAGGGAAGCAAGGTAGGTAAGGTAGTGTAAGTGGGAATCCAACTTAGAAATGCATGTAATCCAAAAAGGCCAGAAGAAGTAGAAGCAAAATAAACTTCTATTTGCCCACCAAAACTATATTAATATCTCTCCGATCCTCATTCCTCATTACTCATTCCCAATTCCGCTCAAATCCATTCTCCATTCTGCAAAGTGGCTCTGTAATCCGCATCATCCGGGCTTGAATATGCGGGCAACCCTACGTGTTCATTCAACCAATCCAACACCGTCTTGTGCCACACCAAGCTATTCTCCTGTTTCAACACCCAATGATTTTCATCGGGGAAACTCAACAATTTACTCTTCACACCCTTGGCCTGAAGAATGTTAAATGCGGAAAGTCCTTCGGTGATGGGAAGACGATAATCTAGCTCATTGTGGACAATGAGATGAGGTGTCGCCCAGGCATCAGTATGATTCGCCGGATTCCAGCGCGCGTAGTTGTCGAAGTTTTCCCAGAGGGTTCCGTTGAAATCATGTTGCATGAACCAGAGTTCCTCGGAGGAGTATTGGGAAAGAGTGGAGAAACATCCATCGTGTGTGAACAAAGCCTTGAATTTTCGTCCGAGAGGATGGCCTTGAATCCAATTTACCATGTATCCACCATAACTAGCACCTAACGCAATAGCACGATCGGTGTCAACGTATGGGAGATTCTTTTCAATGTATTCCCAGCCCTTGACGAGATCATTGTATGGTCTTCCACCCCATTGGTTTTGAATACCATCGGTGAGGTCTTGGCCGAAACCAGTGCTACCGGTAGGGTTGAAAGCTACGACAATATAGCCTTGTTCGGCGTAGACGGCCATGTTCCAGCGGGTACTCCACTGGTCTGCGGTGGCTCCTTGAGGTCCGCCGTGGATGTAAAATGCTAGGGGGTAGGTTTGGCCTTCAACATATGTACTAGGCTTAATGATCCAAGCGTGAACTAAGTAATCACCATCGCCTTGGTAGTAGAACTCGGAGATGGAATCGCGAGAAAGTCCATAGGCCTTCAGACTATCGAGATTGGAAGAGATAGTGGTAACGCCAGATGATGCGTTGGTAGCAGCTGAAACGATTGGATCAACGGAGGAGAATACGGAGTTATCGAGGTAGCTCGAACTGCTAACGAGTACCTTGTCTTTTCCTAGAGGATGAAGATCTGTTACAGCACCCTCTTTAAAGATTATGGATGGAAAAGTTGTGTTTGAAGGATCCGAAGAAAGAGTGAATAGTCGAACCCTAGCATAGTCTGCAGTCACTGCATAGATAGACTCTCCATCTTGACTGTAAAGGAGCGTACTTGGACTACGGTCCCAGGCTCCCTTTCCATCGTCCGAGGGATAGAATTCAACGGCAGTCAAATCCGAAGTGACATCTGCTACCTGTAGAATACGGTTCTTGTCACTTTCGTAGCTGATATCCTTCATACGGAGAAAAGCAAGTGATGATCCACTGGGCGAAAAGACGACACCGTCCGAAGCTCCTTCGAGGTTGGGAGTGGAAATCATTTTCAGTTCTGGGGAGGTTTCGGTAAATGTTTTTAATGGTACGTAGTAAACATCTGACTTGGTCGTGGTAGCTTGATTCAAGGTAATGTCCTTGGCGATAAAAGATAAACCTTTGGTGCCAATATCGAAACTAGTTATATGTCAGAGAGTTTCTCGAACAATAACATGGTGGCAGCCACTCACTTGCTTGAGCCACCAGTTACTGGAACTGGTGATTCGAGCCCAGATCCATTCAAAACATTGACCGGCTCGCTAAGGGTATAACCACTGCCACTCGTTGACAGAGTGGCATACCAAATACTGTTTCTCTGTTGCTTGACGTCTATTTTACGTTAGTCTTGGTTGCGAATATGAGTATTAAATCCTTACATGAGTCCCAGTGCCTGACGAAAATTTTGGTATAAGCCAATCCAGAAGAATAAGATGTTGAAGCGAGCGCGGAATTGTACAAAGTGCCATTAGGTGAAGCTTGGCCGCTGAAAGCCACACCGTAAGTTCCGTTGCCAATTTCAACTAGCTTAAAGTCGTCTACTCCTCCAGGGACAGAACCTGCCGAGATGGGTCTATTATGATGTCAGATATGGCCAGAAGTTTGGGGGCAAAAGCTGTGTCTGGGTGTTCAGGGCATGGTAGCTCTTCAGAGACCACATAGCTAAGTACTCACTCCGCACTTGGCGCCGTAGCATCTCCCACGACAAAGCTGGTGGATCCATCATCCTCCGACACAAGCCAGATGAGCTTACTTCCATCACCCAGCCAATGGGCATTACTTATGGTGCTCGAGTTGCTAAATAGCCATGAAGTACCGTTCCCTAGATTCATCACACGAAACTCATGGGCATTGTGATGCTCCTCGAAAGAATAAGTAGCGACACTGTAAAATGCAAGCGTTCCATCTGCATTTGGGTTTGCCGATCCTCGACGAGGAGAACTCAACATAGCCTTGGGTGTGAATGTTGATGTAGAATTGGTATAGGTAGCATTGACTAGTCCCATGGAGAACAGTGCCACCAACGACAAAGAGCTCCTCATCGTGAACAACATTATGGACAAATGTCCAAGTTGACTTGGGAGAAAAATGGTAGGAGTAGGTAGGGTGATCTCGAAGGGGAAAAATTCGGGAAAATGACGAGCTCTTATATGTTCACCGTTCACGCCAGGTACCAGCTAATTGGATTGTTATCTCGGATCTGATGTCGTGATAGAGTGCCAAGCTCTATAAAAGTAAACATATTGACAATCCTATATCCGAACATGCAGGACTTCTACAATATACTATACAGTGAATACAAAGTGCGGAGAACCCCTTCCCATGTAACATTCGTCTTATCGTGATTCCAGGATTCCATAAGGTAATTCCGGTAGCTTGGGATAATCAGCCAGGGGCAGACCAATGGAAACGGAGTCTTCCATCCTTCAATCCTTCCAAGACTTAAGTTTACTCGTATCAATTCCGGTGCTCGACTACGAGACTGAGCCAATCTGGACATGAGTGGAAGGTCGTTGAATGGTTGAAGCTAATATCTGGAGCTATCTCTTCAAAGGGCAGGTGGGTGTGTCTTGGGCCTCTTGGCCATAAGCGCCAAGCGCCAAGGAACGCCATGGTAAAACTGGTGGTGAAAGTCGTGCAATGAGCCAGCTCCACGTGCATATATATCACGTGCCTCTCCCCGAAGCCACTGCTCGGTGGTGTATTGAGCCGTACCTTGTGTACTAATAAATCCAGCTGCATTCCGAATTGTATCCAAAAATTCACCCAAAAATTGGTGTAGCCAACCGTAATGAATCAATAGGGGTAATGATGCGATTCACTATTACATCCTACAATGACTTCAACATATTTGACATTAGCCGAAAAACGAAGGATCAAAAGTCTAATTTGACATGGGACATTAAATCCGATATCCGACGGAAAACTTATGAAAAGCTTTTCCTTGCTACTCGAATTGATATTATTACAATTTCTGCCCAAAGGCTACGAATATAATAGAAATAACAAGCTCAAGTATATATAGCGAAGCCTGTTCATAAGGCCTCGATATGAGGATACCCTAGGTTTAAGCATTGAGGGTAATTTTAAGGGTAATTTTTCGTTTCTATAAGATTTCAGGTATAAAAAAGGCCAATATACTTAAGCCCCCTAGAGGCCCCCTTTACCTCCCTAAGGATTATCCTTACACGTGAGATCTGAAGGAATTTTGATCGGGCTGGCCCGGATGGGTTTAAGCACATGATCAAACCCGTCAACATTTCCCGATGAAAGCAAGTTCCTCCAAATATCCTTATTTTTGGCGCCGAAAATATATATCCTTATGGATAGGTTTTGTTGTATTCTCAAATAATGGTATTTGCATTCATTACCACCTCCCGAAATCTGAAATGGCACACCTTGCACCTTTCAGAAAATATAAAATACATGCTACATACGCTTGTAGTACAGTGGAGAGTTCATTTTATTCGCCATTACAATCCCAATTCATTATGCCTTTTTATTTTTGTCCTCAAATGCTTCAGTAACATTCAATCCCAATCCCTCCGAGTCCAGATACAACTTATTGCGTCCACCAGCATCCTGAATGATTTGAGCAATTGCTCTAGCATTCTCGATTCTCTTGAGATCAACGTATGATCGACTCTTCTTGATAGCATCACCAATCAACTCCGCAGATCGTGCTTCTCCCTGGGCCTTAACGATCATAGCTTGCTTCTCTTGACGTGCCTTGTCAACAACGAATGCAGCACGCTGGGCTTCTTGCTGTGCGACTTGCTTGGCCTCCACAGCTGCTGTGAATTCGGGAGAAAATGCGAGATGCTACTGAATATTAGCTTGTGTAAATTTTTCAGAATACCGTATTGAAACCATACCGTTAAGGAAACATCATCAAGCATAATGTTAAACCTCGCTGCTCTCTTCGACAAATTCTCTCTGACTAATCTTGCGACCATCTCACGTTGGGTGATCAACTGACTGGCATTGAATTGCGCAACCACACTCTTCAAAACTTCGTTCACAATAGATGGCAATACTCTCTCGTCATAGTCGGTTCCTAATGTGCGGTAGATTTGGGGAAGAGCGTCGATTCGGGGCCTTGAGAGAACACGGCAGGTAATGTTGACCATCTGTAAATCCTTCGTACCCGTAAGGGAGGCGACATTGCGTGGCTTTGCCCGAACGTCGTAGTCTATAGGAGTCTCAAACCATGGAAGCTTGAAATGTGTTCCTAGAATGAGGACCATAACATTAGTCGTTGTCTCGTTAGGTACCTGATTGTCCCAAGGAAAAAGCAAGTCCCCTACCTTCACTATAAATCTCCTTGCCAACACCACCTAATCTAGTGTATTTGATCGCTCTATGACCTCCATCAACGTTGAAAAGCGCATTATTTCCAACAATCATGATTCCACTCAATCCAATAAGCGCAGCAACTCCGCCTGCTATTCCCTTTGGTGCTGGTCCGCCACCTCTACCGGTTTCACTCGCCATTCTCTGCAACCTTCTAAACATCTCTTGTGGATTATTCGACATGATGGCGTCTTTCGAGAAATCGAACACAATATCAGTCTGCGAAATGATTGTGGTGGGGCTTTTGAAGGAGGGGGGTATCGTGATGAAGAGGGGATATTTGGGAAGCTCAATTGTTCAGATCAACGAAAACCGTCCTAGCGTATTTTTAATTTAGCCGCACCTCACCTCTCACTCCACACAAGCTTTGACGCCAATTGAAAGGAAAGTCGTGAAGCGCGACGAACCACGGGCAAATAGTAATAAACCTTTATTACCTAGTCAAGGTCATATCTTTCCTCCCATTATTGCTCAAAACAACATAATAAAAAAAGTCGAATTCGCTCAAGACAGAGGCAATTTTATCAAATTCCCCTCATTTCAGCAATTACATGAGAAATTTGGATTGTCAGTGCTTATTATAAGGAAGAGAGCAAGTCGGATTTTAGAGTAGCCAGAAATCAGTTCTTCAAAGACTTCTGTGCCATTTCTCAATTTTTGCTGTGACAAAAGAAGTGATCAATCCATTTGCATTCCTTTCTCTCAAGGTCGAATCTTGCAACAGAAAATTATCTCAACTCTGTCTATCCATCGCAAGTATCCAAAGTTTGGAACATTTATCATCTCTTTCAATATGTCAAAACCACCTTCCAAGTCTGTGTTTGTGGGAAATATTCCATATGGTAATTTATTATTCTTTTCCTTTTGCCCCTCATCGTTGCTCTATCGGACCAAGCTAATTGACTTCATCTGAAAAGGCCTTACCGAGGAACAGATAGTAGATATCTTCAGTAGTGCAGGAAATGTTGTGAATTTTCGACTTGTTTATGATCGCGAAACAGGCAGACCTAAAGGTTTCGGCTTTGCAGAATATCCCGATTCAGGTATGTGCAGTATACGGAATCTCCATTTCGCGCCTTGCGCATCCTGGTGTTACACTGCTAATAAGTTTTGCGCGTCCATCCAGACTCTGCGGCTTCTGCAGTAAGGAATTTGAACGACTACGAAATCATGAACCGAAAATTGCGCGTTGATTTCTCGAATGATGGTGGCGAGGAAGAAAATGTATGTTGAACTTCCATTTTACCAGAAATCAATCTATAAATAAACTGAGTCCTAATTTGTATCTTTCCAGACTGGGCCAATATATCAACCTCCCCCTCTACCTACGAATGGTCTCCCCATTCCACCTCCACCTCACCCAATCCCGCAATCCTCACACGCGGCATCCTCATTACCACCCCTCCCACTAGGAATCGACCTACCACAAGGCCTCACTTGCCCCGATGCCATCTCCCGCACCCTCAATACCCTCCCCCCATCTCAACTCCTCGATGTCCTCTCGCAAATGAAAACCCTCGCCACGAACGATCCCCAAAAAGCCACCGAACTATTGCACCAAGCTCCCCAACTCTCCTACGCCATCTTCCAAGCTCTCCTCCTAATGGGTCTCGTCCAACCCGAGGCCCTCAGTTCCGTCATCGAGTCCTCGGTCGCTGTACCCTCACCCGCACCCCCCGCCGCAAGCATCCCTCCTCCTGCTGCCCCAACTCAGCAATATGGAGGGTCAGCATATCCTCCAGGATATCCGCCTCCTCCTCCACATATGTCAGGTCAAATGGGTATGCCTATGATGGGTACGCCGCCAGTTCAAGGATATGCGCAACCTCCACAGCAAAGACAAGCTCCAGCACCACCGGCTCCAGCAGCGGAACCCGATACAAATGCGTTGATGGCGCAAGTTATGGCCATGCCACAGGAGTTGATTGATAGTTTGCCGCCTGCTGATAGGGCACAGTTGATGGCGCTAAAAGCACAGTATCGTGGATAATTTACAATATGGGTTGAATGTAAACAATTCAGTTAGGGACGGAATCTTTGCATGCCTTTCACGTTAAGCTGCTTCAATATAATCTGTTGTTTAGAAGTCAGGCGTTGATAGGTGGTTAGGGAAAGGAACCAATTAAGTAGATCCATTAAGCAAATGTAAATTGAATTGCTGATTGTATTTGTCTATTTTTAATCAACCTAACCATATGTTCCCGTCCATTTTGCATAGTTGAAAAGCGTGGTATAATGTGATTATGCACCCTTTAAAATCAATCTAATATCCCTGCCATCCGACCTCTTCCAATCTTCCCTTCTTCCCTACAACCTCTTCCTCCATCTTCCTCATATACTCCTCCATCTTCCCAAATACCACACTATCACTTGCCCCTATTATCCTAGCGGCTAATAACGCTGCGTTGACACTGTTATTAATTGCAACAGTTGCAACAGGTACTCCTCTCGGCATCTGTACTATGCTCAAGAGACTATCCATTCCATCTAATGTACTGCCCTTAACTGGCACACCAATGACTGGGAGGGGAGTTTGCGCGGCGATCATACCAGGCAAATGAGCAGCTCCACCTGCAGCAGCTATGATGACTTTGAAGCCATTGGAAGCGGCGTCACGCGCAAAATCTGCCATGAGTTGTGGTGTGCGATGTGCAGATGTTATGGTAAGGAAGTATGGAATTTGGAGAGAATCGAGGATAGCGAGACCGGGTTTTAGGATAGGGAGGTCCGAGTCTGAGCCCATAGTAATAGCGACAAGCTTTTGTGGGGAGGATGGAGATGATATTGTGGTAGATGTGGATTTAGGAAGACCTTTACGCTCGGCGCGCATGTTGTCATTGAGGGTAATCAGGGGAGAGATAAGTTGTTCGGCTTGTGCCATAGAGCTGCCGATGACAGTGATGTGGCCGATTTTACGAGCTGGCTTGGATTCTTTTCCGTACATGTGAAGGTTGGCTGTGGGGATTGCGGCGGCTTGTTGCATTAATTCTTTGTGAGAATCTTTTGAAGCACCACCGAGGATGTTCAACATGATGGTCGCTGGGAACATGGAAGGAATGGTCGAGTTGGGGAAGGATGGCATGATACCTAATATCGACAAGAGTTGAGATTTATATTGTGACATTGTTGGGCATGCTTCAATTGTATAATGCCCCGAGCTTTAGAAAGTAGCTGTTAGTATTTGTTCGCTTTCATCTTGGGATACGAAGGTTAATGCACTTACTTGTGAGGCCGAGGGGCAATCTCATTGACAAGGAGTTGTCCATCTTCCATAACAAACAACTCAACTCCAAATACACCTTTGCCCCAAAGACTACCCACTGCTTTCCTTGCCAGTGCTTGTGCTTTCTTTTGAAGTTCGCTAGAAATGCCTCTTGCTGGGGCATAGACTAATTTGCAGATGCTGTCTTCGTGAATTGTCTCGACAACCGGGTATGCAACTGTAGAGTCCCCATCCTTGGAAACTTCGTTTTCTGTCTTTACAACCATTACCGCAAGCTCCATTTTGAAGTTTGCCCATTTCTCTGCATATAACGATCTATCCTTCAACACTTCAAGGGCGTTTTTGATATCGGATTCTGACTTTACTGGACAATTACCTCGTCCGTCGTATGCATCCTTTCTTGCCTTTAGCATGAAGGGATACCCGTGTGTGCGTCCGAACTCCTCAAGGTTTCCAGCTTCGACCGCTTGTGATGTCGCGGTCTGTACTCCGGCTTTGATGAGATGTTCCTTCTGTAAATACTTGTCCTGGATGACTCGCAACGTCTTCCAGCCTAAATACACGTTAATATTGCTCTAGAATGGGCGACCAGGGGCTAGAGAATTGAGACGATTCCAAATCTTCACTCAACATTTCATAATAAAAGTCACAATGGACACTTACTGGGTTGCACTTCAACCCCAGCATTTGCAAGTTCTTCTAATACGTATGTATCCACATGTTCAATTTCCACTGTCAAAACATCGACTTTCTTTGCAAGTTCTCGGATTTTCTCTGCATCGATGAAAGAGCCATCGAGATGATCGTTCTTCGCATTGACTTGTTTGGCTGGGGAGTTCGGTGCATCGAGGATGATAACCTTCACACCAAGCGGATTCGCAGCTTCGCAGAGCATCTGCCCCAATTGTCCTCCCCCTAAAAGTCCTATAGTTTTCTCCATGATGTCGAATGGTGGGGGTGATTAATGATTGCGGGGTATTGAGTAGAAAGAAAAATTTGGGTTGGGGTAATTTATATGACCGGCACAAGGTATCCGCATTGGTTCACCGCTTCCTCATATTCAAGGCGGTGAGGAATGAGGGATGAGGGATGGTTCAGCGTCCATTATTGTCCATCGACCTCTTCATCTTACCTATGGTAATTCCTTGGAACGGCTACTATTGATTTGAATTACTGGTGTTTTTACGCTTTCAAGACTTGAGACACATATTATATTTTAATATCGGATTCCAACGTTAAGATCAAAAACCTAGGTAACGACTGCCCCCCCTTTCATTCGATATAGACGGGTTCATCAGGTGGCATAAACATTAACTACATTATATTTGGTTGACAACCTATCCATAACTCGGTCAAACAGAAATGTTTCTGGTCTTCCCAGGTATATATTCATGATAGTTCCTGAGTGGAGAGAAAATAATTCTAAGTGACTGAAGGAACCGCGACGATGTTGAGACAGCGTTATGAAACTAACATTAGCTAGGAGACGATTAATTACTGGGAAATTGTATAAACCTCGCTATCTATAAGGTGGGATTCGAAGAATTGCAGGCATTCATACTTCTCAGATATCCAAACCGATGGATGAAATCTCTCTTGCTACACAAGAGGCAATATTACTTCTTAGCTGCATCGTGGAAAGGCTTGCCTCGATTGAGTACTTATTTCCACAGCTCATTATTCGTTACAGTGCTCCAAGGTGATATTGGCGCTTGAAGAGAGTGACCTGATGAACTCGAGTTGCAAACTTTCTACCACAAATCTACAGAAATTGATGTGGCGTAATACATGAAATAGACGCATGGGATGGACGAAAGTTCGGTAATCGTATTTCTACTACGTTGGCGGTAGATATATTGACCTGATGATCAATATCTGCAACCTCCAATTATTACCCGAGACTATCAGAGTATCCATTGTACAGACTGTTTAATATAATTAGGTTATACGTCAAGTGATGCTCTTGTCGTATGAATGTTTGTGTAGCATTTTCCAGTCTGAATGTTCTATGACTTCACATTATTTTTGCTAGCTAGGCTGGCAAATTGATATCATTCATTTTTCTTTGTTTTTTCTGATCAGACTTTCTCTGAAAAATCATTTTCAAGCCATTTGCCGGTTCAATTAACTATCCCTTGTTCGACTCTACTCTCGAGGAAGCTCCGAAAACAATATTCAAACCTTCCGTCTCCCAGATCTTCTCGCTGTTTAGCATTCTCGACGGTCGTGGTAACGAAGCCTAGAAGAGAAAATGGCTCCATCAACTTTGGAAGAAGCTCCACCAGCATATTCAAGTGTTGAGGAAACCGGATCTGTAGTTAGGTCACAACCTAACGTACTGGATTATCTCAAATGGAAGCTGGGTATGAGATCCTCAAACTACGACAATGTTCTCAAAATCCTCATTTTCAGACATCGGTTGAGGTTACATGACCTTTTCAATATACAGGACCACACAATGCCCGTGCGGATACACCTTATCAAACAGGGCGTCGATGTTCTTTGCAGAGTTATGGATCAAACGGTAGAAGACTACAACCTTCAGCGTGTGAAGAATATCGAAATCGCAACAATTGTAAACCAAGAGATCGCCTTTTTTGTTCGGGTTTATCAACAGGGCCACAATGGGAAACGGCCATCTCAAAAGGAGGTTATTGACTACTTTGATGCTTGGGACTACGCTGTTCAATACTACGAGGCCACAACTTAGAAGTACAAAAATCTCTACATAGAATAGTGATATACGGAGAAGTGGGGATGAGCTGATAATTTGAGAGAGTGTCGATAGCAGGCCCCATGGGAGTCATATTGTCCAAAAAATTATGCCTCTCGTTGTACCTGAATCATAATTCCTTTCTTAATTTTGTTTACAATCATTCTCTTCGTTGGATTCCTCTCATTATTTAACCTTTTTTATAATTCCCCTACGACTTTTACAACTCTCTAACATTTTCATAATCTGCTGCCTACATATCAACATTGTAGCAACAATTAAATGGGTTTTCAAAACGACATCTTTACCTCCTGTTCTCAAAGAAACACCCCGATACTGGCGAAACAATATTGTCGTGAATACCCGCCAAACTCCAAATGGATGGCAAATTTTCAGATTCCAACAATGTCTTAATGGCTGAATCAGAAACCAATTTAGCATTCGAGAAATGGATGATGCTATCAAAAGATTCAGTACCCGGTGAAGCCCCGACCATCCCATCAGAGACGACATCCCCATTTCCCACTCAGCGAGCCCGCACTGCAAACCCTCCACTCCCTGCTCTGGCCAAAGAAGTTCTATGGTATGGTCATGAGAAGAGGCTCAACGAATCTCATGGCATTTCATATTCTCCATTCATCAGAAGGCTCCAAATATTATCCGCATCTATTGGCAACAAGATTATCGACAAGACGCCACATGTTTCTGAGTCTTTCTTGACCTTGTGGATTGAAAAGGACCAACAGGACACAAAGCACAAACATATTGCGCAGTTAGTCAACAACCAAATAAAACAATTTGAGGATTCTCATCGAAATCATGACAAGCATACGATGCCACGTCAATTCGAAGGGTCCAAATGGTTTAACGAATCATATGACGATGCTGTCATTGACTATTATGATGCTCGGAAGGACCAAAGAGAACTCGACAGTCTCAGAGCCATGGCCTGGAAAGCCGGGGCTCGCTGGAGGCACACAGAGGCATCAGAATAAGTTTTGCGAACATACGTTGTTTGATATTTTCGCTGGGTTTCGAAATGTTGCTTGATGGCACCAGTAATGCGTTGACGTCGACACAGGCTTTGCTATACATGCACCATCTGTGATTCACGTTGAATAAGACATGACTTGTGTTACACTTTGTGATCAGGATGGACAAAAAACTTTCCACTCCAACAAACCCCCTTAAATATTCTTCACAAGTACCTAAATACCTTCAAACAAACAACAATCATTAAACTGCCATATCTCTGTAGCAGCAATCATGTTCCTCAGTAATGCAGATTGCAAATGCTACACTTCCACGACCACCATCGCCTCGGCCTCAGCCCTACCCTCTATAACAAACAAATATCCTCGTGGAGTACAAGCCCTCACACGTCGTTACACGAAAAAGTCCGCAAAGATGGGTATCAGCATGGAATGGATCGATCGAAAGGTATTGGAGGATGTGGAGATCGTGCGAAAGGAATATTTATTGACGGGCAAAGGAGAACCGTCTGATGAGTTTGTTGTCTGGTTTTATGAAGTTGAGGAATATGATAGGGGCCTTTGCTAGGTTCGATGGTTTGGTCAAGACGTCCTCATGAGAAACGGCCTGGCATTACTTATTAGGGTACTAGTCAGATAGTAATGAGATGGTTACTCTGTTTGGTGTCCGCAAATCAATATATTATAAAACTCGAGACATTCAAATTCTTTACAGTCCATAGAAGATGTGAATGTGTCACCATGTTGGATTTTTCTTTAACGGGTGAACTCAGGCATGATGCCTAGGGCGGATTCAGATAATCTGTACTATCCTCCGATAATTCAAGTTGAATAAGGAACATTGATTCACGGTCGAATGGGCTGATTTGTGATTCAATGCAGGGGTACCAACAACCCTCTAGAGAAGATTTGGTATCGCTTTTCTAAGTTATAATCCTTCATTCTTCCAACCCAAATCTTCTGATACTATTCTAGCACATCTTTGTGAGACTCTTACTCCAAACTAAACCTCTCACTTTATATCAAATAAATTTCATTCTACCGGCTCACGCATATGTTAGTAAACTATTCGTTGCCTAAAGCCCGACTAGTCATGCACATTCCAAAGGCAGACTCCTCTTTGAACAACGAAGTTTTATCACTCGACACTCCTCTACCATCTTCCCCATCCCAAGCTCCGGCTCCGATCCCGAACAAACCTACGACTCAAACTACCGAAGTCAAAACAGTCGGAACTACCGAAGCCAAAACCGCCCAAGAACCTCCAAATCCCACGGAGCCTAGTGACAAAGAATGTCTAGAAGCTCCTCAAACATCGTCAAAATATATTTCCTTAAACGCCTTGGGCTATCCGGAACCAGAAAGTCCGAAATGTCTCGAAATCACCCAGGAGGAAGATTCGCCTGATTCCTCTCCTCCAACAATCATGAAAAGGATTAAGAGTGCTCTGAAAATTGAACCAAACCAAAAGTAAGGGCCTCTTGCGTTGATCCTGCGATCTTTTAAGTATAACATCATATCTACTATGGAGGTTCTGCATGCTGATGTAGAGATAGGAGATCATCATATTTGTGGAAGTTGTATCTGAGGATACGTTGTTTGATAAATAAGGCAAGATTGCTTGAACGGTTGAAATCTTTGGAATGGGGAGCGGTGATATTCAAGGTGGCTTGATTCGGTATGGAGGAGTTTGAATTCTAATATGAGAATCATTGTCATGCCATGTTTTTCTTTCTTCAATTTTATAACCTGTCATCCCAAATTCATGCGCAATACATGACTCAAACTTTGACTCAAACTTGAATCAGTGCAGTCCTTTACCATGGATCCGCAAAGAAGGAAAAGGAAAAGATTCCTGGAAATCAGTACCACAGTATTACAACTTTTTGTTACGCTTCTCATTCCTCGCGCCCCCCAAAAAATAACTGGTTGAAAACAACTGCACATTATCAATACACAAATTACTAATCCAATATTCGATATGTTTACCTGGAAACGCAAACCGCTGCCCACCACCAGCACCGACGAAACTGCAGAACCTGAGCTACCCAAGGAAGATCCTTCTTGTACTCCGGATCTTCCTCGTACTCCTGACTCTACCGAAACCAAGAAGTGGGAACAGCTCTACGTTGATCACCCCAAAGATAATAACGAAGATGTTTGTGACGAAGAAGAAAGAACCCCAACCCCATGGCCCGATGAATCCAAGGCGAATATCAAACCACCCAAACAAGTACATTTTCCTGAATTCCCAAGCCAGATCATCGGCACTTCAGACTCTGCAGATCCCGAAAGCCCTAATGAACAAACCCCTTCGGATTATATTCCTTGCCGTGCTGGACCGAGTAAGTTGGAAGACGCGCTCGACAACACTGAAGATAATAGCCACGGTTTCAGTGAAGAGGCAGCACAAACCTCTACTCCGTGGCACAATGGATGGTCCAGTCATTCCACCAATGCATTTGAAACGGATACGATTGCAAGGCCTAGCCGAGCACATTTTCCTGACGAAATCATCTCTAAGCAATCAAGCAAAACATATTCGTCTCAGGCAGAAGTCCACGAGAACTACTTGAGTGAGCATGACCTTGAACCCACTCTCACCGGGATAAAACATCATAATGGTTTAGACAAAACAAAAGAGTTACTCGTTAACCACCTCATGGATCGCATGGATCGCATCGCTTGTATTAAAGGGAGCAGGAGCCGTACTCAAGCTCGTTCCAGTAAAGACCCCTTCCAGGATAACCGAAAATTCTACGAAGAGGAAGCAGATGCCTTCATCAAATTGGCATCGAACCTGTTCAGGATAGAATGCGTTTCTGGTCCATCTGTGAATGACTGGATGATCATGGGACTCGTGGATACGAAATATTTGCTGCCAGAGGAAGGGAAGAGGATGCCACATTTGAACGGAGAATGGATGTTTCTGTGGGATCCTGAAAAAGACGATATTATGACGAATGGAACATCCATCGCCGCAGAAACTACTCAACCCTCCTCACAGTGGACCAAGAATTGTTCGCAGTTTCCAAATCTCATACCGACTGCTGAGGACTGGAAATGGTGGTGTGGAGAATGGAAGAAAGTGCCGGGCGCAATTTGTGAGTGGAAACCAACGGAGGAGATTTGGCCATGGCAACGAAAATACTGGACCAAGTCTAAAGCTGTGAAGCAAGACCTAGAATTTGAGAGCATACGTCGTTAAGGATCGGGAATGTAATTCTCGTTGCACTTTTTAGATGGACTTATTGATGGAGGAGGTTCAAGTCGATGGGGGAGAAAATTTGAATATACATTTCTTTGCTATGAAATCTTTTAGATTGTTGTCTTGCTTTTTACAACCTTTGTATAATGTTGTTATAAAATAGTTCTACATACACTATGTCGATACAACAATACAATAAGGTCAATATATAATATAGAGCGTTTCCTGAGGAGTAAATCAGGGACAACGTTATCACATATAATGGAATCATTTTGAAACTGGATATGAAGAGGTGCAAAAAGCTTTGATGAAATTCAACTATAATACAATCTTACAGCTGAGAGAACTGCGTCCATCCATCTTATTATCTCCTCCAGCTTCCAGCAGATGTAAATTACAGAAAGAAGTTTACCCAAAAACCATCCACATCGCACATCTATTTCGCTGTCGGGTTGAAACGTAGAATTTGAAGAACCCAACCCCCACCTCGCCCCAAAAAAAAAACAAAATCCCCCGCTCAATCCAACCAAAATTTCCAAAAGTCGGCATTCCTATCTAGGAGGGCTTTGACTTCGCGCTGCTATCTCAGCCTTCCCCAGACGAAACTTTTCAACTTCGTTTTTCTCTCACACTGCGCCCCATTGCCATTCCGTGGGTACGATCCGATTGTGGGACCTCGTTGGTGTCTGCCACTTCGACAGGAGCAAACAACTTGTGTTCACCATCCAGGCCATGATCAATTAGAAAATAAAAACTATCATTCGAGTTTGAAGAGGGTTGTTGGTAACGTTGCTGGGTAGCATGCTGGATACCTTGCCGGTTAACTGGCGTGGGAGAAGGCGGCAGAGAAATTTGGGAGCAGATGCTTGAATTGCATGAGTCCTCGGCGCTTTCATTAATGCCTCCTGACGAGAGCTGAGATCCAGTATGTTGCGCAGGGTTGAAATAAGCCCCGCCTTGGATAGGGCATGTAGCTGTATCATTATAGCCTGCGAGTTGATCCGTAGTAAGATATTGGTTGGCGCCCTGATGTCCACCGTTATTGGGGGCCATATGAGTGGCTCTAGATGCTATCGGCTGGGACGAGGACTGAGAACCACCGTTCGATTGTTGATGATTCGCGTTTCGGGATGGTGGATATTGGGATCCTTGATCGCCGTAATTGAGGGCGTGAGGAGAGGTTCTAGATGCTTGATGATCAGATTGCTGAAAACCACTGGAAGGACCATAACCGTTGTCATGGGGTTGTTGTATATAACTCTGGCTGCCTTTTGCAAAAGCATTTCGATTGGGCGTAGGTTGGGTGGGGTATACATTTGGGACTGCGTTGCTTGTCGGTTGATGACTACCTTGAATCGGTGAGGGAACTTGTTGCGCATCTGATTTGGGCTTCGCCATGGCAAAATCCATCGAAGACTCAACATTTACAGGCGCAGATATTTTCTTCGTGTCAACCTTCTTCTTGGGCAAAGGCGAATTTGTAGACTGAGCCTCCCTATGCGCAGACCTTTCGGATAAAGTCAAATTTACTTGCGGACCCTTCATAGGCGTAGCTTGTGCCACATCAACCTCCTTCTTTTTACTTTTGCTGAAGAAACCCATGATAGGATATATGCGTTGGTAATAAGTGTAGATGTCTTATTGGAGATTAAAGAATATTGACAAGTTCAAGTGTGTAGGTATTTTCTGCTTCCACTTTTCCCAGGAAAACTCACAGCGAACAATTTGGGCACTCAAGCCTATGACTTTAACAGTCATAATGTCGGGGACGGGTGTAAATCACCGCGTACATGTATCAATGACTCGATATTTACTAATATCAATCAACCACTACCGATTGACAGTTGAGCCATCTTGCTATCTTTGTACTATAGAGCTTTCTTCTCACCCGAAAAGGTAGGAGAGACATGGTGATGAGAAGGCACAAGTCACGAATCAATGGTATGCACTGAAAAATAGACTTGAAATTTTGGAAAAATTCACCGAAAATGCATTTACTAACAGCGCAACCTAACAGAAAATATCACACAGAAAGATTTCCCCCTTTCAATACCTTTAAATGCCCATGTCCATTCATTACAAATGCCAGCTTTTGACCCCAAATACAATACCTCTAAACGCTTTTTGACCCTCCATTACAAATAACAGCTTTTGATTTCCGAACCAATGGACAGATAAGACTCCCATTCCACACAAAAAATGACAAATACCAATATCCACCACACATACCAGAACCGAAAACTTTCCATCCATCTTTCTGCATATCCAATGATTCCCCGCGCCTCTCATCCTCACTTCAAGATCGTTCTAGACGACATTTCGTTGTCTGTGAAGTAGAATTTGAATAACCCAACCCCCCAAGCAAAATGTCCTAAAATCATCAAGGGTTCCAACTTTGTGCCTTGTTTTTATCATGATATTTCTTTCTCGCATCATCAAATTCTTTCAAAGTTCGAATATGAAGGGAATGGGCAGCCGTTAACCGTAATGCCAAGGCCTACGGGGGGGGCTTCATTGATACGTGCTGATGAGGTGTAGGGTTCGGACTGTTGAGTATCTTCGGTAGTGTTGAAATAGGTTGCGTTTGGAAGATTGTATGCAGTTGCATTATTATAGCCTGAGGATTCCCCGGTAGTAAAATGTTGGTTGACTTCAGGAATGTCGAGTGAGCTTGGGAAAACTGAAGCTTCGGTCAGTGTAGGGTGAGATATTTGCAACCTCCTATCTGTGTTGCTATGGATTGTAGGATTGTCATTGCCTTCTTCGGGCGCATTTTGGTTATCTGCAGGCTCGCTGTCGTTTGAATACACCGGTGGGACCGTTTCGCTTGTCATATAATAGCTTGTACCAATCGCTGGGGGCGGGCCAATGACTTGAGGAGAGTGATCGGGCATGTCCACTGGAGCCGAACTATCCACCAGAGTAGGCTTAGATATTTGGCTCTTGTTAACTTTCTTCTTTTTCAAAGTCGGTCTTGATGAAAACTGGGCCTGGCTACGCGACTCTTTGTTGCCCTTGGAACTCTGCTCATGATTTGTTCTGCCGAATGGAGGCATGATAGTAAGCAAACATGCAAGTGAAGTTGATAGAATATGCTCAAGGACGTATGTTTGGATGTAGGATGTATATGTGTATGTAATGTGTAGGAGAACCAAGTTAACACAAGCAGGAGTAGAGAACGCAGGAAGAACGAAGACACGAACTTAACTTTAGGTTCCAGTTCAGTCCAGAGAAACAATATCTGAAATTTACTCACATGAGAAGAGGATGAGATTCGACAGTAACTTGTATGATTAAGGTACAAGGTTCGATACCTAATGATTCACGAAAGAGGAGTCCAAAATATTCGAAAATGATTTGTATGATGAGAAGTAAAGATAGAACCAAATGAAAGGTTAAATGATCATAACCATTCGCAGGACCTTCCGTAGGTGAAGAACCTTAGATAGACAGAATTTCTAGATTTCAACAAATGTGTGTGGTTTGGGCAATGGTGATTTAATTGCTTCTCTACTACCCTCTCTGGGCTTAAGATTGGAAATCGGTGTCACCTCCTGCTTAACGACCACCCCCACCCGGAAATGTTTTCTAAAGCGTTCTCGCCAAGGATGAGTCTTTAACTCAATGTGAATGTGCCTCCCGCACTTCTCGAAGTATTGCTTTGATGAATCAAAGAGAGCTTCGAGAACCCACAACGTAGAGTCGCGATGCAGGCCAGTCTCTCAAGGGGTGTTGATTGCCGTTCTTCATTACCCCTCATGAGATCCCCACATCTTGTCACAAGTATTTCATTGAGACACGAAAATAACACGAACCAAAGTAATACGACAACTGCCTTCTCATCGGGGCTGACCGCTGTCGGTTGGTGTTGATTCCTACGAATGTCTCCCACTCTGTTGGGGGTTTGGCAGTAAATATAGCCAGGTGGGAGGGAGAGATGTTTCCAGACGAGGAGACCTTCGAATGAGTAGGTTAATCGCTCCCCCACAAAGCGCTAATTCAGTAGAATTGTTGTTCACGAGGCTGATAGATGGGACCAGGTTGCCAAATGCGTTTCGTCAAAAGTGCATTTTTCAAACCAGTTCCATTTCTCCCTTCTCAACATGCTCTTTGATATCGGACCATCTCGCAATCACAACTTCCCCTCTGCCAACATCTTTCACATCGTCCCCATCTCTTCCTCTTCCCAATACGGATATGCTACCACCATCACCAGTAAACTCTTCATAACTTCCTGTACCTCTTGCAAATACAGCTGTATCTTCATCCGGACCACTGATCATAGAAATACCACCCGCCTGATCGTTTAAGTTCTGTAGTGTGGCTGGGAAGCTTCCTAGAAAACTCGACAAGTAATGGTTGTGTAATAATTGTTGATGTCTTGTGGCATAAGCGATTTCGGTCTCTGATAATCTTGATCGAAGGTCTTTATCGCTCAGGTAATGTAATGTATGCGCATCAATCTATAATATACAAGTGAGCATATGCGCTTTTGCATTGCGGCTCCTTCGTACATACTTTTGCGATTCTGGCCCTGACCAATCCTCTAATTAGGTACTTCCATCTTTCCAACTCCGTCTGTACGCAAATGAGGCCAAAATTGGTCTTCGGATCCATGACTCCAGTCAATTCCTCGATCTTTTCGATTTGAGTTTTGATTCGTTCTGTAACGCGCTCGACAAGATTATTGGGAGGCCATCTATAACCTCAGCAGATGTCAGTCCGAGTGTAATCATAGATATCGCAAGACGCTCGAGGTCGTCGCAGGCGTTGAAAGATAGGATAAAACCAACGGTAGAATCTCTGGAGCACCGCGCTCATTAATCCAGGCTCTTGTTAAAGCCTGTAAGTCCGCCTCGGGTGTGTTGAAATTTCTAGGACGCAATGCGTCCTCGAAAGGATCATTGAGAAATTCGTCGATATCCATTGTTGCCTCAGATATAGATTCGAGTGTTAAAGGAAGGAAATGACTTCATATACCTCTGCCTGGAAGTGTGGAGCAAATTTATTGATGGAACAATTTGATGTCCCTTTTGATAATAGCTCAAGCGCCAAGTTGCGGGGTTGACGCGTTTAAGCGCGTCTGAAGTTATCAACCCCAAGAGCAATTATTTAACCGACATTTAACCCCTGGGCTACTTCTATACCCCCGTATAAAAGGGTTGTGTTGAATCAAACCCTATTCGATAATTAATTTGGGTTATATAAGTACATTATGTTGTTAAGTCCTTGAAATTATGCATTCATACAAATAAAAAGGTTAGATTTCAAATACTGGAATAGAATACAATATAAAAGTCGATTCAGTTCGGTCTCAAAATAGCGGAGCTTTACAATTCCTTCGCTTATATAGACCCATATATCGAGAGTGGAGACTAATATCCTCCAACAAAAAAAAAAGTATAAGGGCGAAAAAAAAAGATATAAATAATGATAACTACGTTATTATATAGAATCAATTAAAAAAAATGCAAAAAAAATTGGTAGCTTCTCTTTGATTGAGCGTGTCATCCTTAGTGCAGGGGCCATGCTAATCTTCTCTGTATCGTTTCAAATTGACCACTATTGAATCGTTAGTTTAGATGTTGATTGCGAAAGCATCGGTAAATACTTACAATGCCCGAAGGCGAAGATATTTGTTACAATTTGAAATAAATAGTACCCCAACCACAGTTTACATACAAGCCGAATAAATATAACGCGCAAAAACCTTCCACCATGCGCCCAACACATTTTTTGAAAATCAATCTGCCATCGCACCTTCATGTCGACAAAGATACCAGGAAATATTCCACCCATTTGGTTGTCGCAAATGAAGTCCTATCTTGTTTTAATCGCAATCGATACCCAAACCGACAACTTATAAATTATTCGCGCGCCCGCTCAAGGAAAGGTATCCATCTTCTTTCCATGAATTGATATTCCTGGCATATGGGTACAAGGCTATCGATCGCATCTCATATCCTATAACGATAGTTCGATGTCTTTAGAAGGCAGTCGGCGAAGGTCTATATCGTTCTCATTGGATCGTCGTCTCAACAATGATGGTGTATCGACATGCTTGGGTTTCTATCATATCAATTTCGGGATTTAAACGTCTCAACTTACATCTGAAAATTGGCAGACTCTGGCCTGCATGATTTTCTTTCTTCATCAAAGCCAAATATCAGGATAATAGGGTGAGTTAAGACCGATTGATAAACGCTTCTCCTCCGGCAAACAACCCTTCATTGGGTTAAACATCGCTTCTCTGTGGACTCAGATCTCCTCAAGCCAATTTGAAAATTGTCTTGAAATTTGAATTCTCACAAAGTTCAGATGAAATGGTTAATCATCAATAGCTTCGATATATCATCTCCCTGCGCACATTAGAGATTCTGTCCTTGCGTCTAGGAATGATTTGTGTTCATTTCGGAGGTGGGGTAAACCCCGCGTTAGGGCTAGACGGGGGATTGAAATACCGGTACTAGAGTAGGTAATCACACAAGAAATGCCCATTTTTGGCATAAGCTATTTTCCTACGAGCGTAAAATATATTGCTACTTATTCTCACTACCTCATTACCTCATGGGACTTCTAGAGTTTCAATCGTAGATGAAGTTTCATCGTTGGTACAGCTCATTTGCTAGATTTTATGACCCAAAGTCTTGGCAAGCGTGAAGCAAATAGACAAACTATGAACCTATATGTATATAGTTTGCGTTACTAGCAGAGTTGGAAGATTGTATCAGGCGAGTAGCAGATAAACAGTATAGTTAATCTTGTTTGATGTGATGTATCCTTGTGGTCTTGTCCAAATCACCGACTGCTTTCCTACAATCTAAATAGTCTCTCATATTCAATCCCGTTAACGACACCCCTCCTACCATAGAAAACAACAAGATAAATTCTTTGCTTCTGCTACTACGAATATGGCTACTGTCCCGTCGGCGAGGTCGTATAATTCAAAACATTGAGCTTTGATTTATGGGATATGCCATTAAAGCGGAGTGTGGCATGGGGATCTCGGTCCACTGCTACAACTGAGAACACTCAACGAATAGGACTTGGGGAATACTCCATGACCATAAAAAAATAACATATGTTAATCACGAGAGCATACAACAAAAGTAGTCAATGAGATCACTGCACTTATTAGCGATTGACGTTAGTCTCAATCGAGACTCTAATAAATGCTACAAGAACGTCCAGATCCACGGATAGGAATTCATCAGTTTAGTTCAGGATGAGATGAGTGTGAAAATTCTTCTACAGCAGACGGACAAGCACAATGAGCATCGAGGAGGATATGGATTGGAATTATACATTTGAGCTCTAAACTATTAGCCTAAACGACAAACGTGGGCAAGGTTAATCAAGCTGGAGAATCCTCGCAGCAGAATTTTTTCTCTGCTGCAATTTTGAATTCATCGAATCTCACATCACATTTTGAGTCTAATGATATTCTACATCATACATTTATGCCCCCAATGTTAAAATCCGTACCAATCAATATTCAATATTCACATTAACCGGTATACCATCAAGTCTCGAGTTACAAGTTCTACCGGTGCCTAAGTCTCTCCCAAAGTCTCACTCCTGGCTCCACCTTGACCCCTCCTAAAAAGAAGGATTTACTCCCAAACTGTTACACTTGTATTGTGTATTGCAAAACTTGAAGTTCGCATTGGGTTCCAGAAATGAGTGGATACTTCACAAGTGGCGAGTAGCACTCTGAGTGGGAGTTTTGACTCCTTGGTGAAATGGAAGAGGGAGGAAATGAGTACTCTCTCGATAAAACAAGCATCACACTTGACATATGCAACCAAAAAAGTATTACTATGAGCTTTCACGTGACTTTGAGAATGAGATGTGGGGAATGGCAAAATGCGGTGCAGATGAAGCTGATTTCATACGAGAGTGTAGGAGGTGTGTCTTGATGTTCATATCGCCTCATTTTGTCTCTTGTAAATTGTATTGTAGTATCTATATAAGAGGTACTATGCAGAGATGCTGATTCTTCTAAGACTCACGGCTTATGATCATACCCTCCATAGGAGTTCTGTCAATATCAGACCAAGCGGGGTGGGACACCATACAAGTTTTATACTCTCCCATCCTTTTGTATACACATCTTTTTTTTTGCACGGGTTGAGTCTGAATTCGGCAGATGCCATCTATAAAGGCAGTGGTATTCCCATATCCTGTAACTATTGGAAAATGGCAACAGCAAGACCCCAGAAGTTGACCGGAGGAGACTGTGAATCAATTCCAGAAAGGCGGTCCCGCGAAAAGAGTGCAGATATCATATAATTCCTAACACTCGCCACGTTGCTCTTTCTAGGTATGTAAAGATGTTTTGTTCCACTTCTCAGTCCTGCTTTTCTTCGGGAATTGAAAACCCAAGCAATTTTCAGTACCGAGTGAATAGTTTCTCATTAATTAATAGGAATAGCTATACCCCATTTGTATATTATTATGTTTTGTCTGAATTATAAGTGGCAGGGAGGATGTTTAAGACTTTTTTTTGTTTGGAACTTTGATCAGCAAGAATCTTCGGTCCCTCATTCTCCAAATTTGTTGTGAAGGATGACGCTCTGTATATCATGAATAGATGTCGTATTAGTGTATTCTAGAAGTCTAGTCATGGTCACTACAGAAAAGAATTTAGATACATTGAATCAGTGCCTAGAAGCTATCATAGATAGCTAATCTACATAGTTATCATCCAACAACCGAGACACTCACCCCAAGTTTTCGGCAGCAAAATTTTGGGCGAGACGAGAACAATGGAGGAGTAAGAGATCAGACGGCTGCAGTTTTTCCTGAATACCTATATTTCAGTGAATGTTATTTTCGAAAGCTACAAAATTTCGGCATGTAAATGCTGCTATTGTATACTGCGTTGAAACCATAATATCACATATCATACCTCAACCTCGATTCCCCAGTTTTTCAACCCTTCCTGGGAGGACGATGAATCTCTGTCTCGAAGACAAACTAAAGAGCCTGACACTGATACGGCGACATATATATCTTCACATCTCACCTTTCATTTCGAGTGAATCACAGTCATCTCTTCGATTGTACCGGATAATCTCGGGCGGAAGGGTACACTGGTCGTTGTAAATGAGGAACCTCAACATCAATATTATTGGGCAGATGAATAAACTTTGTATAGTTAAACTATTTCCCCTCTAATATCATGCATGCGGGCCTATGTAAATCAGTCAGGTCTCAATAAATCGGCCATACATACAACCTGGAATTGGATTAAATCATGTCGAGGGGTCGCTCCTAAAATATCATACTCTGGCGTCCGCAGGTGGTCATATGACTCTATGTAGGTATACCTATATTCCACACGTCAGTCAGATCTCAACTCTCAAACTTCGGGAAGTAAAGTTCATTTTAGAGGAATAAATTCAAATCCAGATATCCCGAATCTCAGATAGCGATAATATATATTCCCAAGAACGGCAATAAAGGTAGGTTTCTAGTCCGCGCAATTCACACACACACACACAAAACCGCAGCATTGGTAGTCATGGAAGTTGAAACCCTAAGATTACCATGAATCCATATCTTCTTAACCTCGCTCCTTTTCTCTCTCACTTAATAACTTTCGACATCATCTCGACCAGTTTTCGATACATTCGTCGCTTTCTAACCAATGAATGGATTCACTATATAATAGATCTGGATTGTTCTGAAAGAGAAAGAAGGTAAAGAGCCTAGTTGAGGGGAAAACTGGGACGGGTGAATGTGCAATTAAGCAGTTCTCAAGCATTGGAAGTGCTCAACGATGGCTTGGTAATTCACCTGTTCTTACAGCCAAAATACGAATCAAATTCATCATCAGTCATATATAGACTGACTGAAGGCAATTGAGTTCAAACTTCGAGGCAATGCGAGCTCTACCAAAATCATAAGCCTGGATGTGCCTGTCGCCTTTGACAAAGGTGTAAATCGCATTTAATTTTCAAGAAAGGGGAGGTGTTACCTGATATAGAACTATAGTCTAAAATTTCAAGGTCCCATGCCATCTGGCAGCTTCAAATACTCCATGACAGTAATTAAGATAGATCGGAGAAGAACTTGGTACTTGCTGTTATATTTAATACTGCCCATGGGACGATTTGCAAGTGTATGACTGGTTCGAACCTGTGTTCAAGAGTCTTTGACCATGGAATTTCAGACAGCTTTGTTGAGAGGGCATCCATGGATTTGGTCTCAATTATTGGATGTCCTTGGAGTTATGAGACGAATCATTGAGAATGAAGTGGAGAAAAAAGTGAATGTAATCTTACAATGAGTAGTAGATTAATCAAAAAGACATTTGGTATTTGTGCATAGTATTCATTTACTTAAAAGAGCCAACTCAACTCTTCTGACCTATTGATTTCTTCCTGTATAGAAAGGTTTACAATACAGTGATTTTAGCGGTTCCTAGGAGGAATACTCTAAAGGAATAGTTGTTCATGTGGAGGGATAAGATTGTTAAGAAGCAGGAAAAACTGGCTTCATACTAGTAAGTGATCTTCAAAAATACGAAACAATCATGATAGTCTAGCAATTGCTTTACGGTTCCTATATGAGTGAAGCGATGTTAATAAGGGAGAGGGGAAAATGTGACACTCTCAAAGCGTAAAATATGTTGGCAAGCCCCTTTTTCAATGTTGGCGCGGAGGTAGCTCTTTCCTGGCCAGTTAAACTAATTTTTCATTGTAATACGGCTTTTTGAACAATAGTCTTGTCTATTCTTTCTTGTTTGGTTCTTTCCTATCAAGCATAGTCTAACTGCGAACAATTCGTTGTTTTTCATAGTTAGTCTTCTTTGCCTACTCCTCTGAAAAGGTTTTCCTTACTTGACAACAATGAAAACAAACTGATAACATGATATTTGTACTAGACTATTGGCAGCTAAACTTGGGTCATTCACTATCCAGAAAATCAAGAAACGATCATAAGAAAAGATTTCTGATTCATGATAACGATGGTAAAGTTAAACTGACAACATAAACCTCAATCTGAACGATATTCCAGTAACCAGTCCCTCATAGCCAGCCACCCGAGTTCCATAACTCATCGTGCAGGTCGATTTGGAAGTTAACAGCTCGTAATACTGTTATTACCCAATTTCTCACATTTAAGAAGCCACAGTCCCCGCATAAACTCCTACATATCGAACCTCCATTCCACTCCCGTGACCTGGAAGCGTATTCGCGTTTGGGTCTTGGGGGAAATCTCCACCAACTGCCACATTCAACAGAATATAAAACGGACTTCTCGCCAAAATGACCCAATCCTCATAGGTGCCAATATCCTTCCCCGTTACTGTGAAGTAATTGACTCCATCCAAATACCACCTAATCGTCTGAGCCTCCCACGTATCAGCCGTTCGATCAACTTTAATCGCATATGTATGGAATTCAGAGCGATCAAACTTGGTCGAACCACCCTTGGACTTATGGTTTGCTCTATCCTTGCCCCAATGGATCGTAGCAACATTTGTGTCCGATCCGTTGGTCAGCTCAAGAATATCCCATTCTCCGCAGTGGGGCCAGGAGCTGCCTTGATTAAGCGAGGCACCTAGAGTCCAGAAAGCTGGCCAGATACCTTGTTGATTGGCTGCGGGATTATTTCCGAGTTTGATCTCGGCTTGGATGATCATTTTGTGGTCCTTCTCACACGTGAAGCTTTTCCAGGATGCAAGACGGGCAGACGTCCAAGTCCCGTGGGCGTCCTTGAGTGGAGTGATGAGAAGCGAACCGTTACCGGACAAACCGCCGTTGGCGGCAGATTCCTTGTAGTGTTGTTTTTCGTTGTTGGAATTAACCGCAGGCGTTTCGTAGTTCCAAAGGCTTGTGTTGACTTTACTTCCTGCTGCACCAACGAAGTCGTCGCTCCAGATGAGCTTGTAATTTGGCATTGTGGGAGGAGCCATTTTGCTGATTGATTTGGGTTGAGAGTAGAAAGATAATTGCTGAGTGTAAGATAGAATTAAATGGTATTCTGGCGAGGGGAAGAATGAAGGTGGGAGCTGCCTACTTTATAGTTCTGAGTTCTTGTACATTGCTAGATGATTCTAACTCCAGATTGATGTCTAAAGTTCGAGTTGACAAACTTCATACTGGCCAAGATCAACTTTGATTGTCGAGTGAGACTTTTATGATCATACGATACCGTAAGCAATATGCATAGGCATCAAATGGCTGAGGTGCATGCTCGACATTCTCCAGAAATTGAGACGCACTGCTTCATCAATGGCAACAACGTTGAAGTCGGCGATGGCGTACTTGACGTTTGCCCCAATTTTTCAGGCAATAATCTGCCCTCGCAACAGTTTTATGCTAGATCCAAAGAGGAGAATTGCTGACTCAGATTATGAATGGCTCAATGAAAGGACAAATGGGAGCTTGGCAAGTATTAGCTGAGCTTACTGCCAAGAACGAGGCGAAAGTTAAAACGTGGCTCAGTTTGACGAATAAAACCTCATAGAAAGGTATGATGGCCAGAAATCTTCTGTACTTCTCCTTGCCTTTCGCCAAGGTCCGTAAGACTCCTGTGCTAATATTTCAATAGATTTCTGAGCTATAACTGCAGCACAGATATAATTGGACATCACATTCTATATTTAATCGTAGTACAGCATTGCTAAGACATTAATGTACATGAATAGGCTATTCGTAAGCGCTTTCCAAGCGCCACGGTATATAGGTAACACAAGAACTGCAAAGTTTAATCTGATGTCTCTGTGTTGCCACTACGGCCGAAACTCATACTCGGCCGTAATCAAGCTATATTTTGATGGAAATCGTGTTAGTTTTACTCAGCTGAGGCGTATTTCTCAAATATTGGGGTGAAATCGACATACACTTTACCTTCCATTAGAGACTTGCTACGTTCTTCAATTCCAAGGTCCGATCCTCATCTCATCTTCCATGTAGACTGGCCGGGGTAGTGCAAAAAATAAAACGGGTTCTGACATATGTAGGGTATGTGTTGTGGGAGGCCGGCCCTTTTGCTGCCCAAGGACTATGATACGTTTTCTTTGAGAGTTCCGATATGTCGTGGTGGTGCAACGACTGGATTATCCGAAGATACCGTGCAATAACAGAAATCCAAGTGGTATTATGTGTGAGTATGCTGGCATGTTTTGCGGATCAACTGCAAGAATGTTAGTCATTATAAATTAGTCTCAAGCAAAATCCGTATGTACAATCCCGCTTGACATGAGGCCAAGTTTCTCTTAAACAATTTAGCTTATTATAGGAGAGTACAAATACCTCGTTCAACCTTACAATGCTTTTTAGGTCAAACTAATAGGTAAGCGTTGCTCATTATCAAGCATCTATCCTTTTAACATCACAAGCCGACCTATATTTTCGAGTATATCAAAGCCACCACTGTGATGTCTCCAGACATCAGAGAAATATCAAGCACAATGCATAACTCACCCTGCAAGAACAATTTTCTGATCAAGACCGGTGATCTTTTAGTGGACGTGGTTGATGCATGCTCTTGGAGTCCGATGCAGCTCTCGTTTCATGTATAATAATTTTGCACTTTTTCGGATGATGAAATTCATTTGAGATCAGGGTTGGGCACCTATACCCTACCCAGAGTATTTCATTTTTTCGGGTGGTTTACCCTACCTTGTTAGATTCTACAAGGTAATTACCCAATAAAATCTGCAAGTATCCAAAGTATTCGGGGTATATATCATATAATTGTTTAATACTATTGTTTAAAGTTAAAACTATTCCCAACTTTATATTTACTTTTCATTTTTCAAATACTAACCCTAACCCTAAAATTCTAATTCAAAATCTAACACTAACCCTAATTCTAATTCAAAATCTAACACTAACCCTAACTCTCAATTTCCTTTCACTTTTCATTTTCCATCCTTTCCACTTTCCACCCTTTCCATTTTCCACCCTTTCCACTTTCCACCCTTTCCACTTTCCATTCTTTCTACTTTTCACCTTTTCCATTTTTCCCCCCCAACTAAACAATTACATAATATATACCCTGAATACCCCGAATACCCAGGGCATTTCACGAAATGATTACTCTACCCTGCAAAGAAAAAATAGGATAATCAATCGGCGGGTTTTACCCCGGGTTACCCCGGGTATACCCTACCCTGTGCCCAACCCTGTTTGAGATGTAAGGTTTTGTATGCCGCAAATTGGTAATCGTCACATATTAGGATATTCGGTACTCATGGTCCTATATTCGGAGAATGCAATAAAGTGGAGAATTTGGTTTGTAGACCTAGGGAGTCAAGAATGAATGAAAGTGAAGATGAAGATGAAGATGTAGTGAGGTTAAAAAAGCGAGATCGAAGGTCGCTCATGCTTAGGCCCCATGTTGCGTGACCTCTACAACCAAGCCAAAAATCACGTTGTCCTCTCCCACAACACCACGCGATGACACACTGTAAATAGGCAAACCTTCTTTGCTTCGACAATAGCTACCAAATTTATATAAAGTATATGATGATATTGTAGTTCAAATAAGTTTTGCCCTTCTGATGCATTTTCATTGCTTTTCTTATCGGAGCAGCCTTAGGCGTGACATAACATCATTACAGACTCGGGATCCAGAGTCCAGTTCCCTGAATACATCGGAGTGCTTGTGAGAATGAATTCTATTATCAGAAGCATTTAGAGATAAGTCGTTATTGCTAAAATTTGTCGACTTTCTGGTACCCATGCAGTCTGGAAACTTCATTATCTGATCCAGCTCTGGCCGAACACTCTCGATACCCGCGGGTCCTTCGATTTTATGTAACTTTTCGGCGCTATCATGATCATTCTTATACTTTGGGATATAAAACTCTTAGCCTAAATACAGAGCCATGATTGACAGAACGATATATTCTAACAGATTTCGCTTTAAAATACCGACCACTCTTCCCCCTTGCTACACTCTCGGCTAATAAATTTAGGCGAAATGCTTTCTCATTCCAGACTGAAGCAGCTTATAGTATTAAGTCAAATTCATATATTTTAGGGCCCATGGAAAGTCTTCTCCTGAATGAAGTTTTCTCTATCTAAAACTATTTCAAAGAACTTTTAAAAAAACAAAATTGAATTTTTGGAAGGAATATGTCACATTTCAAATTGTCACGCGTACCGTGACGCTCTCAGCCACTAGTCTATTACTTAGCGCGCAGGAATCGGATCCGTTAATTTGCCATAGAAACGATGCCTCATTGCCCTAATTATGAAGCATTTGATAGTTTTTTGCTTTTCAGAAGTTTCAGTTTAGAGTTCAGAATAGGTGCGGTGGGGAGTTGTAGCCTTATACCCACGATCGGAGTGCCTAGTAGTGTAGGTAAAGTTTATTATCCACTGTTATTAGATAGTGAGAAATGGGATACTATCTCAGTAAGAATGTTCTTGAAGTAGACTTACTAGTCTCCTAGCTATCTTGAAACTCGAACCATGTGACTTGCTACCCATATCAGAATGAAAGTAGTCTCCTAACCTCAAAGTAAACTTATCGGCGATCGCCGATTGAATGATACAAATCAAATTCTAACCCATTCCAGCTCTATATATCATAATATAAGCGTACCATCCTTCCAAATAACCAATGCACCTTTTTGTCAAGAGAGTCCTGAATCTCAAAACATGGACTCTAGAAGTAAAATCGACGTAATCTATTTTGGTACTATACTAGCAGGCTAGCTGTAACAGTATCGGATAACTTCCACTTTAAGCTGTAAAGTCAAGATAGAGAAAAGGAAAGCTGAGGTCATAGTAAGTCACTGATGCATGACAATATAAACTTCTTAATATCTTGAAAATCGCTCAAGTTAGCAAAAAAGACCTCAGGTATGACTTCCCAAGCTCGACAGAGAGTCTTTATAGTAGTTTTTGGTGCCCGAAGCGCAACAACAGTCCTGGACAGAGGACCACAGTCGGATTTTCTGTTTGCTAAGTTCAGGATCGTGAGATTTCGAGATCCTTTTATGCTGCTTGAAGACTGCTGAGACCTGAGATGAATGTATATTGGACCTCGGAGCTAGGATGATATAAGAAAGGATTCGCTGTTCTAAAACTATAAAGCGGGCCCCTCCGTCATATACTCTCCATCGTCCCCCCTCATCACATTTTGTAGTATCCCGCCATCTCCACTCTTGCTCTGCCAAACTACACTCTCTCTTATCATACAAGGTCGCAACTGATGATGAAGCGAATTAAATGTTGACGTGTCGGGTGTGCGGAGCCTTTCATTATTTTTGTACTCATCTAATGGTCACGCTGAGGAATTTCCGACAGAAGTTGAAAAATAATAAAACATCCCAAAATTGACAACAAAAAATAAAATAATATTACTTCTACTCCAATCCAATTGGGATATTTCCGGATCCCTTAGCCAAGAAAGATAACAGAAAACTGGCTCCGAGGTATCTCTCTGAACTCCCATGCGGCCCTTGTGAACAGTAAAATGTATAGTCAGATTTCCCATACTTTATTGAAGGAGAACATGGAATTCTTTAGTTATACATTAAACGTCTCTATCTACTAGGGTGTTACCTAGTTCAATGATATTCCAGATTGGGAGTCCAAATTACTTAGTCACGCACTCAGGCTTATATTCCATTCACCTCATATGGTTCTAAGCCAAACTATTTCCTTGTTCACTCATAACCCCCCTACAAATAAGTTCCTCCCTCTCCAAAGGCCTGCTATATAAATTCCCATTCTTCCCCATTCTATCTTCCCCAGCCCTGTACCAAACGGCTTGTGCTCATCACATAAGGGGAGCAACAAGCATCAAATCCATCCCTAGACATATGAAGCATCCTTAGAGTTCATATAGAATGTATAGACTATTACTCCAAAAGTCGATGGTAAAACAGGAGGGAATAAAAACAACCCATTACGCAATATATAGAACTATAACAATTCAAAACTAAAAAAAACAATGAAAATACCGGATAACAAAAAGACTCAATCTTATTTCCAATATCGAACCCTATATTCCAAACTTCTTTTTCTTTTAAATTTTAATTAAAAAGAATAATTCAAAATTATTAAATAAAAAATTATTAAACAAAAAATTATCAAACAAAAAATTATTAAACAAAAAATTATTAAACAAAAAATTATCAAATAAAAAATTATTAAATAATATTAATTGTATATTTTAAAATAATTAATAATATAATAAAAAGAAAATATTAAAATAAAATTATAATAAATTAATTTGATTAAGAAGTATATATTTAGTACATCGCAACTTTTTTTTCAACTGCCCCTATCACCCTGGTCACCCAGATCTTATTTGTCTTAAAAATTCCGAATCAAATATTTTGTCTAAACTTCAATTACATTATCAACAATTATTACCATTATCCGATTTGTACATATATTATTCGAAAATGGCCTATACATTTAAATTCAAAATCATCATCAAAATTATTAACTTTATCATTATCATCAATTATTAATTATCAATCATTCAATCAAATTATTATTTAAACCAACTTATATTGTTGGAATCACTATAGGCGATGGAGAACAAATGTACTATAGTATGCAGTGTATTTGGCTCGAAGCTTTGAAAACTATGCTACAGATCAACTATATATGCCCGCTAGCGCATGCTAGCGCCGTAGCGCGGGGGTGCCGCAGGCACGTGATTTATCCAACACATATATATAAACTTTAGCTAAATTATACAATTTTGTTATTTTTGAATTAATATAATTATATTAAAATTGATTTATACATTTTCAAAATATTATAAATTTTGATTATATAATTACACACAAATCACTTTCAAACAATATAAACAACATAAACAAATAAATAACAATTATTAATAATATCTTTATACAATAAATAAAATATTTAATATAACAAATCTAAACAACCAAATCCAAATTATAATTTCGATTAATCGAATTTTAATATTTTTGTTTTATTTGTTAGTATTATTCAAACCCTACATTGTTATCTAATGAAAAAAAAGTTGCGATATAGCAGTTTAGCTGCCCTTATATGCTACTCCCCTATACCCTATGCGGTATAGCTTACCACGTGATCCCTGATCATGTGACCGGAAACCATATGACCTGATTCTCCAATAAATAAAAAATTATTAAATAAAAAATTATTAAATAAAAAATTATTAAATAAAAAATTATTAAATAAAAAATTATTAAATAAAAAATTATTAAATAAAAAATTATTAAATAAAAAATTATTAAATAAAAAATTATTAAAATAAAAAATTATTAAAATAAAATTTTAAGTTTTTTAAAAAAAATAAAAACAAAAGAAAGAGTTTTGATTAAAAAAAGGTATTATTTCAATTCAATAAAGTATATAAAATTCAGTATAATGCCGTACAATCCCAGACTATTATTGTTGTATTATTGTGAATAAGGTTATACTATGCATAGTAACAGTATGGGATTATATGATACGGATATAGGATTGGCGTGAAACGCTAATCGCATATACCCCACACGGTGAATGTATAATATTCACGTGTTTTTACAACAATTATACCCAAAAAAGTCCAGACTAGACCAGATCAGACTAATCAACCCAACCGACGCCCGATTCTGCTTCACCATGTTCATCTTCATCGAGGTGGTCAACTTCTACATTTGCGGTAATGCCGACTAGCTCATATCCTCTAACTGATCCTGTTGGGGGATGGAATGTGTTATATCGAGAACCTGTGAAGATGAAAAGGGTGGCGTAATAAAAAAATACACATAGATTCACCGCACCTCCCCATTCTTCGCCCTCTTTCAAAATTCTCCATACCCCCCTCTTCCACTCTACTTTTACGCCATTCAACACTTGTAATCCAAGAACTTTCAAAAAATCCTATCAAACTGATCGCAAATAGTACCTCGTATTCACTTATCTACTCGCCCTCCCAAAAGCGTAATGCTACTCAACCCACTACCTTCTTCAAGTAAGCCCAGAATCCCATTATCACAGACGCCTCAAGATTAAAAAATATCCAATTCTACCAAATAGCACTGATGGGAAAGAAATGTTACACGTATACGTCGGGGGGAAAAGAAAGCTCTAAAGGCTCGATAAATTGCTCCTCTGCATTCGCATTCCATACTTCGACAAGTTGTTCAAAAGTAGAATCCCGGAAGCCGTAACAAATGCTTTAACCTTCGTCACGCTGGTCCATGAAGTGCATACATCATGAAATCATTAGACACAATTTTGGCAATTTTGTCTATGAGGTGGAGTGTTCTGGAAGATATTGATATGGAATGCGAGGATATAAGATGTGGATGGGAAAGGGATGAGAAGGGAATGACAATATGATATACTCATCCAATAACCTCTCGTCCCATCTTCCTACCTCACACTGACCCAAAGTCGACAAAATACTCCTTACACTTTCTCTCTCACATCTCAACCTAGCATCACAAACTATGTCAAAATACCCTCACAGCACATGTGTAAGTTTTTTCATGTCTGCTCTCTGCGGCTTGGAGTTTGATCTCGAGAAATTGAAGTGTTTATATAACTGGAAAGCGGGCAACAATCCTTTCCTGAATTCAATCTTATGTATAATAGTTTCTCAAACTAGAACACCATATCCAATGTTAATCGCAGTGTTCTACTTAGTATACTACCGTACAACGGTGGCGCGTATTGAGGATCTCATACGGTATATCGTACGTATGAAGAAGGAATTATACTACTTGCGTAGGTATTATCTAATACGGGTATTTATAAGGATATACTGAAATACTAGAAAAATACTGAAATACTAAAAAAACATTGAAATTCCTATATTGCATTATCGATTTTTGAAGCTATTCCCATTTTTGAAGCTATTCCCATTTTTGAAACTATTCCCATTTTTGAAGCTATTCCCATTTGAAGCTATTCCCATTTGAAACTATTCCCATTTTTGAAGCTATTCCCATTTTTGAAACTATTCCCATTTTTGAAGCTATTCCCATTTTTGAAGCTATTCCCATTTTTGAAGCTATTCCCATTCGATTAATATTGCAAGGGATTAATTGAAAAATAGGAATAGCTTCAAAATTAAAAATACAGCATATACCACACCAATAGAAATCCCGTATTTGCGTATCTTACCAATGGTATTCAATATTATAATGATATGCAATATTTTCAATGGTATGGAATTCAATATCACATACCTAAATACGTATCAAAAATGTAGAACTTACCACTATACGGGCCCGTATACGGAATACGGGAAATACTAAGTAGAACACTAGTTAATCGTCCAAAAATAAAGAGACAAGTTTGAGAAAAGAAAATAGAAATATCCTTTCACTCTACTCCTAAACCCTACGTTACATATGATTATTATTTGGTATCCTAAACTAATAAATCATGGGAAACAAATTGCTTCGTGAGTACGGCCCCGAACTGCCACGAGCTCTTACTCCTTTCGCGTCAGATATGTACACTTCGATACTATATTGCTACTAGCAATATATAGTACCTTAAATAATATATAAGTAACTCCATTATCTTAGCATTAGTTTTTTTTTAAAAAAGAATGAATATGCCTGACTATCATGTTGATACACTAGTCATTCACTTTAGTTCAATTAGCGCCACAGAAACTATTTCCACCTCCACCAGATTCACCAATCCTCTCTTCCTGCTTACATCGGATGACTACATAAGCTCCTCCCTCTTTCTCTCTATATCGACAACACTCCAACAATAAAATATATGCAAGCCCTAGAGGCTACACCAGCGTCGCTTCTAAAATGATTTCTCATTTTTGCGAGTAAGTTAGCTTGTAATCGGTGGTTCAATTCTCCGTTGGAAATTGTATCTGCCGAAGAAGTTGGAGCGGGAGAGGTCGGGACGTACTGTAAGCAGTGATAAGTGAGAAACTACAGTGGGGAGAAATTTTGGCGGTAAAGAGAAGAACTATTCAACTATGTAAGTGCGCAACGAAACTTGAAGGCAGCAAAGAGAAATTATACAAAACCCTTCCCAAATATTCCCCAGCCAACATGAAAAATCTATTAACACAATCAAGAAACTCCTTCTCCACAACCCTTGAATTCATGAGGTTTTCTGCAACTTTCTTACGTGTAGTTGGGAAGAATGATAGAAAAGTGGTAAAGTTTATAGCACAGAACATACATTTGTGGATAGGGAGAATATGAAGATGATTTCATGAACTATTCACCCAGCCCCAGATCCCCACGCCATCTCCTTCCCCCTCTCTCCATTCGCTTTTCAAAATCTTCCCCTCCCCTCCTTATGCACTTTACGAGTCCCATCGAAACACTTCAAGTTTCCAGGATAAATAGACATCTATAAGATCAACAGAGTTCTGCAACCTTTTGCGGGTCTACCTCTCTTTTAACTTTGTTTTCTCCGGATTGTTTGGAAAAATGGTGGGAAGGGGGCGGCTTTTATAAAAAGATTTAGATGCCGAAAGCGAGGAGGAGAAGGGGGATTCACCACCCAACGTTTCCTCTTCGATTCACTAACCCCCCCTTTCTATATTCATTCACCCCACCAAAAAGATTTACTCCACCTTTTCCATTTTCCATTTGCCCTTTCTTTTAGATATTCACTCACTTCCTGCCCATGCCCCTCTTTCCTTATTCATTACTTCCATTTCCCCCTCGGCCTTCCTCTCTACTCAAACTCTTGCTACACACATAGATACTAATCTCCTTCTCAATACTTTCCAATTATTCAATCAGTGCGGCCACAATTCGAAACTCAGTGACTTCGATTCGGGAAGGTATGGAAACACTGAAATCCGTGCATTTATTTGGGCCGTATTTCCCATTCACATTCACATTATAGATTCTCAATAAGAGTATAGAAAGAAAAAATCTGTTTGGCAATATTGTTGAGGAGATAAAAGATGACGATGGTGAAAACTAGTTGACAACAAAAATACAACAGTCATCTCATTTTCATCAATTCATATCTCCAGGAAGCAATAGTTTCTGTCGTATCTGAAAAGAACGTTGTAGCGAGGCACAATATGTACATACGTAGGGGGGACGGGCGACATTTTGGAAATGGTTGACATCTATTCCTGATTTACCAGTTGGTAGGCTGTTAGTAGAGAGTGTGTTTATACAACCCCTTTGCCTTTCGCTTACCTGTACGATGTGGATTGAAGATCTAAACTGGGACTGCTTATAAGCAAGGTCCTAAGCTAATACTACGCTAGTATAGTCCCCATGTGACCTGATAAATCCACCCCTGTTACTACCATTCCCCTCATTCGCCGCCTTATTCACTTTCCCCTGCATTCCGCCTCCAAATTAGAATAATGGAGTAATTGAGTTATCAAACCAACATGGAATACCGAGGAAGCCGATATCCTGATTCTTGATTCTCCAGCTACAACAATCATTCATACAATGAGGCCCCATTGCTGTAAGAAGTGAATACCCATTCACTTATCAAGCATCTTCGGATCCTCTCATAATCCTTTTCACATTCACCGTCTCATATTCCCCCCCTACTCCCTCCTTTTCCCATCTAACCCCTACCACCAAGCACCCCCTTGTTCCCTCAACACACAAACATATGAACACGCCTCCCTTTCTCAGAGACATCCTCTTTAAAACAACAGGTGAAACTAGAAAGTTCAGGAAGATCTGCATAGGAAAGGAAACCCCATCCTTCCATCTATGGTGATGCCGAATACGCATTCATTTGATATCACTCCAGTGTCTGAGTGTATGACTGACGGTGGTATTTATAGTTCAAAATTTTAGATGCTCTGAATGATAGAATAGCGATGAATGACAATTGACAAGACTGATAATGATCGGATAGTTGATCAAGGTAAATATACTACGAAATCGGATGCGAGTAGAATTAGATGGGTGTGTAAAATAAACCTAGGAGGCATCATAATCTTCGTCTCATCTCTTCATCCAAATCCAACCATCCCATCTATCCCATCCCATCCCATCCCATCTCCAGCTATCCAAGAAAAAGCCACCTACAGTAGAGTAGCTGGCGCAGCCTCAGCCACTCCAGCCATTACTCTGCCATGGTGTTTTCAGTTGCATGGGGGTTTAAAAATATATAAAGACCAATTTCACAGTATGTATCACGAGGACGACTTGGGAATGATTCTAATGCTAGAAGAAGGTACAGGATAGCTGAACCTTATATAGACCTAGGTAGCTGTACTGAACTGGCGCTAGTGCCTAGCGCATAGTACTAAGCGAATACTATACTTAGAACCTAATACTATAGGAATGAAGAGCATTCACCACCAGGCACGTGATCATAGGTCACGTGCTAGTCACGTGACCAGTACCCCTGTAACTTCGTCACACCATGATCGTGTGAATTTTATAGATATGCGATGTAGCACAGGAGAAAAGGGGGGTGGTTTAGTGTATAAATCTACAAATGTACAAGTAATTAGTGAATGTAACTAATGGGAGTGAATATCACTACTACTAAATTGGGCCCAACCCGTAACACCCACACTATACCCCTCATCCCTATCCCCTCATTCTCTCCGCTCACCGAGCAAAAGATTCTGCCATCGTCTGCTCCAGCACCCACTACCACCGCCGCATCTAGAAACGAGGGAGAGGAGAATTTGTTCGTAGAATTCACCCATTAACACCCTCCTCTCTACCCCTCCCACTCTACCCCCTCCCAATCTTTACCCCCTCCCAATCTTTAC
>JANPYM010000007.1:1828475-2050515 GCA_025890175.1 Ciborinia camelliae
CAATCTTTACCATCTCCCCCTCCCCTACCATACACTGACTAAGGTAGGTAACTAACCCACCATCCCCAAACATAAAAAAGGCCATTCAACCCTCAAGAAGATTCATCACAATCCGTATAGCGATCAAGGATGCTTCTTTCGTAGGAAGACTCACTGCGGATCCGGATTCTGCGATTCTGCGATTCTGAGAGGATGCTGGATGTTTTATCTTTCCATCTACTTATCTATCCATCCACCGATAAATAAATGAATGTATTTCCCTCATTTCATATTTTTTGACCAATATATAAATACATATGAATGACATTGAAGAAGTATGAAAAGACAACAGTGAAATGATATGAAATAAAATAACATAAATTTGTATACAAATAAACGCCAGCAACCTATCTTTTCCTTTTAAAAAAATGATAGTAATATCTACAGTGACCCACAATGGAAAAAAGCCTGAACACAAAAATACACCAAAAATCGTCATTTTTCAACCTTTTCATTTTCAAATATTTATATAATGCTTTGATAAATCAATTTAAAATTTCAAATATATATTCATTTTTATATTAAATTAAATAAAAATAAAAAATTTTATTTTTAAAAATTTAATTGATCTTGATAATTAAAATTAAAATCGAAAATTTTCAAAAATTCTAAAAATGTTAAAAATCGCTAACAAAAACATTAAAAATCTGAACTTTTAAAATTAATCAATTTTAATCAGTTGGTTTAAGCTAAAAAAAATTATTAAAAATATTTTGCTAATTTTTAATTGATTATAATATAAATAATTATAAATATACAAAATTTGAAATAAATCGATACGATAATTAAAGAATTATATTTAGTTGAAAAGGTTGAAAAATCGCTTTTTTTGGTGTGTTTGCACGTTTCGGCTTTTTTCCATTGTCTAGTACTGTAGCATACATAAACAAATCCCGATATAATTCAAAATTAGTAGCTCAGTAACAATATCAGCGATAGCATCAGTAAAAAATAGCCTATAGTCAGTCTCTACAGCTACCTACCTATATTGAAGCGCTCTGGTTCTACCTGCAGCACAATTAGCATAAGTTAGATACCTATGATTCCGAAGAAACACCCCGAGAGTACTATTTTCATTTAAAGGGTTTCCGAAAAAAAAGCTCTTGAACATATTTCTGCTTGTATGGTAGGCGCATACTTACTCTAGAGGCCCAGAGAATTGAATGCTTTTAAAGAGAGGGGTGTGGAGGGTTTAGGGCATGGAAACTTGATTGGTGTACATGGTAGTGGTTAATAAAAATTTTCTGAAACTCATTCATGAATGTGAAGTTCATCTCATCTAATGATGCCTAGAATACCAAAGGATGCCGCTGAAAGTGCAAGTGCCAGCCAGTGCTAGTGAACATCACAGAAGATGTGAGGTGAGATATTGGATATACATAGCCAAAAGAGGATTTCTGTATATTTAAGTAGTTTGGGTACGTATTTTGTTAAATAATGATATGGGAATAAGGGAGATAGAAACCAGTATTGTACCGGAACACTCGTTCTCGAAGAGAGATGAATCAATCTTATCTTGATGAATATGTAAAGTACCGGTAATCCATGGGCACATTGCAGAACTGTATCCCATAGCATAGCACACACCATCATCGTATAAAGAACGCAACACTGGAAAAATATTTTCTTCACCACGCACCACCCACCACGCACCGCTATGAAGAGACAAATCATCAATCACTAGGGAGCACTACGTGACATTACCACAAGCTACCACTACCCCTCAAGTTCCTGCCCGACGACATCATCCACCCACCCACCCACTCCCTCACATTCCCATTCCCATAACATCACCTCACCTCACCTCGCCAGAACGATCCATCATCCATCATCCATCCCCCCATCCATCTCCATCCTCTTATCTACCGGCATCCACAACCACAACCACAAGCACCACCTCCAAGCTTCCCCCCCGCCTCAAAAATTTCCTCTCCATCACGCGATACGATTCACGCCCACTCTCCCCCGATGAAGAAAGAAAAAGCCCCCCAAAAAATCAAAAAATCAATACATAGTACATAGTACATACATGCGAACGCAGCAATGCGGGGTAGATAAATTGGTCTCCATATGCATACATAACGCATTGCATTGCATAGATAACACTTGCCATCTCATCTCACACACGCCAAATCTCCATTCCATTGCATGATACTGCAAACGTGCAGTCTAGTAACGATGCAATTCATTCATCATCCGTCCAATTGGTATCACATCTTCATCCAAAGTTCAGACTCACGATTCATGAACCCATGAACCGACATCCCCCCGATGCACGCATACATACTTATATATATAGTACGTACGTACATGTATGGGTATGTATGTACTTACTATGTATGTGTGCTGCGTCCGTACCGTACCGTACCGTACATCAATCAATCCATCGTACCAAAATATGCAATGCAAATGCAAATGCAAATCTACTGCTCTGAGCTGCGCTGCGCTGCACCATAATGCATATCATCACATCACATCCATCATGCACTTGCACTTTGCATTGCACTGATCAAGAAAACACAAACACAAACAAAAACAAAAACGAAAACCAAAACCAAAGAGAAGAAACACTATGGCGGCCGGGGTGAACACGAGATGAAATGAAACGGACATTCGGGAATCCTAACCCTAACTTTAAGTCTCAAAGTCAAGCACCGGATATTCATATATTCATATATATCGATATCTATGAAAATACTACCTACCCCCGATGAACCATGATACGATACGATGAAGAAGAAAAACATATGACATCAAGACCCTTTTCACCTCTTTGCCTCTACCCCTTCACATTCACTCCTCCACCCCTTCTTCTATTCCCTTACCTATATATTCCATACTCTATATTCCATACTCTATACTCCATCCTGCGAATATTTGAAATTTGAAATATCCATCCAACGTCCAACTTCCAAGCCCTTATCCCATAACCCTTATCCCATAACCCATAACCCTTAATCCATATCCCACACTCCCCAACCCATCCATACTCTAAATTCCAATTCCCCCCTCAAATTTTTCTCAACACTATATATATAAAGGTATCATCCCTCAGATGCCAATTCCCATCAGCATAGCTATACAATACATTGCGTTACAATACAATACAATACAACCCATAACGTTGATCCCCCAACGCAAAATTAATCCCTATCCCTTCCTATCCATCAATAACCCAATCCCCATCCGTAACCCTATCCCTATCCACCCACACCCACACCCACCCACATAATATCTATCTATCCCCCTCAGTTTCCAGAGCGACGGACGAAAAAGTTCATAAAGTTACGAAACCGCCGATGGTTGATCTGTGGTTAGTGATCAGACAGGAGTGAGTGCCTAGTGCTCAGTGCTCAGTGCTCAGCGCCCAGTGCTTATAGGTAAAGAAAGAAAGGGGGTACTGTACCTACTATCTACCTACGACCAAGATATTAACTACCTAGGTACAGTATGGACCTCCGTATAATATATGTCATATCATATCAGAATGAGAGATGAAGTTGGCGACGAGCAAGCCTTCCTCACGATTCACATCAAACCACTCAATTTATCATTTTCCATTATTTAATTTCTAATTTCTTATTTCCCCCCAAAAAAACATCATCATCATTCCGCCATAATCCATATCCATCCATCCATCCATTCCGCTAAACTCTCCCTCTCAATAGTATATACCAATAGTATATAAACAAGCCACGGCGGTTTCCCCAGAGACCGACTGATATAAGAATTGATGAATGGATGATAATGAGTGGAAACGGACGGCAACTGAAAACCCTTCCAAACCCTTTCCAAACCCTTTCCAAACCCTTTCCAAAATATTCGACTTAGAAATCAGGAACGGGAGTTCGTGTTATGATTCATGATTCACGATTCGTTTTTGGATTCATGGTCGGTGTGCAACCGTGCAACCGTGCAAGTCTCGCGAGATATCATAATCATATCATAGGTAGGTACCTAGGATATCATATAGGATAGGGAGGGATATCATACCGGATAGGAAAAGAGACGAAAAGCCCCAGCTTTTCGACAAGCAAGCAGAGACCCAGACCAGACCATGCCAATGCCTCGCCATGCCAATGCCATACCATGATACCCGTGACCCGACCTAAAATACACCTAAAATACACCTAAAAGATACCGGTACAGGACATTCAAAATTTCAAAATTCAAAATTTCAAATCTCATCCAAATTCCAATATACTGTACAGTACCTAGGTAGGTAGGTAAGTACCTAATCATCTGCGATGAATCCCAACTATTTATTGTACACTACCTACTGTATCTACACTACTGTATCTACACTACTGTCCTGCGACTATTAATATTGTATCTTACATCCAAATGAAAATGCAAGATACATAGCACGAACCACCAAATTTCAACATTTGATCTCAAGCTTAGGTGAATTGAAAAGGTATATGTAGAAATGAAACCATTCATACCAGTGATGATGCTATACTGTAGATACTCCCCGTCTAATATGTATGTATGTATGTAACTTGTGAAGCATACTTAAACTAACTCGTACAGTACAGTGCGAGAAAAATCTTACATATAAAATTTATATTGCTATGATACGGAATACTGTACATCAATCATCCATCCATCCATCCTACGGCAATGATGATGAATGAAAAAAAAAACCATCACGAGCCATTTGTCACCATCTCGGCCATACCCACCTATAGATTCATCGAATAAAGAGATCTGCTTAACCCCAGACTCTCATGGATCGGTCTCATCGCCACATAATTTGCGGCAAGAGTAGGAAGAGAAAAAAGACGGAAAGAAAAAAAATCTTCTCTACCACAGCAACGGCTTTGGAAACTCCACTTGGACCAAACTTATTATGATTAGAGGTCTTTAGCAAAATTTCTTACGTTGCTATCTATTACTAGTTATACTTAATACAATAGATAACCTGCCTAATATAACAGGGTAAATACCAAACTTTAAAAAAAAGGCTAAACTCTTTATAATTACCAAAATTGCTATAAAATAGATATAAGAAATAAAATTGATAAATTGTTAAAAGTGTTTTTTAAGTTTTTTAAATTATTATCTCTTAATCTAATATAGTATATAATTAAATTGAAAATAGTTTCAATTTTATTAATATTGACAAAATTTATAATTTTAATCCCTTTCAAAAACACATTTTTTATTTTACAATTGTACAATTATTATTATTAATAATTTAATAAAAATATACCAAATTAAAATACGATATTCCCTTATTCTGAAAATACAAGTTTTATTTAATTTGATATATTCATTCCTTTAAAATCATTTAATAAGAAATAAATATCAAAATATATACAAATATTATCAATAATATTACTATTAATTAAACAATTATTTGTATTATCTATCTCCAATTTGATTCAATTGCTTTCTATTCAGAATATATTATAATCTGTAAACCCCGCAAATCATTTTAAAGCCCCCCCACAAACTTCAATCAAACCCAAACCTACCCCCTTTATCGATTTTACTTTTTATATCGATTTTACCCTTTGTATCGATTCTACCCTCTATATCAATCCTACCCTTTCTATTAATTTTACCCTCTCTATCAATTCTATTCTTTTTACTTTTACCCTTTTTATCGAATTTATTTTTTTTATCGAATTTACCCCCTTTTTCGAATTTACCCCCTCTTTCAAATTTATTTTTTTTTTTCAAATTTATTTTTACCCCAAAACTTAATAATATCTCTGTACTTTTTTAATGTAAAAATTATTAGAATAATACATGCAAAACAAGTTATGTATATATAATAATTCAATTCAAAAATATATAAAAATCGAAAACAAAAATTACATTTTTTAATTAAATTAATAAATTTTATAATAAAAATATTAAAATATAAATATAAAAAAATTAAATTAAAGTTATAAATTTATAGATAACAATATATAAAAAAGTATTAATAGAGTATAATTTAAATGAAATTCGATTTGATAATTTTTTTGATATTATTTTCGATAAATAAATTTCTATAATAAAATACTATAAAAACAAGATAAATATATATAAATATATTATTAAAAAAAAAAAAAAAAAAACTAAAAATATTAAATAATAAAAACAAAATATATATATTATTATAAATCAAAAAAGGGTTTTAATAAATAAAAAAAAAAAAAATCTTTTTATAAATAATAAAATTGTATAAAATTTTAATAAAAACTTTTTTAATAATAAAAACCCTTTTAATATAATTACTTTTATTTATTAAAAAAGATTTAATCCATAAATCGAAAATGCAAAATTACTTTAAAAACTCATTAATATAATAATAAAAAAATAAAGTTCGAAAAAGAAAAAAGAAAAGAGATATATAGAAATAATATCATTTAAATAATTAAATAATAAATTAAAAAATTTGAAAATTAAATTTAAATTTTAAATTAATAAAATTAAAAATAAAATAATAAAAAAAGATAATTTAAATATATTTAAATCTAAAATAATAAAACAAATAGTAGATCTTTTTAATAACATTAAATAAATTTATACTATAATTCTCTATTTATTTAATATAATATTAATATTTAAATACTTTTTTATTATAAAAAATTTGATTTTAAATCGATTTATATTTTTATCTTTATATTTTAAATATACCTAACAATTAATTAATAAAATTATTATTGTATAGTATATACCCATAAATTGATTTCCTACTTTTAAACTTTTCGAAAAAGTAATAAACTTTTATAATGATTTAACCCTTTCAAAGTATTATTTTACAATGATATATATAAAAGCAAAATGTATATTAAATTGCTTTTTTTGATTTGAGATATTATACCACTTTTTCTTTTTCTTATTCCTTTCAAATAAATATAATATTTTGTATATATTATTATATATAGGATTTCTATATATATATAATAAATTCTTTTCGAATATAGTATTACAAATATTTTATTCAACTTTATTTTTTTACTATATTAATTAATTATTTATTAAATCGGGAAAAAGTTTTAATAATGAAAAAATCAAAAAATCAAAAATAATTATTATTTGCCATATTAGTTTATGTGTATATTTATACTTAAAATATATAATTTTTTAATTATAATATTTTCTTTTTAAATGATAGATTTTTTTGAATGTATTATTTACGAAATTATATATACAATTTATTTCAAAAGTAATAGATTTTATATTAATAACAAATTTTTATAAATATTAATAATTTTAAAATTGAAAATGTTATTATAATATTTTTTTAAAATATATAATAATATGTATATAAATATTATTAAATATTATAAAAAACCAATTAGGGCTTTTTTTAAATATATTTGCAAAAATAATTAATCAAATTGGGTAACATAATCGTACACATACTACTACAAAAGCAATAATAAAATCAATAATAACCTTTTTTTTATAAATAATAAAATAAAATTAAAATAAAAATATTAATCACAATAACTTTAATATTTAAAATCAAAAAAGTTTAAAAATATTTTTTGATAACACTAATTTTAAATTAAAAACATTACATTAATATTAATAAAAAAAACGTTATTAATATTTATAATTAGGATTATTAATAACTACAATAATAACATATACAATCGTTAAAAAAAGTATATCCTCAAAATCTATTATTTTGAGTATTAATTAAAAATATAGCACTTACCAAATATAAATTTTGATAATAAATTGAAATATTAATTAATATTGTATTATACTAAATTGGTAATAGCTTATTATACAAAGTTACACTAAATTAGCGTATAGCGTTAGAATTAATTAGTATGGAAATTTTGCTAAATCCCTTTATTAAAGAAACTTCTTCTTCCGCGGAGTGGGATCGATGATAATAATAATAATAATAATAATCGAATCAATAATATGGAATCGGTAGTGGATCTCCAGTAGTGGATATCCGATTTCATAATTCAGGGTCCATCCAGAAATTTATGTATGCTACCCGAAATTCCCCACAATCAACCGATACCCGTACGGGTCTACCGAAACTAAATCGTTTTTATGAAGAAGGAAAAGGAAAAGAAAAGAGGCCACCATTTTCTTTCTCTCGTTTTCTAGACCTTCATCAATGGTATGATCTGAGCTTCTTGAGCGGGGCAAGTGATTAGATCATTTGATATAAGCTATTATGGTGCTAGCTGCTACCGACCATCCGACGGACTACAGACATGAGAATGATCGATTGAATCCAGATGTAGAACACGAATAAAAATATAATGGATCAAACATATACATGAACAGAAAATGAAATGGTAAAGTACGCGAGTATACACTTGCAGGAGGTCAGGACTCAGGACTCAGGGGGAGTAATGGATGGTGGGCTGTAGCTATGGTAGAACCGTAACCAAGCTTTACTTCGCCGCTTGCTCTCACTCTCGCCAGCTACAATGGTAAGCTATACTACACAGTACATATTGCCTATTGCGCAGCGGTGCATATATTTATGCTTCACGTAAATGCGAGAAATATTTCTTCCGATAGAAAATGTCAAGCTTCAATCGAATAAAGGCAACCACGTATGAAGAGATGGTGATATCGCCATGATGCAAGTAAAATTCCAAAGCATGCATGCATGTATGTATGTAATGTACCGTACGTATGGGGACCTGCAGAATGAAGAATCCAAGACTTGCATGAAGAACGCGGGTAGAAAGGAAAAATGCGGAAGTTTCAGTAATTTTCCTTTCCTATTTGTTCTTTCCATTTTCCCTCCATATTGGAGCGGAATGTGAGCGGATAAATTCATTACCCGTGAGATTGAGGGTCTGTTTTGGGTCCGCCGAATGGGAATTTATCTGAAGGAATCGTGAAAATCCTTCTGGCCATCCGCGGGCCTGACTTGCTGCTTTCGGGTCTGGTGATTCTTAGAAATCGTAAACTTGATACTGTTGACAAGTTTGCTCTAGGTTTTTGCTTGCTGGCCTGATGGAGATCAAACCACGACTCCACAAGGGTTGAATGCCTGTCGCTTGATTCTAAATAATATGGTGTTTGATTGCGAATCTGCGATTGATTGATCCTAAATTTAGCCATTCTCAGCAAAAGGATATCATGAAACCGCCAAATCAGTCTGTGCACTCAAAAGCAAACCATCTGGAATCTGTATGGAACTTGGAAGGCCTTCGCAAACCTGACTAGATCCCTTCCACCTTCCAAGCTGGGGAAGTCATCCCACCATTCCCAGCCATCTTCTTTTCATCTTTCTTTCGGGTTACAGTTACATTGCATGTATCATGTACTCACAGTACAGAAGGAGTAGGATTAAATCCCCGGTTGCTTTGACGTTGCGGGGTCAAAGTGGCAGATGAGAAAAGCTGCTTACTTAGGTTTAAGCTGTAAGCTGTAACCTCTCCGTAAGATATATATATATATATGTATGTATATGCAGGCCTCCGAAACCAAGGACGGCTCATCAAAATTGATATATGAGAATGAGGAATTCATTGGCTGGTTTGTATATGTGCCCACTTCGCTGCACTGCATTACATATGCATTGTAGATGACTTTGTGATCGTGATCAATCTATAGCTAGCTACCTAGCTACGCAATAATTAGAAACATAGCACCCATCTCGCACCCGAATCGACCCTAATTAGGGTCTTCGGAACTACGTTTGAAACACTCTCTTTAGGGTCAAAATGCTAATTGAAAACACTCCTGTACCACACTAATTTCAACCTGTATCTTTAGCCTAATATAGCTTTATACCGGAACATATTTAATATATGAATTTTATATTAATTGATAAAGCTTTTTAAAAGCTTTCGATTAATATAATTTATATTATAATTGAAGCTAACGTTTAGGTTTTGTATTAAATTGAAATAATTATATAGGTTATAAAATCGTATACAATAGATATATGCTTATATAAGCATTCGATTTTATATAAACGTATAATCTTATATAAGCATACGATTTTATATAAACACGTGCTTTTTTAATACATTGTTAGCAACATAGTTTTTTCAAGTTTTATAATTAATACAGATCGCTAGCGTTTTATTTAAATTTAATAAAAAATATATTAATTGAAAGCTTTAATCGTATTTTATAATTTGATACCAATTTTGTATATTTCATAAATAATTTGAAGATTTTATATTAATTTTAATATATTAATATAATAAAAGCATAACTATAATTTTTAAAATATTACAACATTAACGGCATAGTATTTTAAACCTTTAATATTTTTTAAAATATTACAACATTGGCAACATAATATTTTAAGATTTTATAAAGAGTACAAATCACTAACCCCTTATTCAAATTTAATAAAAAATATATCAATTAAAAACCCTAATCATATTTTATAATTTGATACTAATTTTATATATTTCATAAATAATTGAAAAGTTTTATATTGATTTTAATATATTAGTATAATAAAAATATAATCTCAAAATATTACAACGTTAACAACGTAATATTTTAAAAAATATTAAAGGTTTAAAATACTATAACATTAACGATATAGTATTTTAAAATTTTATAAAAAATACAAATCGCTAACCCCTTATTCAAATTTAATAAAAGATATATCAATTGAAAACCCTAATTGTACTCTATAATTTAATACTAATTTTATATATTTCATAAATAATTGAAAGATTTTATATTAATTTTAATATATTAATATACTAAAAATATAACTTCGCTTATATATAATTTTTAAAATACTATAACATTGGCAACGTAATATTTTAAAATAATTTTACTAATAATTTTAAATTTATATTATATATTTAATTTGAAAAAGTTACAAATTATAATATTAATATTTAAATATATTATATTATAAAATATATTATTTTTAAATAATAATAAAAACAAAATTTCAAAAATATTATAAAATTTATTTATAAATAATTAAAAATGAAAATTAATATTAATTTTTTCAATATTAAAATAATTATATTAAATTGAAAAATTGAGATTTTATAAAAATAAATATATTATTCAAATTCTAAAATTCTAAATAATAATAAAAAATTTATATATTATTTTTAAAAATTTATTTTAAAAAAATTTATATTTCATTTTATAATTTAAATATAATTATTATATTTTAAAACTTATAAAATAAAAATATACAATAACTTTTTAATTATTTAATCAAATTTAATTTTTTTTTAAATATATATAATTATTGGATTTTTATAAATATAGAAAAAATATTAATTTTTCAAAATAATGTATATTGGTTTATATATATAATTTTGAAATTTAGACTTATTTTTTAAAAAACTAATAATTTATTCAAATTTTATTATTTTTATTTAAAATTTATATTATTCGAATTCTAAAAATATATTATAATTTTAAAGATTTTAATATTCCCCCCCTAATTATAATAATTTGAATTATAATCTAATTAATAAAATTTATATAAAAATCTTTAAAAAGCTCCCGATGAGTATTAAAAACTATAATAAAAACTATAATTTGAAATAACTTTTGTAAACTTTAATTTAAAATTTTAAAAATAATATTATTCGAAAGTTTTTTAAGATATCTATAAAATAGTATATTTGTTTTTTATTTAATATATTTTATTAATAATTAATACTGAATTTAAATATTTAAATCGAATTAATAGTAGATAAGCACTAGATAAGGTTAGGTAGCAAATAATGGTAAAATGGAAAATAGGTTTATTAAATATATAACAAAAGAAAATAAGGTTTTATTTATAAACACATATACTTATATAAATTCATATGTTTATATAAGTTATATGTTTATATAAATTATATGTTTATATAAGTTTATATACTTATATAAGTATATATTTATAATATACAATTTTATAATTTATATAATTATTTTAATTTAATATAGAATTTGAATGTTAGCTTTGATTATAATATAAATTATATTAATCAAAAACTTTCGAAAAACTTTGTCAATTAATATAAAATTTATATATTCAATATATTCCAATATAAAGTTATTTTAGGCTAAATATAAGATGTAGGTTATATAGGGGTTTCCAATTCGCATTTTGACCCTAAATAGGGTGTTTCAAACGTAGTTTCGAAGACTCTAATTAGGGTCGATTCGGGTGCGAGATGGGTGAAACATAGCAACCAATTTTGTTTACTGATAAGAGCAAAAGATTGTTGACCGAGGCTCTCTTTGTTCTATTTCCATGTTGACATCGAGGGGAGAGAGAGAGAGGTCTTCAAGATCTTCAAGATCTTACACATCTTACACATCTTGATTCTTGATGAGATTCAAAATCTTTTAATCAAAAAGAGCTCAAATTCCGATCATGGAGAAAGAATTTAGCGCGGGGTAAAATGTCCCAAAGAGGAAAAAAGAAACAAAAGAGACCGAGCTTTTATTACATCTCCGAGGATCTGCACGCCTTGGCCATATCTTACAGCTCGTGACGTCGTTTCATTTTGGCGAGAGTGGGTTTCCGTTTGTTTATTTCCTTGATAGCTGACACGTCTTCCAAGGAAGCTTCCTTCCTTCCATTGGGCCGGATATACACGAAGAGAAGGATGCCATTGTTGAAATTGAAATTCCACATTTGATAGGTAAGTGTGAAATAAATAAATGATGGCTTCATTCATGTAGAGAAGACGGCAACTTGCATAGCTGCCATATCATTGTACTCCTCATGTGCCATTCCGTGCTTTGCCGTATCCGTCACAGGGAAAGATCTAATCTACGGTTTTGTACTGTGTAACCTCCCGCCGCAAGTCAAAACCGCGGCTGACATGTCAGATCATATTGAGGACTGACATTGGTAGATTAGTAAGAATGTCTCGAAAGAGAGTGTAGTCTAGCTTCTTTTCTATCCTTGCTTGACGCCTTATTGAAGTGTTTGATTTCCTGATATGATATCCGTTGAGAATCGAACCCGAGCATTATTTACATCAGATTTCAGACCAATTGTTCGATCAACAAATGACAGCATAAGGAAGGTGAACACTTTCTTGTCAAAGTTGTCATCTCCTTTCATCCTGGGATACCATCACAGAAATGAATATTTAGAGAAAACGTCACCGTCGCCTCCAGATAAGCGATGCGAGTGATCCATTGTAGTAGCATTTGAATAAAAGAATCTTGGTTCCTCGAAAACATGGCCTGTACCCAAGGTCCTCATTCCGTTTCCTGTACCTACCCATGTAAGAAGATGAGCTTTGACAGGGGAAATCGTTGTTCAATTGGTCTGCAGCAAGGCTTGAGATTTGAGATGACAGGTACAAACAAAACGAGCAAATATGACAAGGCTAGGCCATCAAAAAGATTGAACTGGCCAGATCCCGACTTGGTTTCGGGTTAGGAATCCTGTATTCATTCATATAAACTTTGACGAGTGCTGATGGATGGGAGTGTCAGTGGTTTTGAACGGTGTGAATGGTGGATAAGTACGATCTCTTGCTCCGAAAGAAGGTGACCGAGTAGCCTTACTGGTTTCCATGGTATTTTACCCTTGGTTCCCCCGTTGATATTAATAATAATTGATGATTGACGTCGCCCGGTTTCTCTATGACCATAGTCTCGGAAGTTGAGAATCGAGATCCTCTTTTTCGAGAAAAGGAGACGACTTTGAATGATGAAAAGAATCTCGATGCATTCAACCCGCGGTGGATTCAATTGTGGTACCATTGAAGGAACTAGAAGGGATCATTGATATTATTCGTTGACTTACGAAGTTTCTTGCTCATTGATAATCACCCAAATTTCCAGGCTGAGCTGAGAATCGTCTCCTGAGACTTTAGTAGCGATATTCCAATATCCGTCGGCCAGGCTACCAATTTCATAAAGTGATCATCAGCCAAGCCTCCCTAGATAGCCTCGGAAGAAACAGGCTGGTTTGGCAAGGCTATGGACATGGTGATACGAGTTATTGGTTCAATAATCGTAATAAAATTTGTACCTGTAACTCGTTAGCACGGCATATCCGATAAGAGGTAATTTATTAAATCAGCCTTCCGGTCCATCCTCACAATGGTTGACCTGGACACCCACACCGCTGCTCACAGTCCCCCTCGTGTGTCTGATTGAGAATCCTTCATTAGAACATTCAATATATTATCGGATGGAACTTGGAAGTCATCAACAACGACGGATAGTAGAATAAGAACATGATTGATAATAGATATGGCCCAGGCGGCTATTTTAAAGGATAAATGGAGAACTCTGGACGGTTTTTTCTCATTCTGCCTCCAAGAGTCCGAGAGTGGTAGAAGATCATGACGAAAGCATGGAATTGTGGATAAATTGATACGTTGTCAGTTGTAATAGGGTGACATTTTATGCGACGTGAATTTGAAGGGAATATGTTCGCGCTTGCTTGTCGAATAGGATGCACAAACTGTATATTTAATTTGTTGAATAATGGAGACATCCATATATATAGTCCCCCGCTCATGAAAATTCGACACTTTCTGAGATGGAAATAACGTTGTACAGATTATTGTACCTATGATATGAAAAGGATACGCGCTCTCGGGAAGTATCCAGGTATCCAGGTATCCGGTTCTCGATTTTATCAGGGATGCCGATCGGGATTGGTATTATTGGTATTGGTATTGGTATTGGTATTATTATTGGTATTGGTATTATGATTGATATTGATATTGTATTATTGAACAACGAAGCCGCGTATGAAAATAGAAGCCCATGAATCGATTCGTTTCTAGATACAGCGAAGCGAAAACTGACTCTTCCAAGGGTTTCCGGGATATCATATTTGGAAGATCTCGATTTCATGATAATATAGTAATATAATACTCCGCACATATGATACGATATAATATGATATGATATGATAATGATATATATGATAGTGAGCTAAGCTGAAGGGCTTGGAATATTCTTAAGTGAGGGGGGAACTTAGGTTGGAAGACGCGTTGTGTAAATATTTACTTTCACGCTTTCGCGCCCACTCTTGATTGATTTTGATATCGTGTGTCTGACTGACGACGACAAGACAAGGCAAGACAAGACAATCATGGTAGACAAGACGGGAAGATATTTAGATTGACCAATGCCGGAAAAGGAAGCTAGGATAGTAGGATAGTAGGATAGCACGAGGATAGATCATAGACTAGAGTTAGAGTGATGCAATTGAGAGAGGAAGCTATAATGCATGCATGAAACTTAAGGTGCAAAAGCTTAAATTTCATAAACCCTTGTGCATGCCCTGTGCATTTGCATATCATCATATCCCTCGGGCTACCTACCTACCTACCTACTGTAGAATTTACTCAATCAGGCAATTGACTTTTTATATTGATCAATTCGTTCATAGGTACCGAGAAAGAGACAGAGGTTCATGATACTCTGGAGTCTGTATATCAAGTTATCGACGTTGATGGAGATCGAGGTTCATGCAAAGATATGATATGACAATGGACATCTGGATTCTGGAATGTGAATGAGATAATGAAAAGTTTAAATCATTTATTAGTACTGGATGATATCAAATATGATATGACGGTTCCTCATTTCCCTTTCTCCATCAATATCACAATGCCATGTTCATAATTGAGGATGCAACGAAAGGTAGACCCGACAAACCAACCAAATGAATAAGTAATAGTTCCCAACAATAAGAACCATAAGCTTTTTCTTCCAAATACCTCGATATATTATGCTTTTTTTCTTCTCATACAATCAGACGATATAAAGAAAGAACCTAATAAGAGTGTAGAAGTCGAGAAGATGATCAAGACAAATTATACAATAATATCATTTGGCTCCCACCATGCCACCCCCTTCATTGCTTTCCGAAGCCGATAGTCAAATGTCTACCCAGCAACTTGCTACTAACAACCCTCTCCTTTCATAAAACATCTTAATGCACCTGTCAATATAAATGTAACATGTTACATATCTGATTCATAACCTTTCATACAATTGATCCAGATCCATCCTACTCCGTACATAGGCAAATGTATCAGGTCACCTGCAGAGTATATAAACCATGTTGATATCTATTTCTCACTCAGCAACCAAAGCACCAGCCAGTCGTGCTTGCTTGACTTCTCTCCGCTCCTTCGCCGCAAGACTACAGCAAGGTTAAATCTGCGAACTAGGTAAGGATTTTTAGAACCGATGGATTCATGGATCCCCATCAAAGTCAAGGTACTAAATAAGTTGGCGGAGACCCATCAGCAAGGCTAGAAGCTGACTAGATAAGTGTAGCTACTAGGGATGTTTTAGTTGGTTGCTTTGGTTGCTGTGGTTGCTGTGGCAGTATGGTCAATGGTTTCAACTAGCTACAATAAGTAATAGTGTAAATATTCATTTTCTCTTCGACCCCCCTCACAAGCAAAATCCTCGCGACCAGGAAACGAAAGGAAGCTAAATTCAGCTTGATACTGACCTCGGGATGAGGTGATTTGATATTGACCATTTTCGTACCGCATGTCAGTATCATTGGTAAACTTTTGGCTTTCATGGGGCATGTCATAAGCAATACTAACTAGGTCGTACGGAGCACCTAGGTATATACTATATAGACATCATACATATGATACATGATGAATGCGTAATAATAAAGGCCAATTCTATCATTTGATTCGTTGGCGTCTTATGAGAGGGGAGTTTTTGACTTGGCTTCGTACTGTTCTTTTTAACCCACCAAAGCTACCATGGACATTTTTCAACGCACCCCACCCACTTCACTACAACCCACGCCTCATGCGAGGATCAAACCATGTCCTGAATGGTAAGTAGGAATAGAGACGATATAGGTTAAGTGTCATTATTTGGGAGAGCGGGAGAGAGTAAAATAGAGTGAGGGAGACGATTCAAACGAGGGAGCAAGGACACGACTAGGTACTCTAGAAATTGTACAGTTCTGAGTTTGGTACCCCCTCTCCTCGTCTAGCTACCTACCTAGCTACCTAGCTACCTTGGGAAACGAATATTCACCCCCCAAAAAAAAGTAAGAGAATTGTCTCCCTGACAACACCTGAGCGACAGGACTATTCAAGGAATATGATAATAATGAGAAAATGAACTCCACTGGCGATATCAATTGAGACGATTAAATCCCGAATTCTTTTTTGTTTGCTTGATTGCTTTCGTCCTTGGATAAACCCTTAGCTAAATCGAATTCTTTTATCTTCACCCATTTCCGCCCTCTCTTTCACTTCTTCCATCCTCATTCTTCATACCTACCTACTAACCCTTTAGCTTTCGACCGTCGGCCCTTCCTTTCCCTCTCGACCCCTTCCCTTGGTCTGCTTCGACTGGACGCCACCAAGATCCCTCACAATAATTCCGTCGTTGTATTAACCGCACCGAAAGACACGAAGAAAAGAAAAGGTTGATTCCCCACACCACCTTTTTTTCCCATCTTTATATGTGAGATACATCCTCGACCAGGGCCGACCATCCATCCTTCAACCAACCTACCATTCGACCTTTTTTCCCGACAAATCGATATCTTGACCTTTATCTCGACCCGCTACTCGAGGTAATAAACCGGTTGAAGCCACCAAACGCACTCATTGTCCGAGGGAACTACCAAAAAGGCATACCTACTCAGGACAATACCTCCGATAGGTTTCGATGCACCAAGCATTCCAGTAATTTCCTCCGACAACCTTTCCCAATCTCCTCTACAATTTCTCTGCAATCAAAAGAATTCTACCGTTGTTCACAGTTTGTATAGCAGCGACATTTGGGAATAACCTCCCCATTTGATTGTGTGCCGTCAATCTGAATTTGGAACTATCTCAATTTATACTACAGTTTATAATCACGTCAACAGAACTTTCCCTGCAGTGGATTCCTGTTGAATCAATTCAATTGATAGTATAATTTTGAGTAGTAGAATTCATCACTAGTCTCTCATCCTATTCACCATGGAATCCTCACCCATTGCTGCCATGCAGCCTTCTTCCTTCATGCCCGCTTGGGCTCGAAACGACTTGTATACTTCGCACCCACACGCGCACATGTCAAACGTCGCAGCCAATTCTTTCGGTCCAGGTGCTTTTGACTTTCGAGATTTGAGCATGAAGCATTCTGCTAAACCAGATTACTTCATGGTCAAACCTGTTCGTGGTTCTTCACCTACAGCAAGTTTGGCGGCAGATTTATCACAGAATTTTCACATTGATATGAGGTATGTGTGATTCGAAGATTTTTCTTTTCTTTACATTGTGCTAACTTCTGCGATCTACAGCCCTCAACTGCCAACTCCACGTCGATCTCTGTTCACGTCGAACCTTTTTGGAACATTGGAAAGTAGGGGTAAGAACTGGTCTGCTGGGAGATAATATTGGAGATGTTGACAAAATATAGATTGTGTTACTACTCCTCCATTACCTTCCTCTTCACCAGGTCCATTGCACGAAAGAATGGATATTTCCCCTCTTCCCCATAAGCAACCATATTTCTCTGCGCAAATTGAGATAGCATCACCTACACCTGGAGGTACACCAATGGAAGATACAAATATGGAGTCATCTCCAAGCCGTCCTGGTTTATTGGACGCCCCGAAACCTTTTGGTGCCGAGTAAGTGCAAATTGCACATTCCAAGCAGTGACATACTAATATTAGCAATAGGCGACGGAAAAATGTATTATTACGACCATCCCTCTCACGTACCAAAGGTTACTCGACCAATACCCTCCCTCGACAAAGCGTCGAAAGTCAATTGCCCCCCTTCCGCTTCGGTGCTGGAAGCAGCAAGTTGTCTACCACTACATCAATGTCTTTAGGCGAATGTTTCATGGAATCACCACCACGAGAACGTCGTGCACAATCGTCGAATAGTCCTCCGGCTGCAACCATGGCACCACCGCCTCGATTGAGCAAACCATTTTCAAGCGTGTCGAGCAGAATCAATGGATCCCCAATTGGTAGCCACTCCCGCAGAACTTCCAATCCGTTAATTCGGCCTAGGAAACAATTTCGACGATCACTCAGCATGTTTGAAAGTCCACAAGATATTGTCAAGGAAAAGGAGGAAGCTGCGTCGAGCAACTTGCATACGGTTATGGACATTGATGAAATACACCAACCTGTTTTACCTCATTTTTTCCAGGAAGGTCAACCTGATAGCATTCCCAGGATCGCCAAGGAGACTCTATTGGAAATTCTTGATGGGAAATATGATGATGAATATGATCAACGAATGATTGTTGACTGCAGATTCGAATATGAGTTCGAGGGCGGACATATCGATGGCGCCGTCAACTATAATGACAAAGAGTTATTGACCAGTCAATTGTTTGAAACAAGTATCCCTGGCAAAACCCTCCTAATTTTTCATTGCGAATACTCCGCACATCGAGCACCCATAATGGCTCGTCACGTACGACAACAAGATCGTACCACTAACGTCGAACAATACCCTAAGCTTTCTTACCCTGAAGTGTATATCCTGGATGGTGGTTATAGTGCTTTCTTCACAGAACATCAAGGCCGTTGCTTTCCTCAGAATTACGTTGAGATGGATGCTAAGGAACATGCTTACACCTGTGAGCGGGAAATGGGAAGACTGCGACAAAACAGAACCAAGCTCAGTAGAGCACATACTTATGCTATTGGCCAACACGGACAAATTGATGACAGCCCTACTGCACCTAGTCGATCAAAGTCAGGTGGCAGTACCTTAACGACAGAAATGATGAGTTCCCCTATGATGAGCTCTCCCTTATTTAAAGATCGCGGAACCCCACGAAGACAAGTCTCATACTAGATAATACCTTTGCTTCATATTTGGCGTTTAGCATTGCATTGCATTCCTCGGAGTTTTTTGGTTTTCTACATTTGTTTGAGTTCAACAAATGTTCGGAACAAATTCCAACACATCAGTACAGCAGGTCATCTAGATACCCTGACCTGTATTTTTTCTACAACTACTCACCGATTTTCTAACTTCTCGGTCGAGTCTTCCTTTAGTCCGTTTTCGTCTTCGAAAGGTTTTGCGGAAAGTTTTTCTATATCAAATTTGCTCTGGCGTATTGGCGTGCATAATGCATCGGCATACTTTTTGAGTTATCAGCGAGTCCCTTTTTACATCGATCATCGAGTCGATTCAGCGAAAAACAAATCTTTCTTGGATCAGGAATCCTGGGCCACAACACTCTTTTGACAAGAAGAGCTCTTCTTGTTCTCACAACATTTTACACGAAACTTTTTTTTGTACTACAATGAGCACGACCGATACATGGCCGACACACGACGACGCTATCATATTTCCTTTTGCAAACAACTGAACTTCCAGTCTTGTCATCGGCTGAACAATACTCTCGACATCGACTCCAAATTTCCTACTTGAGATTTCTCTATCGTACATACAACACACACCATGCACGCGCACTTATTACTTCTCCTTGGATTCGAAACATCCGATTTGCCTTCAATTACTTGTTCAACTATTCCCATCATAGACCGGTATTCACGAAAAGAACCTTTTAATAATTCCCCATTGATCAAACAATCGTTTGCGTCTGGATCTTGAGCCTTTCCTCATTCCTAATAGTACCTTTCGGCATTTATATGTGTATTTCCAAAATTGAGCTTGTTGACTTTTTTTTCTCTTGCTTTTGAGAGCAGATGCAGATGGATTATAAAGAGATGGTTATGGAGATGAGGGGTTGTTAGAATACGGAATGTGGGATACATGAATGATACGGGGGATGAGAAAAGTTATACCTTTTTTTTGTAATATGGCGGATGAGTAGAGGGATGATATGGTAGCTTGGCTTCTGCTACTTCTGTTGGGTTTAAAAGAAACTCACTCTTATTTGTTTGATTGTATGAGTGTTTGGAGTACTAAGGATTGGGAGATGGATGGGAGAAGCAAAATGGAGATGGTGATTCATGGATGGAGAGACGCATATTGAAACCCCTCGGGGTATATGGATGGATGCATGCATGCACGCATGGGTGTAGAGTTTTATGGTACGGTGATAGGACTACTACTACTTACTACTGGCTTACTTACCTCACGAGTGACCTCGAGAGTGGCTCTCGAGGCACGCAATCTGTTGAGAGAAAATAGTTGAGAAATGACATGAGGAAAAACAATTCAAAAATTAAATACATACTTGGTATCTTTTGCTTGCTTGTTTGCTTGTTTGTTTCTATTCACCAACTCCACACATGGCAACCCTCTTCTCTTGGTAACCTACCTACCTACTATTCACTTCTCCATTCCCACCCCCACTTCACTTCTCCACCGACTCACTCATAGGCTTCTTAGGTACTTTCTATCAATTGTATACCATTTGTTGTTTACATCGTTTGTTCATAATATATTCATTCTCAAGCCCCGCGCACTTCTTACAGATGCATAATCTTCAATTGACGTTTTATTGTGATGGATGGTTATCTATAAATACATCAGTTTTCTGATATTCAACTGCTCTATCGCATAACCAAAAAGCAATCTTGGAAATTGAAGGGTCGTTTTCTTGGGTGAAGGTGCATGTCGATCTGCATTGAATTGGATTGGATTCGGTGGAGTTATGGGCGCATATATAAGGAAGGGGATGGTGATCAGTTGGATGAGTAAATGTCATATCTTGTCTTTTTATTACTACCCATTATTATTCTTTCCTTCGTCACAAATAGACACACACTCCTTACACCTGGAGCCCCGTCACCCAAATTCCAGCATGGATTGATTTCCTTCTGCTGCAATAATTTCAATCCATCGGAGAGAGTGATGGAATCATCAACACCTTGTCGCACACTTCGACTCGGTCCGAGTCCTATCAGTCTGGAGAACTACCTGATGGGATCATCCGGATTGGAAAGGGGTATTTGCATTCATATCATGTTTCTTGAGACGGGAGGAGGGCAGGGCGGGGCAGGGCAGGGCATGGATGGGGATGGGAGAGGTCCATTCCATTCAACCACCCCTTTATATTATACATCACCTCTTCATCGGACATTGCAAACCCAAAATCAAGACTCCCGCACTCCCAAAACCGAGCCCAAGTTGGGCTTCGCGGAACGGGGGTTATATACACGCGTCCACTATCCGATATCGAAACTGCACACTGCAAAAGGGATACGTGAAAACTTGCCAATGGTGTGGCGTATGGGTGACTATTGTGAAACCTTTAGATGTACGCTATAGATTTACTGATTTAGCAGAAGATCATGATCTTAATCGATTCAACCTTCTTTCTAGTATACCCTTGGCGATTTTTGTCAGTCCTAGAGAGGCTTTTCGTTATTGGATCCATTTATTGTCACTTTTAACTCGATCGCTGTTATTCTTACAATTACTTTTCTTCCTCAAATGATTGTGTCCAATAATTTCGTGGGGAAAGTTACACATTATCCATTCAATATTTCACTAATTTGTTTGTTTACCGGTATACCCTCATTGACACACAGGATCATTCAGATTCTGAGGTCCTTCGCAACTAGTTTGTGTCGATTGGAAGGACTGGTATATTCATTAGCTTTCATGGCGTGCAAGGAAGAATTTAGTGGAAGCAAGACTTTGAATATCGATGTTTATATTATGAGCGTCCGCATATGACAGAGAGTTGGACGCTCTTCCGGCGAAATAGATCGATTAGAAGTGGTAGATTTATTTTATAGATTTAGAACCATTCACCGGTTCTGAATAAAAGGGCTCACTAGTGAAGAGTTTATCAATAAGAATCATACATTGCGATGGGAAGATTCTAGTTGTAGGTGTGAGAGCGGTTGCTTTTTTATGAGAACTATGATCGTGACTCCTGAGATTATATAGACCCACCCTAAAGTCGCACCTGCAATATTGATTCTTAGAAGCTAGGAGTTTCATTCCTCACGTTTGCCAGTAATTGGGTCTGCCTAGGGGAAAATATGGTTCAAAAATGAGAGAAATATAAATCTAGGGTAGGCACGCTTCTCCATATTACTGCTCGCTAAATATATTTTCGAATAGGGAGGAGTGAAGTGGGGATGGAGCATGACGCTAAATGTGGCCCAGAAGAGTTCCGTAGGTAGGACCTTTTCTTCCCAAAATTCGATTTGGACAGATCTAAGAGTTGAGAATATATGATAGGGAACTATCAAGTACTCCTACGATCTTCACTCCTTAGTTTCCTTTCGCTTTCATTTTTTGCGGCATTTGATTTTGAATATTCACCCTCGGAATGATTGAGAACACGAAAGAACCTACTCCATCTCAAAGATTGGAAGAGGTTTATATATATATATATATATATTTGAGGTCCGGTCGAAATTTAGATGCGAGTCTGTTGCCTGGGTGTATGGTATCTATTGAGGGTCCTTGTCAGTCTTTGCATTTGTGCCTCAAGGCTTTATTTTAAATTCAATAAAGAATTAGGTTAGCTTGACATTGTTTTGCTAAGTAAAAAGTGATTATAATTGAGACTTAAAGCGATTGAAAATATCAAAGAATAAAAACAAAGATATATATATATTTAAGATCTGATCTAAATTTAGGTAGAGGCTTGATGCTTTGTGCGTATATTAGGTACTGAGCGTCTTTTCAAAGTCTATCTTTGTCTTTGCGCCTCGGAGCTATGTTTTACATCGGTTGAGAAAGGTATATAATTAATTTAATGTTTAGTATATTCTTCCGTAAATGGCTAGAATCATCATCAGAGATATGGCATAACAAAGAAAAGGAACATGATGTGGATCGCGTCTCGGTAGTAGTCTCCTTTCCATTTTGACACCTTCACTTTTGCCTGTTTTGGAAACATCCTTCAAACGAAATTTGGAATAAAATGGCTAAAGGATAGTGCTTAGACAGGTCAAGCGATTGGGGTCGGTATTTTGAGGATTGCAGTTATGATTAGGGAGCACAGTTAGTTGAATGGATCAGGATAGCGGAAATATGTACTGATGGGGTTTGTACAGACCAGGGCTGAGGGGTCTATTAGTCCGGATCATAATCAAACAATCAAATAAGAGGCTCTATATTCTTGAATTCAACTGAAACTTTGGGTTCATTTAGAGTATTGAAGTTATCTGGATCATTCCATTCAGATAAAACAACAGATCCCTGGAATAACCAAAGCATCTTTAAACATGCATAGAAGAGTCTGGTGTGTTGGATAATCCGAACTAGCTGAGGAGGTATATTTTGATAATACTCTCATAACAACACAAAGCATTGCAAGAACTTCTCTGGCGATTTCAAACAGAGGTAGAAAGGGAAAAACTCAAGGGTAGTGAGATCAACCTCCAACATCTAAAATTCTCACCGCATGTGGAAGATGCCATTGTCTTTCCTCACTTGTGAATGAGACCACGCTTACTACGTTGAAAGGGAAGTATTATGATATAAGTCGCAATCAAATTCACCAGCTCCCATCAACACATCTACAAAATCCGCAACGTCTACAACACCAACAACGTCCACAACAGCAACAACATCCACCACTAAATTCAATAGTCGAAAGGCCAGATTTCTCCAACATGTGAGTTACATCAAGATGGCGATTTTGGAAGCAGTTGCTGAAATGAGTGAATAGGTGCACCAGGGCAATTGCTACCATCAGGATAAGACATCCCGATGGCTTTTTAAATAAAACCATCGAGGAGTTTGATGATTGCCACAACCAAACATGCAAAGATTCTGCCTCCTACGTTCCACCCAAGAGCCAGGATGGAAAGAACAACAACAAGTAGGAATCATTCCTTCAAGCCGTATTCCAGTCTTCCTGCGTTTCTGGTTGAACAACATGCAACTCGGCACGAACGCGTAGAGATGCGGATATCGGGTTAGTTCCACCAGAGAGTCTGCGAGGGAGATGAGTTCTCTGTTCGGGAGGATGGTCGAAGATATTGATATCTGGTTTTCGAAGGGAGGGGTTGAGTACTTGGGTGGAAAGGGTTGATATGAAGTGAAGTTTGAAGCTTGCGGAACCATCGACATTGTCGGATCTGGAACACTTTCTTTAATTGGGGTCATTATGTTGGTTGCAACCCACACTCGTTTAGAATACAACATTGTGTATTTGGAAGGGAAATTTCTCATCCTGTACCCAAAAGAATTGATTTTACCTGTGAGACAGTATCATCCCTTCTGTCGTGATGCTCATTGTACAGAGTGATCTTCACGAATACCTAGTATAGAAGCCATGTATACTGTCGACAGAGAGGCTCTGCATGTACTTCCTCAGTGCATTCATTTTCCTTGCACCATTTCACTGCACAGGCGCCAACTGTTCGCATGCTAACGCATTGCCGTGCCAGTGTATTTCAAATGGATGCACTTCATATTCTTTGTCTTTTCATATACAAATATTGAATAGAGATCCGCATGGCAGTTTCTTAGTTTCTATGAGTTCAATATGTAATCCTACAATATAACAAAAAATCGAATCACCATTGTAATCTTATCTTCGAGGGTGTTTGACGACATCTACATCTTCTACATCGACCCTTGTCGAATATTCAAATCAACCTTGAGTAGGTATTCAAGAGAAAATACAGAGACGGACCTCGAATTTTCGAAGTCCATACACAGGTCCCGCGCTTTATATAAGTAAGCGGTAATTAAGGGGGCGCGATAAAAATCATAAGATAGTCTGCAACTAATCAAAAAAAGAATCTCAACCCACTGTGAAAACAAGCAGATATAATATATTTCTCAGACCCTCTCTCACAAAAGATTCGCTCTGAAATAAATTTCAATAAACTAGACATTTACATAGCACGTCAGTCCGCTGAAGAAATAATCTGAACTAGATAACTTTTTTATCTTCCTTCATTTAAGCTACATGACTAGGTAGTCATCATAATGTAATAAAGATGAACAGCGCAGTCATAATATATCTATCTTACATCTGTATCATTGAATTTGAAGACTTCTTCGAGTTCCTCTAATTACCTACCTACGTTTACAACCAAAAAGGGTGGCCGACCTTAGGTACAGTATATATAAATATATAATATCCCAATCCAATTTGAAAAATAAATCATTAATATTCTCATCCAAGTTCAAGTTCAATTCAATCAATAAAACTATTGATGTTTGAATTACTTTGATAAAATAACATTTCCAAGAATAGTTTTAATAGAAAAAGATACAATACCATATCAGGATAACCATAACTTTATTCGAATTATCAAGATATTATATACTAATATTAAAGACCTTTTTCTCTCCCTTTACGTAAATCTCATCACGAATATTTGAATTTTAGCTCAACACCCCATTTCTGCAATATTACAATACATACCAAGTCCCCGGGCGCTTTATTGCTCGGTGGGTAGAAGGATAGAAAGAAAATGCATGTCAGTGCCTCGGACAGAGCAGAGAACGCAGAAGAAAATATATCTCGGCTTAGATATCAAAATAAAGAATATAGTTCATCGAATATCATCTATCTGCTCGTGATCAAAAATGTACATAATACATATAGATTTACAAATGCCCGCCCACCCTGCCTCACTCCCAACTCCCGAAACTATCTATCTACGCCCCTGCCCCCCCCACATGCATGCACCATACTAAACCACAATTTCACCATTCCTCAAAGGTTAAGTGGAAACCTTTTTCTAATCTGCCCTCCATACTTGTAAATCAAGCCCGTCGCTGGAATCATCGCCACCGCGATAAATCCCAACATACTATTTCCCCATCCTAGCCCCAGCTTCGCATAAATACTCGGCGCAGCCAACGGCAACACGGCTCCAAAAAGACTTCTACTAGCCGTCATCGCTGCCGTCGCACTAGCCGCAAACAACGGAAAACTATCAATAATATAAGTTTGAATTGGAATAAAAACCCCCATCATCCCGAATCCAAAAGGTATAAGCCCTATAACCGGTACTATCCAATGAGCGTGTTTATCGGCCGACCATCCATACCAGAAGAAAGTGATAGGGATAAAGAACGAGAAGAAGAGACAAGCTGGTAAACGCATTTCCGGCTCGAAGATACCGTTGTTGGCGGCGGTCATACGGATTACGGTTGCGTCGGAGATTTTGGTCACGAGGGCTAGACCGGAGAAGAAACCAATGCCGATGCCGATATATGCGAGGCCACAGAGACCTACACTCCATCCGTATGTTTCTTGGAAAACCGGGGTGATGGTGGTAAATAAAAGATACAATAGACTATATGCGAAGCAGATGTATAGCGAAAGTATAAAAACGATTGGGGACATGAACAACATCTTGAGTGGCCGAAGAAGTCCATTAAGAAGGACTGTTCTGGTACTAGGATCGCCTCCTAAATCATAGCAGGATATTAGATCAGGGCGATTAAGCTCTATCCGAAGCTTCTGAGTTTTCCTTCGGATCAAAACAGGAGGATAAGTCTCGCGGTTGAAAATTTCGATGCCGATTGTCGTTACTGTGCCCGCACAGAATATTGCCCAGAAGATCCAATGCCAACCGACTCGTTCGGCTATGAAGCCCCCACAAATGGGCCCTATTACAGGTCCAAACAAAGGGCCGATGGTATAGGCTGCTGAAGCTGCTCCACGTTGCTCACGTCGGAAGAGATCGGCGATTACACCACCACCGAGTGCTAAACATCCGGAACCACCGATGCCCGCAAAGAAACGAAATATTATGAGTGCGGTAAGGTTAGGAGCAAGAGCACAGCCTATCTGAAAGAGACAGAAAACGATATTAGATGCACAGAGTACAGGGCGTCTTCCATAGATCTCCGATAATGGTGACAAGAAGAGAGGCCCAAAGACGATACCTAGAAGAAAGACGGTGACGGTGAAAGTGCTTAATGTTTCATTATGATTGTTGAATGTCTGTTCGATATAAGGTATACCGGGAGCAACCATCGAAGATGCTAGAGGACTGACAACAGTAATGCTTGATATTAGTCCTAAAAGAAGCCATTTACGGCTCGGAGGAAAGTTTTGAGGGTTATTTGGATCGTCCTGGCCATCCCAACCGATAATGCCTGCATTTAGATCGGTTTCTGGTGCCAATGCGTCACTGGATTTGGCTTGTGTGGGAACATCGTTAAGTTCATTATCGATCTAGTTTCATTTAGTTTATTGGAGCAAAAAGGGAAACGCAATACATACTTTTGGATAATTAACCAGGGCAATGTCGGAGAGGTTTGATGGTTCTTCAAATCTTTCTCTACTCACATTGCTCTTATACGTGCTGGCAGTAGCCACTCTCTCTACAGAATATGTATGTGATGTATTTGAACCATATAATGTTTCCTCGGATCCAGCCATCCGCTTATGCCCTCGCTCCTGGCCGTCCAACATTTTGCAACGCTGGAACAAGACTCTTCTACTAGACAAAGATTGGAAGAATGGTCTTGTTGATCGACCTTGGGATTCTTGAGTGATTTAGAAAAGGTAGATGTAAATGATAATATTTGTTGGTGTGAAAACGTAGGAGCGGTTGCGCAAATTCTTCTCCGTTCCTTCCTATACTCAATGTTTGATCACGAACTATCACGAACTTGTTTTGTGGTTGCGTTTTGCCGCTTGAACGAAATGAACAATGAATAGGTATGGTGATAAATCTTGAAGAGAAACGATTGTGCCAAAAATTAAATTACAAATGCGTTGAGTTATGTAAGAAGAAAGTACCTAGATACCAGGAGAGCGTTGTATATTGTAAAACATGTAAAGAAAATGGTTCATGGACATCTCATAGTGCAGCTATCTATGTCCACAACATATCGCACACATCATTGTCCACCCTTCGGATCCGAATATTTCCGGACAAAAAGGGTTCTGGCTTACCTAGTTATGGTTCTCAGCTGTGTGTAACCTACCTCCGGCTTAACCTCCAGCTGTCATTAATAAGTATCATGAGAGTGAATATTGCAAGCCGGATCCGACTACCTGAGCATGTTGATTTGAAATATAATCTCACGGGATTCTCACAACCTAAGCTGATTTGAATCATCATTGCACTTGCAATATTTGAACGAACTCTTGTGAAGGTAAGGTAGAATAGAGTAGAATTCGAAGAGCGACACTCCTCGAGAAGCCTTTCTTTCTTTCTTTCTTTCTTTCTCTGGCAAAAGTAGGTCGGAAGACTCGGAAGGTTGCAGGTTACATTGCCAACACCAGACTTCCATTGAGACTGATGTTGGCCTTGCCACTGAGATTTTGCAGGAACAAGAAGAAGAACAAGGGTACGCGAAGATACGACGAGTACATATCAAGTTGGTTCAAGATGATCATTGAGAGGCCTTTCGAAATGGTGACCTTAGTGAAACTCCAGTAGGTAGGGTAACCATCATGAGGTTATCCAATGTCGAAAGCCTTGTTTGTACCGTTGTACCATGTTCAGCTGGAGATTGCCTCATCATGTGGCAAGAGTACTCGTATAGTACATTAGGTAGAGAATAATAGGTACAGTAGGTACCTAAGTAGGCGGAGAGGGAAAAGGAAAAGTTCCAAAATCTGCCTTCGATGTTCAATGTTGGGTTTGGGTCCCACAGAGGCGAGGCCAGAATATGGGTTAGTGCAAGGCTGAGTGCAAGGCTGAGCAGCACGTGGCCCACACGGTGACCCCCCATCCCCATTAACCTAGGAACATTGAATCTCTTCGAGTCTCAACCCCCCGACCCATTCTGCATCATAGCCTCCAATTAATCGCTTCCAAGCCACTTCACATCACCCATACAATATGTGGTATGCTACATTCACGGTACGTTATTGACTGTACTTAAGTCACCATCATCGTCACCATCAATTTTGAAATTAGAAATGTGAATACGGTACAGCAAGGTTTTGAACTTTTTATATTGCTACACAATCTTACCCGTTTGCTTACACTCTCCCAACCGACTTTCCCCAACTATCTATCTACCTATCTATCTATCTTTTGTGATTACATCCTTTGAGTGCATCTAGGTTTTGGCAGGAATCTGCAACAATGGCCAAAAAGTTAAAGAACTCGATTACAAACCCACCTCAAAGTGTCTCCGACAGCTCCGGCGATGAAGATGGCGCTCCTGTTTATACACCACCTGAAACCGAATCCAACGACAGTCCCTCAAGCTCATCCTATCTCCCGGCCACAACTCATCTCAGCGGTTTTGTCCAAGGACTTCAAGATGTCAAGCTTGCACAAGATTTGGACCAAGAGGCAAATAAAGATGTACCTGCAAAGAAGAAGAGGGGTAGACGAAACAGAGCCAAGGATATCGTTCCTGCAGATATCGCTGTCAACAATGTTACCAACGCCCTTCAGAACCTTGGAGTTTCTGACAAGGAGGCTGATAATTTGGAAAAAGAGCGAACCAATGCGAAGTCTGCAAAGAACAGGAGGGAGAAAGAGAGGAAGAAGAGACGCAAGGCTAGAAAGGCTGAGGAGGATTCCAAGAAGGAAACCGATACCACAAGTGCAAACGACAAGTCCAACTACAGAATTCTCAAAAATGCTGGATATCGTGGCATGAAACATTTTATGGGTGCTCATTGTCTCAGGCTCCATAATGATCAGGACATGACTATGGCTAAGGAGATGATCAAGTGGATGGGAGAAGAAACCGGGTATAACTCTTCCGAAGATCAAGCTGGCGCCATGGAGCAGGAAGAAGAGGATACGGGAGTGGAGGTAATATCCAACTACAAATGGCTCAAGCAGTATGGATGGGGCGATATGAAAACATTCATGATTGCTCATGGTTTTAAATGGGGCGACGTCGATGATCATTTTGCGGCAAAGGAGTTGATTGAGAGGCTTAAGGAGGATCAAGCTTCTGAGAAGAAAGAAGAGATCACAAAGCTGGAGACAACCAAGACCAAGACCAAGATCAAGACCAAGAAGAATACTGTAGTGGGCTTGTGGGAGGATTATTTCGGAAATGAAACTCAGCTTGCAAACTGGCAGAGGCTCTGTATCGATGTTGGCATGGAAGAGATACCTACTAGCATCACACAGTGTCGCAAGGTAAGTGATCAATCTCTCCCAATTCCAGTAATGATGCTAATATCCATTCGATAGGCTTTAGGAAAGGTTTGGGTCAACATCTTCGACTTCCTCGACGCTAAGGCTGAAGGCAAACCAGTCAAGAGGTACAAGAGCGAACAGAAACTTGCTACATATACAATTAATTCAGGCAAGATATATCCAAAGAAGCAGGCCAAGCAAGGTGGTCCAGCTAGAGTTCTATTGGCGCATATTTTCAGACATTGAGGGCCGGTTTAATCGGGCATTTCGGTGCATTTATATTACGTGATGATGAATTTATGGGCATATGGATATCAGGAAATTTGACTTTGCCATTGGGATAGTTACGGAATGTTGGCATGGGATTTGTATGTGCGTTGATCATATTTCTTTTGGGCGGGATACCTAAGGTCTGGATAGCTGCATATAGCTCGCAATACACATATTTTCCACATATTTCCTTCATCTCTCTTCCCCGTTTATTTTGAACTTTGCTACTGTGATGTCTCTTTCCTCCCCTCTTTCTCACTTGCTTGATTATCTCTTCGCCATTATCTTTCTTTCTTGTACCCCTCTTTCTGTCTCTTCCCAAATCTCTATCATTCTGCATTGTTACATACTGCAACTCCCTCCGTACATCCAATTGCAGTAACTGTATCCCGATACACCAAACATGACCAAAATAACCAACAAATGTCAACAAGAATTCCCAACAAACAAACTACATAGTAAGTAGGTAGCTAGCACGCACCTTGTAGCAAGCATAAAAGAATTCATCATATCTATAGATGTCATACCTCGAATCCTCAAACTTCACTTCACTTTACTTTATATCTCAAGTGGTAAACTTAATCTTTCCCTGCCTTGTCTATCTGTATCTTCATCTCTATGTCTATTCATCCCTCATTTTCTACCGGGCCCTCACCGCATCAGAACAAATCTCTTCAGCATAGCACAGCATAACATAACATAATACGCCAAAGATGACCTGGTCAATCGCCATCGTGAAGAAGATATCGTAGGTACTTAGGTTAGGTGCATTTGAGAATTTGAGAGATTGACAGTAGGTAGGTAATATAGGTATTTTTGGAATTCAGAGGAGGTTGGAGGTGGGGTTTGTAGGGGTTCTGTGAGGATTTAAGGATGGAGGGATTTTGGGGGGGGGGGGGGTAATTTGAGGGGGGGTGAAGATTGTCGGGAGTTTTTTCTTCTTCTTTGGTTTGAGTTGTATTTGAGTGGATGTGTGGTTGGTGTTTTTTTCTCTTCCTCCACATCTTTCTATATCTAATTAGTGCTTGCTAGCTAACCTACCCCCTCCCTCTCTCCCATGTGAACATGTTCACGATAAGATCCATGAGTTGATGGATGCTAATGCTAGTGGGATGCTAATACGAGTGGGAAATCTGTGCGAGTATTCACAACCAGAAACGCGCTTGTTGCTTGGACAACTAGGAGTAGATTGTCGGGAATAAGAAAGCTTTTTCCGTGCGGGGAGGCGAAGAAGAGGGGTTCGGTTAGGGGGTTGGGGTTGCTTGTTAGGATTAGGGGGTAGGGTGGGAGATGGAAGAGGGGATGGATGAAAGGGGATGAGAAGTGAAGGGTGGATGGGATGCATGTGAGAAGTTAAGGGTGATTAGATGGTATAGGATAACTAGGGGAAAGATTTCCAGGAAGGTGGCAGTAAAATATAGATCATAAAAGACTATTAGATGGAATTGGAAGACTGTGTATCCATTATACCTCTTCCACCACACGTCGATGGTGAAATGTTGAAATGTGATGAAAGATTAGAAAGTTGAAGATTAGAAAGCTATCAATCTTAAACCACCCATTGGATTTTACTATCAAAACCCTTTTCAATTTTAAATGATATGCACCTCTTCCCAGTGTGAAAGAGCCTTGTACCGAAGTTTATCGGCTTCTCTTTGCCTGCGGGCTTCAAGTCTCATGGGGGCTTCGAGTTCCATGCCCTCAGGCTGATAATCCCCTTCAACTACAGCCATCCTTCTAGCCAACGGCCCATAGCTACGAGTATAACTTTTCCACGCTATCCCAATCCTCTCATATGTGTTCTCCCTCCATTGAGGATGGTTTCTCGGGGCTAGCTGTAGGACAAGTGATTTCCTCTCAGTAACATCAAGAAGAAACACGACAAAATTTTCAACCTCCCATATCTTATCATCAAAAGAAATCACAATTTTAAAATCAAAAAAAGCTTTATCATCCCACTCGTCTGGAGCGTTTTTTAAGAAGGATGATATGCACGGCAATTGTTTCCAACTACCTGGAGATTGGTAATACCCAGAGGGAATCGTTACTATTCCTGTTCTGATAAATCCACGAGCGGTCAAACTGCCACCTTTTAATTTTCCCATAGGGTCCGTACCATCTAGCTCGGTACACACATGCTGTATGTCCAGTGTGAAAAGATTCTCATCTGGGCTAAAACGGTAGCTTACACCCCCATTAATGGAGGCCCATGACCAGGAGGGAGCACGATAGCCCGGTGACTTTGATTTTCTAGGAAAGTTGCATTCCCAAAGAAGTTGAGACATAAAGTCTCCTCGCCATAATCCTGCCAGATAATCACCGGACCATCTTTTGTGGTATTCATGAGCAATGCCTGAGAGTGCTGGGAGCCTGTCTTCGGCTCCTGTCAAGTCTCTTCGTGAGTAACCGTTGACAATATTTTCCCAGTCACCTTTTGTAAGTGTGGGAAACTGGTCAGTCCAGAAAGAGTAGCTGTCTTCATTAAACTCCATATTCCCACATCGAAAGATTAGTTGCTCTGCAAGAAAACATAAATAACGTGGAGATAGTAATTCTTCTTGATATGCCCATCCCCTGTTATGTAAGATGGAATTTCGGGAGGCCGAACTTCCAATTGAGGGTCTGTTCGTATGCTCCAAGTATAAAACATCATCTTGAGTAACAATTCGATAGATATTTTGCTGTCTACCTTGGCGCTTGGGAATACATCCCTGGCTGCTTTCCAAGCCTATTGCGATTGTAAGCCAACTTAGGCAATAATAGGTATTCATCTTTGCAGACTCTTCATTCCAATCTTCTTCAGAGTCTTGAATGATGCACAGGCAATCGATCCATATATAATTTACCCCAAGGAGCCTCGTAAGTTCTATGGCTTCTTGGAAGCCCAAGGAGAGCTTTGAAAAATCGATACCAGTCATCATTATCAATAGTGTGCTCTTGAGGGTTCGAACCATGGTTTCTAGGGGACCCCATCTGTGGCTCAGTGCAATATAGAGCCCTTGTCGAGATGGATCCCCAAGTGGTACCGATGAGAAGTCTCTTAGTAGAATTGTAGAACCACTGACATCGACAACACGCTTTGGTAAGTCACGAGGGTTATTGATAGATTCGTCGGTCTGACCCGATGATTTCTCTATCCACTTTTTTGCCAAGTCTGCACAATACTCTAGAGTAGGTATAACCACACTTCGGCGGGGACCAATCTTCAGAGAAGCACGAGTTCCTACCCATGTTATCAGCATATGACGCATTAGGATAAAAAAAGCTTTACTAGCCATCATCTGTGAACAGTTCCAGTCTATAAAATCCACCTCTCTCGCCTAAACGGAAGGAAGGTTCGAATAGTGTATTGATCTCCCAAGGCAAAGCTTCACCCGTTTGCTTATCTTTGGCAAGCTTGCACATTATGCAGCTGTTCTCTATAGATGCAACTGGTTGCGATAGAGTCTCAATATTATGTCCATAATGTGATAGTAAAACATCAAAGGTGGTGCGTTGACAAGTCACGCAAATATACCCATCCCTATAAGGAGCCATGTTCTCTTCTGGGAGACGCATTCTTTGTACAAACGGAGGTTTAAGTTTGGGAATGAAGGACATTGTTTGCTATTGCTCTAGGGAATAAGGTTAACGTTGGATAACCGGAAAGGGATATATGTGAATACGTGCGTATAGGGAGGTATTCGTGATGTTGAAAAGAATGAGAAAGAGAAAGAGGTTAAAAACTTCAAAGGTGGCGAATTGGAATAGCAGTAACCTATTATTCCAGAAATCATGATGAAATTCTTAGGTATTATGCTTAGGTATTGTGCCATAGTAAGCGTCACCTTCGGCTAAAATGGTAGAATACATGATACGTGGACGTACTAGGTAGGTGTTGAACACAACTGAGCAACTATCTAATAGGTTTTCCCATCTGGTTGGTGCAGTGGATGGTGTAGTGCAGTGCACAGCACCGAATGAGGAATACCTAAGAATGGTAGGTATATAGATCAACCAATAAGTCATTGAGCCATTGAGCCATCATACCAACTATGGTACCAGGTAGATTTACATACACTCGAGAACAGACACAAGGCGCTGGTCATGTGATAAGAAATTTCTGAACAAATATTCCAAAAAGGTTAATACCTACTGTCTAGTAGGTAGCCTGGAGGTACATATGACACCTCATTTTGAAATGATGGATCAATGTGGTCAATCATCAATGATAGCTGGAGCTGCGAGTCAGTCTCGGTAAAATGATAGCCGGAAAGGAAGGCACGAACATTTGAAGGCTTACCCAGGTAGTTCTAGCTCGAGGCTAGCGTCACAGATATTAGTGTGCCAATAATCCCTGTACCACATCCCTGCAAAATTATTCTCCATCAGACAAAAAAAAGTTGATGAGAAAATGAAATATACTTAAACATACAATACCCTCATCCACAATGCCTCCCTCACGCTCGAAAAATTCTGCCAATGGTAGCGCAACATCGAAAAAAGATGCGCGAAAGATTCTTCAAGAAAGTGAGGAAAGTGGAAGTGAAAATGAGAGTGTAGACATGATGGATAAGGATTCTGATGAAGAGGAGTTAGACAGACTTGTTCTCGGGGATGGCGCAGGCTTTATGGATCAATTGGGTCAGGATATGGACTTCGAATTGGATGAAGATTCCGAAGGAGAAAAGGGTGAAGATGAGGAGCAGGGGGATGTTGGAATTGAGGGTGTTGATGACGCAGATGTATAACTTCACCCCGCGATTTCGAAGGAACTTCATTGACTCTTTTTAGCTGTTTTTCCTCGACTCCGGACCATCCACAGTGCCTCAAGATGCATTAATACCGCGATCGCAATCAGAAGATGAAGAAGGGGGCGATGCGCTGGCTTGGGAAGATAGTGACGATGATCGATTGACTGTATCTCTTGCTGGAAATCCTCGATTAAGGAAACTTAGAGTTAATGAAGGAGAAGATATGGTTAGTGGAAGGGAATACACAAGACGGCTAAGAATGCAATTTGAGCGTCTCAATCCTGTTCCAGAATGGGCACAATCATCTAGGCCGACAAAACGACGTCGCAGATCATCTGCAGGCTCTGATTCTTCATTATCATCAAATGATATGGACGCCGATGATTCCGATCTTTCAACATTGCCTCTGGCCAGGCTTCTTCAAGATGCTGGAGCCCTCACAAAAGAAGCTCCGGCGACTTCGAAACGACCAAAACTCCGACCTGAGGTTCTTGATATTCAAAGAACGAGGGACATACCCAAAACCCAACCATCAGCCGTCACTTCCCTTTCCTTCCATCCACAATACCCAGTTATACTTTCTTCAGGCCCATCATCAACTTTATATCTACATCACTACGCACCTACAGCCCACCCGCATCCTCATCCACAACTTACTAGCATTCACGTCAAGAAAACCCCGATTGCCACATCGGCATTCCTTCATCCTTCTGGAGACAAAATAATTTTCGCCGGTCGACGTCGTTATTTCCATATCTGGGATCTTCCTTCTGGAGAAATTAATAAAGTCACGCGAATTTATGGTCATAAAGATGAGCAAAAGACCATGGAAAGGTTTAAGCTCAGTCCGTGTGGTCGATATATGGGTTTGATTGGCTCATCGAAAAAGGGAGGCGGTATCATAAACGTCATCGATGCAACCACTACACAATGGATAGCTTCAGCACGAATTGAAGGCAAAAATGGAGTTGCCGATTTTGCATGGTGGAAGGACGGAGAAGGATTGACTGTTGTAGGAAAGGGTGGTGAAGTAGGTGAATGGAGTATGGAATCAGGATCTTTCGTCGCCCGTTGGAATGATGATGGATCCATTGGTGCTACTGTTCTTACACTCGGTGGATCTAATGGACCTAAACAACTCGGTGGGGATCGTTGGGTAGTGATCGGGTCTCAGAGTGGTGTTGTCAATATTTACGATCGCAAGAATTTTGTCTCTGGAAACGAAATCAAGATACCCCAGAGACCTGAGCCAAATAGACGACTTTTGCAATTGACCACACCCACGAGTCATTTGCAAATCAGTCCTGATGGGCAATTGTTGGTATTTGGCAGTAGGTGGAAGAAAGATGCCTTGAGATTAGTACATCTACCTAGTTGTACCGTGTATAAGAATTGGCCAACATCGAATACGCCATTAGGAAGAATTTCATCTGTGGCATTCGGTAGTGGAAGTGATGTCTTGGCAGTTGGTAACGAAGCTGGAAAGATTAGGTTGTGGGAAATTAGGAGTTAGTGGTTTAGATGTAATGAATGTTGTGTCGGACGTGACATATTTTTGTCGAACAATTATATCTTTGCTTGAGGAATGAAGAAATCATAGAGCTATACAAGTCTAGCTTGATCTAGTTATCTTTCCTCGAATGTGTTTTTATTGTTTCATAAATTACCCCATAGCAAAATTACGACAGGCTATATTTGACCCCTTTTCAGTTCTATCGAGGATCATTTATTCTTATCTTTGTTGAGCATCTCCTCCCAAGGGCCTTTAGATGCTAGCATCAAGCTCTAAATTTCCAAGAGGCATAAATACAGACAGCTGTTGCAAAGTTAATCAATAAAGCTGTCCTGAATATCAACACTCGCTTCAATTTCAGCACTAGCCCGACTCTTTGTTCACCCTCCGGATCCGTCATTCAAATTCATTTTCAACAGAACATCAAAGGAGAAAATGCAGCTTGCTTGTCTGCCCATAACAGCCCTTTATCCTCTTTGAGCTTTGAGCACTAAAATATTTCAACCTATTGTCAACAACCTCCAAAGCTTTCCTCGAGCTCCATCTCCCAAATTTCTCTCCAGACCCTTCAACATTTGGGCGAGTTTTACTGAGATACTCACCATAATTTCCATTTAAATCCCATCATAAGTTATCTACAATAATTCCATCTCATTACTCAGCACCGCCAATCGTCAGTCAAAATGACAACAATAGTCACCGAAGGCTCGAAAAAAGCCGCCGCAGCAATAGAGCGCATGCTCGAGGTTCCGTACCGGGATCTCGACTTCCTCGTCTATCGATTCGTGCCCCCAACCGACAAACGCGGGCTCCCGTACGAAGACTATGTAGTTGATGGGGAGAGAAAAGGACTCCCGGCCGGCAAAGTCTGGGTTGAGGATTTCTGTCCGAAGTGGGGAGAATTTCTCCTCGATCTCGGGGAGCCGGTGTACGACGTGCAGCGTTATCATCCGTTGGTGACGCGGCTCGAAGGATACGGACTCGATCAAGGACGGGTCAAATATCGAAGTTTGCAACAGATACAATTTCCGTGGGGGATTGATGGATCGTTGCCCGTGCAGATATGGGCGAACGAGGTTTTTCGCGACAATCATCGGTTGCCGTTTGATCCGAAGGGCATGAGTCGATTGGATCTCCAGTGGGAATGTCGACGCAGAAAACTAAGCACCAAGGGCAAACGATCAAAACTGATCACGCGGATCAATAAAGAAGAGAGGAGAAAGGGCGTGCAAGCCCTCACGCCCGCCACTCAAGAAGCGCTACGCAGACTCGACGCGGTGACGCTCCCACTCTTTCGGGTTCTGGAATTCCAACCCGCGGTCGAGAAAACGCCGCAAACGCCATTAAAACAACCGGCGTTTTACCCGGGAGAAATTGTGTTGGTGTATGGAACGCTGGCGGATGATGAGAATATGTGTTTAGTGCGGGATTATGAGGGGAATAGGGGGCGCATTAGAATGGATTATTTGGACGAGATACAGATGCCTTTTGGGTTGAAGTTGAATCGGAGGGCGCTTCTGGAGATTTTGGAGAGGTTGCGGTGGCCGGATGAGGATGATGAGGAGCCGGTGCCTGATCCAAATACACAGAGGGGGATGGGATGGGAATAGGGATGGGGATGGGGATGGGGAAGAGACCCAATACTACTGGGGTATGAAGAGATTGGCGTTATGGGTTTATGGGATTTTGTGGGATGAGTTTTGGTTGTATAGTAGTTACCAGTTGGTGATGGTAGAGCGAATTTCGCTTGTTTGTTCTCTCCTATTTCCTATTCTCAGAAGTGTTTCTGGCACTTCGTTTTCAAATCATCCTCCGTTAGCCTATCTTGAGTTCAATCTGCATCACTTCATATCGTTTCACTTCATTGACCACAGTAAAATATTTCTTGCAAGTGAGGGCCAAGTGCGTATATACACACCAAAATTCCGAATGAATCATCAATTATTAAAAGCATTAAATTCGGACTTATTTGGTATAGATGTTATATTTGGTCCAGTTGTTTCATGCACGCCAAGTGGATGATTTGAATTGGGCATTCAGATATCCTTTTCATCTGAGTAGCTTTTGCCATACACGGGATTCTCAACGCCTCAACTCCTCATTTAAGAACCCATATTCCTTATTCTATACTCTTTCCACACAATCATGGCCCACACGCCACACCCCCAAAGTACATCATCCCCTATCTAATCATAGCCCTTGCCCTCGCCCTTTCCTCCACTGTTAAAACCCACACCATCTCTACCTCTTCCTCACCCAACCCCCCTCCTTCAACATTAACCGCCTCCCATTCCTCTTCGTCCATATTAACCACCACGGCAACTTGCATTACCCTCGCAAAAACATCTCTTAACCCGTACTTTCCCCCTCTAGCGATTACTCCCACAATACCCCCATAATCTCTCTCCATTCTAGTGGCTCCTAATGCGTTCATTTTTCCACTGTAGTTCCAAACTCGTCTTTCTAGAACTCTTGCTAAATACTGGGCGGTTTGTTCTAAAAGAGTATTGAATGGCGATGTAGACATGATTCTCTGAATGGGTTTCATGAGGGCATCCCAATGGTGTTCAAATCGGCGAGATACCATGTCCTGAAGGACTTCTTGAGGGTCATCATCAGTATCGTTTTGGCGGGCTATTTCGGCGAGGTCTTCTGATGTGAGAGAGTAATCTACATCCCGGAAGGTTTCGCTCAGGACAGGGCGAAGACGCGGTTTAATGACATTGTTGAACATTACTTGAAGACCTTCACTAATCAATTCGTTGGTCTTCGATAAGAATGTTGCATTGAGGCTTGTGAGTGAATTGGAGACAAAGGTGGCATCATGGCCATAGGGGAACAGATCCCTAAGTGCCGGTGCAGGCGCTGTACCTATGGCATGGGCTGCGCCGCTTGGATCGGATGATTGAAGATGACTTGATACAATTCGAGAAATATAGTCATTTGACACATGAAGACTATTGATTAGGACAGTGAAGGCGATAATTCTGTCTTCGGGTGGAAAACCACCTTGTACGAGTGGTTTCGGGTAAGACTCATCTCGCATTTTGCGCTGAACCATTCCTACAAAGTCAGTTCCTAAAACTCTGCTTATTGCCGGAATAACAGATTCTATTACACCGCGTTGCGATGTTGAGATAGATCGTTTGAGTACTGTATTGACGATATACATGACATCGTCGACAGCTGAAATTATATATGGAGCATTTCCATCTATAGGTTTTGATAGATTAAGAGATAATCCTGTAGGAGATTCATCCAATTGAAAAGCTTTCTCCACAGATCGCCGAAAGAAAAATGTAGTCATGACATTAAAGGGATCCTTCAGACGATTTGAGATTTTTCGACTTAGGGCTGATTTTTCTAATAAATCTGGCATGATTAAAGGTTCGTCCTGGCCAGCTTCCGAATCCTGGGATAGTTTAGAAATTGCTTGCTGAAGGACTGGTGTTGATGTCGGACTCACTCTGCATTTACCACTCAAGAATCGAGTATATAATGACCATCGGCCTAACATCACAGCCATCTCATTCAAAAGGCCATCAACTTCTTTCATATCCACACCCTCATCTTCACTTGCCCTTCCATTAGCAGCCCCTCCGACGGCAGGTGAACCTGTCCTCGTAATGCCTGTCGGTCTTTGATTTGGTAGAAAGCTCTGTACCAAAAAAGAGAACGGATAACTTCTCACATCCGTCAATCTTCTATCGACATTCTTCTCATCTCCCCACGTATCCAAAACAATCCCACCTTGGACGTCCGCCTCGACCTGTAATCTCTCTATCACCCTAACCATTTTCCCGGCTCCATAATGTCTTTCAACCAACCCTCCATGCCCCTCCACAATCTGCGCAATGTGTTCAAATAACCTCGTCAACGCCTGCGCATAGAAGAACCCCTCTTTGCCCCTCTCCCCTTTCATCCCCTCCTTCAAATTCTTTCTCGCTGTTCCTGCTACCCCCTGGCAAACATACCTGCCATACACATCCAACCCCACCTCCTCTCTCCCAATCAATGGGAACAATTTAAAAAACCTCGTAATCCTCACCCCATCCCCCTCCTCCGCCGCTTTCTCAAATTCCCGCAAAAACAACCCACATAAACTTTCCTTCGCCGCCTCGATCGTCACACCAGGCGCATCCGGAACCTCGACACTCGGAACCGTCCTCGCCGCAAAATTGCCCTCAACAATATGTACCGGGATTTTCGATGCTCTTGCAATATATCCCGCTGCTGCCTCCCAGTCTTGGGGAGCCCCCATACTGCCTACTACGCCATTTACACATGCTTTCAATTCCGCGACTTGTTCGACAACGCCTAATGTTTCCTCGACTCGTTTCTTCTCCAAATCCAATTCTTTCACTTTCGAGCTAAGTTTCTCGGCCGTGCTGGCGGCATTATCCAGCATACCATTTGAAATCGCCCTAGTATGTATAACATTTGTGCCAAGATGTGCACGTAGAAGATCAAGACGGCCGAGATCGCGAGAGAGGGAAGCTTGAGAGGAGATGAGGGATTGGAGGCGGGAGGTGATGGCTGCGTCGCGAGTGTGGAGGTTTGAGAGGATATTTTGGATGGAGGCTAGGGAGGAGGCATTGTGGATGGATGGTTGAATTGATTCTGGGGATGGGGTTGTAGGTAGAGGTGTAAGACTGCCATTTTGAAGGCCGGGTGGAGGCATTGGGTGGGTTGATGCATGGGTAGCTCTTCTTTGGGGAAGCTGGGTTGAGGTCGGGTGCATCTTTAGGTGTCATCTTTTTTAGGTGTGGGGTAAGCGAGATTTATGTTGATGATTTGACAGATCATCCATCATATATCACTTAATGTGCATAATGAAATCAATATACATTTCGTGATAAATGAAGCTATTTTAGGTCCTCCTTATTCTCATTTACTACATGCATACACTTGGCTTGGAAATCTATGCAATACTAAATCTATGTATACAATGGGCATCAAAAGCCATTCATTTCAAGTTCATTTATACGACCTGGCTGTACCCACTACCAAGCATCCTCCTACTCCTTGATTTCCACCATTTTCTTGCTTCGTCCGCCCAGAATACAGAACTTGTCAAAATAATCAAACCCACCAAATCTGTAAGCGCCAAAGCTTCTGTTTGGAATACTTCCTGAAGCCAAGGGAAGTATATGACCAATATTTGTCCACCAAGGCTCAAAGATACTGCCCAGTTGAATAGTTTGTTCGAGAATAGACCGACCTCACCTCTGAGAACAGACTTTGATTCTGAACGACAGTTCAATGCATTGAACATATCGAAAAGAACGAAGCAGGTGAAGGTCATAGTTGTATCTCTCTTACTGACCTTGCCATTCGAGAGCATTTCGTGAGTGTAAACTGCCATTGTACCTAACATGATGATCGTGGCGGAGGTAAGGACTCGAGTGATCAATGCCCTTGTAAGTACAGGAGCATTTCTCTTTCGAGGTGGTCGATTCATGACATCGTGATCCACTGGCTCTACACCTAATGATTGAGCTGGAGGCCCATCCATGATAATATCTGAAGAAGTTGTTAGTACACACATGCGATACAATTCAAAGATTTGACCTACTAATCCAAAGAATCTGCATCGCATTTAAAGGATTTTTAAATCCCAAACATGTGCAGACTAATACCAAGCTAAGCGCCGCAGCACTTGTGCTAAGTTGGAATGTAAGGAAGTTTTGGATGTTGCTGAAAATACCCTTGCCCTCTTCAATTGCTGTAAGAATGGTCGAAAAATCGTCATCAGTCAAGATCATATCTGCTGCTTCTTTGGCAACGTCTGTTCCTTGCAATCCCATTGATATTCCAATATCAGCTTTCTTGAGCGCAGGTGCATCATTGACACCATCACCCGTCATTGCGACAATGTCACCACGAGCTTGTAGAGCTTTGATGATCTTCATCTTATGATCTGGACTAGTTCTAGCGAATACAGAAGTATTAGCTATGGCGGCTTGTAGCTCCTCGTCTGTCATATCATCTATTTCATCGCCCCGTAATACAGGTCTAACCTCCACAGAGTTTGCTGAATGGCCACGAGGTGTTGCAATAGGCATGCCAAGCTTCTTTGCAATGGCAAGTGCAGTAGTTTCGGCATCGCCAGTAATCATGATTACTTTGACGCCACCCCGCATAAGTCGCCGAATCGATTTCGAAACGCCTGTTCGTGGAGGATCACTCATACCAACCAATCCAGCAAATGTGAGTCCATTATAAACATCTTCATTGTGTGATACATGATGATCTAATTTTGAGACTGGCGTTGCACTTCGGCTTGTTGGAGCCAATGATTTTGCGTGCTTGGCAACTGGGCCACTAGCAAAACCGAGAACTCGAAGTCCTTCAGAGGCAAGTTTCTCAGCAGCTTGTAAAGCTTGCTGTCTCTTTGCAGCATCCAAATGAACTTCACGACCATCTTGTGTAAGATATGTATCACATCTCTCTAAAACTCGCTCGATGGCTCCTTTGATATAGGCATGTTCTTTTGGAGATGTGCCTTCCGGACCCAAGTCTCCAATGGTCACACCCATCCATTTTCTTTCAGAACTGAATGGAGTCTCTCCGATACGATGCCCTAGACCTTCACGAACATCGTGCTCCTTGAAACGGTCTAGCATATCAAGCATTGCAACGTCAGTCGGCTGACCGACCCACCTGCTCTTCAAGACTTGACCTGAAGCACGGCCTTGGGTAGATGACAATATAGCTACCGACGATGCTGATGGGGCATGAAGGTGAGTAAGACGTGCATTATTAGCTATGTTTCCGATGCGAAGGATGCGAAGTGCCACAGTATCAGCTTTAGCTTCAAGTGTTTCCTCATCTAAATCAACATCCAATGGAGCATCGGCGTCGAAATACCACATTTTCGTGGTGGTCATATGATTCATGGTAAGCGTACCTGGGAAAGACTTAGCATTTTTGACATATTATGTGATTATCATCCATACCTGTTTTATCACTACAAACAACGTTGACCGATCCGAGGGTTTCCACGCTTGGCATTTTTCGTACTATGGCATTGTGTCGCGCCATTCGATGTACGCCAAGAGCTAAAGTGACTGTAACGATGATTGGCAAGCCCTCTGGGATAGCTGCGACAGCTAAGGATATTGATATCGTGAAAATATCCAACCATGCTTTTCCTTGGAGCCACCCAACTAGAGATATTACTGCAATTATGACGAAAGAAGCCTGACTCAATTGATTTCCTAAAGCGTCCATTGAAAGCTGTAGGGGCGTTCTAGGACTTTCCGTCTCAGATACACTCGCAGCGATTATCCCAAAATGAGTATTTCCACCCGTTGCGTAGACAATACCTTGACCATGCCCGGATCTCACAAGTGTTCCCATGAAGGCGATATTAGTCGTGCTATTCAGTCGGATATCTGCACCGACAGTCCCATTTGCCGGGGATGCATAACTGGGAGACCCAAATGGTTCTAAGGAGCTAGATCCAGGTCGAAAATCGATATGCCTAGCTTCTGCTGTAATCCGTACCGGCTCGTTCTCCCCAGTCAAATTTGATTCATCGATTGTCAAGTCCGAAGCCTTCGTGACGCGAATATCGGCTGGTATGCGGTCTCCAGTGGTAAATAAAACGAGGTCTCCAGGAACCAATTTGGATGCCAACATTTTTTGCGATACAGATTCTGCCATACTGGAATCTGCATCAGATCCATTATCCACCATCAATGCTTCCGTCTCTGGTATTTCTAGGGCGCTTGGCGGCCACGCTGGTGTTCTAGGTGTAGTAGATCTCATTTCTCCTCGTATTAAATGCGCATGATTGGGTACCAAGTGGTTCAGCGCCTCGATCGACTTTTCTGAACGATATTCTTGTACAAACCCCACCGTAACCACAATCGTAACTGCCACCGCAATACTGAGTGCGTCATCTTTGTTTCCAGCTATGACTGACATTACAGCGGAGCCCAACAATAGAAGAATCAAGGTTTCCTTGAATTGCTTGATGAATCGAAGCCATAATGGTTCAGGAGGCTCATGGGGCAATTCGTTCGGTCCTTGATCGTGTAATCTAGCAAGAGCTTCTGCTGGTGTCAACCCTGATGTGAGGGACGTCTGTAATCGTTCTGCGGTCTCCGCAGGCGTGAGGCCTGAAAATTCATCTGCTATTGACTGTTGCGCATTAGTCGTATTAGTCGGGGCCCTTTCTGGTTCAGCTGAAATTGGGCGTGCACTAACTTTGGCCACCGCTGAGGAGGATCGAGTGTGTCTGCTCTTTGAGTTGGCTCTATCTCTTGATCTAGGTCTTGAAGATGGCTCTGAAATTGGTTCTTTGTCATTCCCCGGTGGAAGGTTGACCATGGGTAATAAAGTTCCTGGCGGACTGGTAGATCTTGCAAGGCGCGGCCACGACATAGCTTCACTTCCAGCTATTAGGAAACACTTCGGAGTCTGCGAATTAACGAGCAGCAGTCTATGCTGTCGTTATACTGCGCGCCTATCACTGAGGCATGCGAATGTAGTTGAAACAAGAGAGGAAATGTAGTAAGTTAAGATCTGAGTAAAAGGCGGCCCATTCACAAATCAAAAAAGATCATCCCAACTCCAACACAAGAAATTGATCTTCGAAAGTAAATGTACTAGGTATTTCTTAAAGAATCGGTTGATATGCTTTTAGATTTCGATCCATAGTAATGAAATTATCGAATTACGTGTCGTCTCCCGCAACTTCCCTTATAATTTTTATGGCAAAATAAGAAGTGACCTTTAGTGAACACGGTCCAGCTTTTTGGCGTATCCCTACCCTACCTACCCTGTGAGAGGTCGCATGGCATGGCACGCATGCCTAGACGGGACTACTTCAAGGGGCGAGTTTGGTTCTAGACGGGTTCGCTTGGGCTTGTGAGTTAATAAAAATAGGTATTGGATGGGAAGGACAGAGCCGCTCTTTGGTTGGTAGGTAGGTAGGTAGGTATGTAGGTAGATAGATACTAGGTATCTATTAGGGACGGATAAAAGAGGTTGACGAGGAAGCAATTGGTACATAAACACATACATACATAGGTCGGTATACATAGATACATACATACCATATACATACAGGCAAGTTCACCTATCTAGGTAATATTAGAATGGATGGGACCTGATACCAGGATCAATATTGATTTATACCCAAGTATGTATTATGTACGTAGGTAGGTACTATAAGTATAATTTTTATACATTATTGTAATTAATTACTATATACTGTGTAACTGTATTATTTACTAGGCTTTACATTCATAGTAGTATTAATTAACTAATTGATTAATTAATTAATCCATCCCTCTTTGTTCTTTCTCTGCCCAGATGGAGATACTAGATACCGTACAGCTGGAGGTACGAAACCGCATAAAAGGTTCTGGTACCTACTATGATGCGGTGTGGTCTGAAAAAGATAAAGCATCACGTGTATCATAGTCATCATTTTTTAGTCATTTTACAGACTAGCGCTAAAAGTGAAAATGTATCCCAGCCTCTTGATTCTTCTTCGATCTTCATTGCGCGACTCCCCACCACCCGCACCACCTGTTCTCCCTCATCCTTCCTTAAACTTCATCAATTCGTCGCCGTCGCATCGCATTAGAGCAATTCTAATAATTAATTGCTAAGACGGCTATATTGCTCTCTTATTAGCTTTTTCTTTTCCTGCTACATTTTAATTTTGCGACGCGATTACTCCAACATTGAAGCTTCATCAGGTGCCGTCAATAAATATCTTCGACGCGACATTTAAACAAAACGAGCAAACGTCAACGATAAACAATAGAATCGCGACGTCCTTATCGAGTTCACTTACCAAACTGATATCGCCTCGCCCTAGGGCGCTATACTCTCCTTAATACCATGTTTTATTCGGAGACTCTATTGAGCAAGACAGGGCCTTTGGCTCGTGTCTGGCTTTCGGCAAATTTAGAGCGCAAGCTTTCAAAAAATCATATTCTGCAAGCCAGTGTCAAGGATAGTGTTGAAGCTATCGTCACACCTAACCAAGCACCAATGGCCTTACGTTTGAGCGGCCAATTATTGCTTGGAGTCGTTAGAATTTATAGTCGAAAGGCGCGTTATTTACTGGACGATTGTAATGAGGCCCTCATAAAGATTAAAATGGTACGTCACCTATCTCCAGGTCATTGAGGTAAAGACTAAACCATTTCACCTAGGCTTTCCGTCTTTCCGGTAATAATGACATTCCCGCCGGGCTCCATATGCCTTCTCGAGATGCTCTCATGCTTCCCGATATGCTCACTGAAGGAGATAACCTCGAAATGCCACCGATGCCCGATGCGTCATTCCTTTTGTCCCAGTTAGACGATGACTCTACATTAGGCCGCAAGCGAAGAGGTGCTAGTCGTGATATCAACTTGCAGGACGAGTTCAATAACAGCCAGTTCTTACAAAATAGTATCGAAGATAACAACGTGGAAGCGGATGAACTTGCTTTGGAGCCTTTGGATGATGATCTTGATTTGGGTCTCGATTTTGGACTTGACGACATGAACCCCAAGACGGCTGGAGCAGATAGATCTGGGGCTGATATTAGTCTCGAATTTGGACGAGATGCACCAGCAGCCCGAGCTGTTGAAGATGATTTGCTCAGTGAATTGGACATTCAACCACGAGCAAAGGACGCTTTTGATGCTGGAGATCGTGATTCCTCCATCAATCTCGGGTTTGGGAATGATGATGATGGTTTCCAGATTGGTGATGATGATGGAGATATCGACATGCTCAATCTTGGTGGAGAACCAGATATTTCTGCTCTTCCGCGTGCTCCGGAACTTGAGCGCGCTCGGATATCCGAGTCGCCACTTTCCGATATTGATGAGACTATTGTTGCCGAAGTCGAGGCAAACCAACAACGGCGAGAAGAATCTGGAATGTTTGCACCCGAAGATGAGACAGAACAATCAATCTTCCGCCAGCCAGCTCAACGTGCCCGGAAATATAAGCCTTTAATGCCTGATGGTGACACCACAATTTCGAAGCATGCCATCCAGGAATTGCAAAAGAATCACGATGCCATTTTACGTCCCCAATCATTCCTTCCCAGGGATCCTCAACTTTTGGCATTAATGGAAATGCAGAAGAATGGCGGTTTTGTTTCAAATATCATGGGTGAAGGACGAAGCATGGGTTGGGCACCAGAACTACGTGGAATGCTTTCAGTCGATGCCGTTCGCAGAACAGGTGACTTGAAGCGTAAGCGTGATGGCGGTATTGCAGATGTCGAAAGCGAGCAAGAACAAGGTGCCAACAAATCGCCTCGATTGGATCTAGGTGAGGAGGAAGACCTTGGCGCTAACCTCGCTGGTGATGCTGGCTTGGGTCGGGATGAGACAATGCTTGCTGCCGATGGTACAATCATAGAAATGGGAGGAGATGATGAATTCAACGTCAACATTGATGATGATTATGAGCATAACGCCTCTGTTGGTTTACAAGATGATCGCAGTGTAACTCCAGGCAACCGATTTGATGAGACAACCGCACCTCTTGTACACCCTGCAGATAGTGGCCCTGTATCCCTTGGTACGACTCACGCGGTTCATCTTCTTCGTGAACATTTCGGTGATGAAGCAGCCAACAGCCCAGATAGGCGCAGAAATGCCAGCGTTCTTTTCCAAGACCTATTGCCAGAAGGTACAACAAGCAAAGCTGATGCCACCAAGATGTTCTTCGAAGTCTTGGTCCTTGCAACGAAAGATGCCGTCAAGGTTGAGCAACAAGAACACTCGCTCGGAGGACCAATCCGGGTCAGAGGCAAACGAGGTCTTTGGGGTGCTTGGGCTGAAAGAGAAGCTGGTGGTGAAATTGCTGAAGAAGATGTCCCTCGAGCTGGACCATCTGCCACCGTACCTTTACTAGAAGCATCGAGAATGGTCTCAGTTTCTGCTTGAGAAAGAAAAATTCTTTGTACGAGTACATTATTGCATTTTAAGGTAAAAGGAAACGCTGGTCTAGCGATTGGCGTCAAGGTCAATTTCTTCGTAGGGAAAGCTCCAAGGTTATGATATGAATCTGGCGTTTTGAGTGTTGATATCCTAGGCGTTATACAAAGGCTTTGAGACCCGGTCTGACGGAAGTTGGGATTTGTTTGGGTACCTGGGGAAATTATGGATTGTAGTGACGAGTGGGTAGTAGTTCCAATGTATAAATAAAAATTCACCATGTCCATGATTATTTCCTCGTTGATGATATTTCTGTGATTGTTGTTGACTGATCCTTTTCTGCTATTCAAATCTTTCAAGGTCCATTTGGTCCATTTGTTTCTTCCCTGCGTTGTCACTTCTGCTATATCATGAATGTCGAGGAAGATGGTTAGAGAGAGATAGATGGGAAAACTTTCCAGAATCTCTCCTGTCTCTCTTAACCAATGACATGAAGTTTGACTTGTCTCGTGGAGTTGGTTATATATATAATGTTACAGGCTCGCTATACCCTATACCCTATCCATACAAAAGGCCTTATAGAGAAGAGATTTAGGCTTTCATACCCTGGGCTGTAATAGATATACAGCGAAAATGTTCAGGGGTCTGATTTTGTGATTTTGTGGTTTTGTGGTTTTCAATGCTGGATGGGTGGGTAGGTAGGTAGATAGGTAAGGTGGGTAGGTAGGTAGGTAAGGTAGGTAGGTGGATATCACGTCCGTCTCTTTCTATCTCTATCTCTTACCTTACCTTACCTTACCTCTCTAAAACTTTTTGTGTCTTGTATCTTGAATCTTTTTATGATGGATGCATGGATGGATGGATGGATGGATTTAAGAACTCAAGAACCTCGAGGTCTTTTCTGCTCTTTGGATAGGTATGAGGGAAAAATATATAGATGGATGTGAGATTAGGTTATTATTATATCAATATCTACCTAGGTAAGGTAGGTACTTATTATTTTTGATGAAATATTTGATTGGAATATAGATTGGATTGGATTGTGTTTCTTGCATGTCATTGTTGAGGTGAAGGTTGAGGTGAAAGTTGGAGGTTGCCCATGGAAACCACAAAAGTCATAAAAGAAAGTTTCCCGATCCTCATTTGTAGATGTGCAACAAAAAACCTTGGAAGAATGAGAGATGTGTGATAGGGTAGATAGAGTAGATGGATGGTGAGATGGGATGGGATGGGATGGGATGGGATGGGATGGTATATAAGCGAGCTGAATAGAACCAGACGGGACAAGAAATAAAGTATAAAACCTTTGAGTCCTCCAGGTAGCAAGAGTGAATACACTATGATATTATAGACTTGAATTACCTATCCACAGCTATACACATAGATTCTGTAAGCAAAGCACAATCAATGATATATCTTTGCTTCCTAGAAATATAGCATTACATAGACGGACGGTCTACCTTCAACAATCCATACTATTCTTAACCTATACTATAATACATAAGGGCAGGAAATAAATATACCAGAATATTTAAGATTACATGTGTTACATATCTCAAGATCAGAAGAACCTACCTTAAAATCTTTAGCTCGTTTAGTAGAACCTTGATGAATCGGATCAGTAATTGAGGATAACTCAAGGATGTATATGTGAATCGGACGTTATGAAAAGGTTGCTTGCTTTAGAATATTGAAGATATTCACCGAGTAGCTAGGAAAGATTGACACAATGCTACCTAAGGTACCAAAGTATTGATAGAAAGTGAATACGATAAACCATAAACAAAAGAAATCCCCTCCCCAACCAAGTCCTCTCTGTAAACAAAAAAAGTGCCGAAAACCACCCTTCATCCAACTCTTTCAAACCCTCCCCGAAAGCTTTCCTATCCATACAATCAGCCAACGTTTAGAATTCGATGGCATCCCAGTTTTCAAAAACAAAACAAACCATTTAATAAAAATGCTAAAGTTCGAATTTTGAATGCACGAATTTTGAATGCACGAATTTTGAATGCACGAATTTTGAATGCAACAAAACTCGGAATAAATATTTAGGTTCGGAGAAATGTGGGACCGATTGGGTCTCTAGGAGGATTTGATGAAAGTGAAGGGTCAACATGGTTGGGGTGAAGGTTTATGAGGTGGATTGGATTGAGTGGCATGGGTGCTTGAAGCAGCCATTGGGATCTGAGAAGTAGCAACAGAAACTGTCTCCTGGTTGAGAATAAAGAGTGAGAAATGCATCAGTGATGGTGGGACTACGATTGGAGTTTATGCTGTTGAATGATTATGGTACAGTAATGGAGTTCTGGAGCTTAGGTAGGTATCGCTAGATAGAAAAGGGATGAGGAGTTGGACTCGAGAAAGCTGGGGGAATGTCCCATGAATGGGAAGGGAGAAGTTGATAATAAGGGAACTCGGTTTACGCTTGTTGAGAGAGATGAAGTTATAATGCAAATAACATTGTTTCAAACTGAGTTGAGCTTGACTATAGAGTATACCACTTGAGCTATTGTAGATTCTGCATAGGAGTTGATTCACCCCTAGATATTCGAAGCCATTAAAAGCCTAAGACACGTTCAAACACTAAGTAGATAGCGTCAAGCCCAAGCAATCACCACATAAAGTCCCTATATCAAATAACCGTGAAAAACCAAAGCAATACTTAAAAGAAATCGAGGATTCAAGGATTTACCAAGATCGTAGACCTAAACCCCATTAGCCTTAAAATTCTCACCCCCATAAGAAGTGAAAACCTACGCGCTCTCCCCATCAACCTCCTTCCCTTTCCCTTTTCCCTTGCTATTTTCCCTTTCCTTCTCCTCATGCCACTTATCCACATCTAAAGCCTGTGTTCCATTCCAATTCGTCATAATATGTTGACCCCTCGACCTAACTCTATTCTGATACCACCCCGGCATCGCTCTCAACCACGTTAAACTCACTCCAAACCCGGGGAAAATTCCATGCCCACTCTTTCCAATAAGGATCTTCTTTACAATCGCTTCTGCGACTGTATCAACCTCTAATGTTGGCATTAAGAATTTAGCATCATTTTGATAGCCTTGGAATAGTGCGGTTTTGGTGTGTCCTTGGTTGATCACTATGGTTCTCACTTTCGGCGCATTGTACTTGGTGAGTAATTCTGCTGTTAGACCTTCGTGAAATGAGAGTGCAGCTGCTTTTGATGAGGCGTAATCGGTCATATTTGGTACGGGGAGATAGGCTGCAAGACTTGCGACTGTAACGACCATGCCGTGGTTGTTCTTGATCATGTATGGAACGAATTCTTTGGCCATGAAATAGTGGGAAATAGCATTAACGTCGAATGTAAAGCGAACATCCTGTTCGGTAGAGTCGAGGATACTCTTTCCGCGGGCGACACCGGCATTATTGATGAGAACAGTGGGATTTCCTACTTCAGAGCGGATGTGAGATGCGACAGTGGCAATGGTGGAGGGCGATGTTATATCGCATTTGTAGTAGTGAACATTAGATGCTTTGGTAAAGAAGTCAATGCTAGCCGAACGTTCCACGTAAGGTAGGACAACTTACTAGTTTCATAACTCATAGGAATAACATCCAACACCACAACCGTAATTCCCTTCTCCGCAAGAAGTTTCACAACTTGTCCACCAATCCCCCCAGCACCACCTGTAATCAACACAATCTCTTTCTTCCAATCATATTTGTCATCTACCCAATTATTTTGCACACCTCTCTCCAAGTAATTCGAAATCAATCGGAGAACTCCAAAATAAAACAATTTTCGAATTCGAGAGAATGCTGTTTCATGGAGAATGGAAAGATCGTTTCCTCGTTTTGTGTAACGAGCAAGGAGAAGAAATATCAAAGTAAAAGCTGGATTCAGTGCCGTTTTCTTCACCAGGCTGCCTAGGGAATCACCGCGAAAACCTATATGTTGTGTATCCCCAATTAGCTTGGTGTTATACAAGATAAGGGGTTTGTGGTCGCACCTTCGCGGGGGAGCCATCCATTGTGCATCGGCATATTTCTCCGTCTGTTGTGTATCGGTAGTTTCAAGGGGTCGACAAAACAACTTGATAATGAAGCTTCGATATATGTAGAATGGGGAGACGATAAGAAGAAGAGAACATCTTGACAGGAACTTTTGGAATGTTGACCATATTCATACCCTTTGATCTGAATAGCCGGCTTAGCAATTGCTAAAGGATGTGTCGACCAATCAAAATAGGGAAAGTCTGAACATTTTGAGTTTTGGATTGCGGGGGAGCGGGGTTAGCGCCTCCAGCTGTCAGAAAGGCTTCCCTATATGAATTATATATCATTATCAGAGATCACATAAAACCTAATTAATTATATAGGCAATATACTGCGAGATGAACTAGACACTAATAGGCTCCTCCTCTGCTTCCAGTTCAACTTCATAATCTACCATATTATTGACTCCCTTTCAAGCATAGTATTTGGGATTAATCTATGTTCATCCAACAAGCAAACTCTAAATATTTACAAGAAATTTTGGTCAATCTATTAGTCTTCTCCGAGGCAAGCTAATATTTCGACATATTACAACGCGAACATCAGAAACAGACTTCCTATCCATATGTAATGTTCACCGGTCCTCCAGTCAATAGAGTTTCCGGCCCCAATTCCATCTTTCGAGGAGGCCGTAGTTTGTATCGCTGTTCCTGCAATACGAGTAAAATTATTCGCCGATGCGTTCAATGTTTCCCAAGGAATCAAATCATTATTGATGGAGTCGCAAGAAGGTCTATCACTTTGCTCAGGTATCGAGTTGGTGACTTGGATTGGTAGGTCAAAGATTGTGTATTGATCGGTTCCATTCAATCGGAAGTTTTGGCGGATAGAAATCTAATACTGTTAACAGAACCGAACGTTTAATATAGAAAGTCTGAAGGCGCACATTATATGCTCCCCTGGATGTGTTTTTATCTGATGTGCCATCCCCAACAAGACAATCAGGCCAAACCCAGTTCACATGTTTGACTGTGCTACTCGACTCTTGAGCCATGATCTCTCCTAGGCTCGCATTTCCTGCTGTGGCTGTGCCATTCGAGATTGTCAAGTTCTTTCCTGTCGTATAGCTTGAGAGGAACATTGTGATACTATAAATCTCGGAAGCGGCATTTTTCGGATAAGGTGGAAGTTGAAGCTGTCCATCCGAGGAAACATCTAGCGCAACCTGTAGAAAATCTAAACAGTTAGCAAATATTCCACATTCAGGATTGGATATTTACTTACCACCTCCCAGTGGTGTATTGGGCTGCGGCGCATCCACTATCGCGATACCGGGGGTGTAAATTTGTCCATTGACAATTTCTTGAGAGTAGATACCTTGCGCATAGAGACAAACGAAAAGAATGAATCGTAATGCAGCCATTGCAAAAAGATACTTAGCAGCCACAATGTACGGAAAAGTAAATGAATGCTGGATACATCATATAGGAAACAGAACAGAAAATTGGTTTACAAGTAATATCAGCATGGCGATATATGAAATGATGACAAGGAAGCAAATTTCTCGTCCTAATATTTCCAATGAAATGTACTTCCTGGTTAATAAATTATGCCTTAAGAGATATCAAATCATCAAACTTATTGGTTCGGTCGACCTATTCCGAGATCTCGAAGAAGTTAATGAGAGTTTGATTAGGACTTGGCTTGTATCAAATAAATTGCATTGAGCTTCAAAGTGTTCAATATTGATCACGTGAAATAAATGTTATTAGTAAGCCTGATAAGCCTGATTGCAAGATATCACTGCTTTTAATAGGTTTACGAATATATTGTGCTGAACTCATCCGGTAGTGCATAGCTTCTTGTTCTATTCCATCCCCTCACGGTATTGTTGCGGAACACTCAACATCATGAATTCCATGATTCGACCCACACTTAGACTCCCATTCTCTTCGTTGTCGACCAGTGCCTTGATATTGAAGCGCCCTTATGGCAATTTTAGTTATGGATCTGGCAGAAAAAAGGGAAAAGTCGAGAGACGAGCCTTCAGAGAAACCGATAGCGAGATTTTCCAGATGTCTGAGGAAGTGAGAGAGGCTATTAATTCGAAGAAACCAATTGTAGCTTTAGAGAGCGCGATTTATACTCACGGATATTCATACCCTGATAATGTCAAGTTAGCTCTCGATCTGGAGAATATTGTTCGTGTTAATGGAGGAATTCCAGCAACAATTGGAATTCTGGACGGTGTAGCACGTGTCGGGTTAAACGAAGAGGAGTTGATTGCTGTCACATCTGCAGCAGGAAAACCAGAGACTATGAAGGTCTCCCGGAGAGACTTGTCTTATATTCTAGGAATGGTACGTAACACCCTTCCCTGTTAGACCATCCACTTTGATGTGCTTTATAATTCTGAACCAAAGTTAATCGAAATTAGGGAATCGCTGGACGCAAACTTACTGGGGGTACCACGGTTGCCGGCACCATGATCTTAGCACGTAAAGCTGGAATAAGTGTTTTCGGTACTGGTGGTCTAGGAGGCGTTCATCGTGGGGGTCAGGACAGTATGGATATTTCTGCTGACCTTACCGAACTTGGACGCACCCCAGTTGCCGTGATTAGCAGTGGCTGCAAAAGCTTTTTAGATATTCCTCGAACATTAGAGTATCTAGAGACTCAAGGAGCTGGCGTCTTTACGTTTGCAGATGGACGTACTGGCTCAATAGACTATCCGGCATTTTACACACGTGATAGTGGTGTTAGGAGTCCGATGGTCATCCAAAATGCCGAAGAAGCTGCCGCAATTATCTGTAAGTTTTAGTTATCCTGAGGGTGATTCTAGCTGTTGATCTTGAAACTAATATAAGTAGACGCCCAGGATTTCTATAAGACTGCTAGCGGTTTCCATTTTGCGAATCCAATTCCAGAACAGTTCTCACTTCCTAAATCTGAAATTGATCATGCAATCAATCAGGCGGTTCAAGATGCTGCTGAACAGGGCATCCATGGTCATGCGAATACTCCCTTTATTCTAGCAAGGATCAAAGAGCTTACGAAGGGCACTAGCGTTGCTGCGAATCGGGCGTTGATAGAGTCCAATATTAAGATGGCGACAAGAGTTGCCGTTGAGCTTTCAAGGTTGAGATTAAATGAAGTCGAACGCTGGTTAGTGAAGGCTGGCCGCAATTAAGAATATAGTGGCTCAATAAATGTTTATAGGAACAATGCTAGCAAGCTCCTCACACAAAATTCCATTATAAGCAATGCAAGACGGATAGATCCAAACCACTCTAATTCCTTGGTGTTTTCATCTTCCAGCGTACCCGCTTCAAAGGTTCGCTAAAATCCTCCCTAGCTTGCGAAATGCCTTTGTAGGGAACCCATGCCTCAAATATTCCTATTCTCTAACCTTGTATTTCGTGTAGCCCAGTATAGTCGTCGCAGGATCAATAGCCATAGATCTCTCTTGTGATTATACTCCTCGTACCAACCAACCGGAGGGAAGTTCTTCACCCCAGATGCACACATCAAACATCGCCCAAATACGCTCATCAATTGGTGGCGTTGGTTATAACGTCTTACAAGCAGCCCAGCTTAGTAGTAATGAACCTGTCAGTCTCTATACGTTCGTTGGAGATGACCAGTAAGTACCTACAGTCCTATCATCGATTGGTTTTAATAAATCTAGGGCTGGAAAAACGATACTTCAAAGCTTACAAGCCAAAGGACACAATACCGATGATATTTCGGTATGCTCAGGGGAAACTGGTCATCGCACAGCTCAATACGTTGCTATCAACGATGGAAAAAAAGATCTCGTTGTAGCCATGGCTGATATGGATATATTCGCTAGACCCCTTGATGACCCATCTATGCGGGCCATGAACGATAGTCTCAGCAGGCTTACATCATCTACAAAATGGATTGCCATAGATGCAAATTGGCAATCGGAAGTCATCCACGGTCTCATGAACGCAGTCAAATCATCGTCACCTTCCGTCAAAATCGCATTCGAACCCGTCTCAACCACCAAGTCCGCACGCCTATTTGAGCCCCCCACCAGCTCATCTGCCAGATCTAATAAACTTCCAGTCTTCCCAAACCATATCGTTGATCTCGCAACACCCAATGAACACGAACTCACTTCTATGCATGATGCCGCCACTACACATGGCCGATTCGAAACCGACGAATGGTGGGAAACCATCGACGCTCTGGGCATCCCCAGCACAGGTGCTCGAGACCGTTTTGTACAAATAACATCGCAAGATCTAACCAACCAAGGGATCCCCGTCAAAGCCATTCAACTCCTTCCCTACATCCCCACTCTTCTTACTAAGCTTGGTCCTCAAGGTGTCCTCCTCACTTCCATACTAAATCCTACCGATCCACGACTTCGGGATCCGGATCATGCACCGTATATTCTTTCACGTTGTGCGAATGGGAATGAAGAAGTGGGAGGTGTATATATGAGGTTATTCCCGGTGGTAGAGAAGGTAGAAGAGGGAGATGTGGTCAGTGTTAATGGTGTTGGCGATACATTTTTGGGGGTGTTGATTGCGGGGTTGGCGAGGGGATGTGAGTTGGGGAATGAATTGATTGGGATTGCGCAGAAGGGGGCGGTCATGACTTTGAAGAGTGGAGAGAGTGTCGGTCCCGAGGTGGGGAGGTTGAGGGAGAAGTTGGATGAGTTGTTGCAACGCCAAAGTACTGGAAGAGATCGTAAATAACTTAATCTAAAAGGAATATGGTATACATATTGCATTATGTGAGCGATAATATGTAAAATCAAGTTAGAATACTAGGATACAGTATTGGCAACTGAATATCCAATTTCACAGTGACTTTACAATATATTTTTAACCCAATGTCCTGTGTGAAAGAACTAGCTATAGTCATAAAATATAGCTAGAGTTTTAATATCACGATCTTCAATGATATTACACGGAGAAATTGACTATTGTTGGACGAGAAGCGCACTCTAAAGACATAATGATCCGACGAAAGGACATCGACTCCAACAGTTATGATCAACATGAAAGTCTAGCTGTAAACTTTCCCCGCAATTAAGTCTCTCCTCTATGTAAAAAGAAAACTCATTTTACTTTGCACCTTCTCTGGTGTGCCAACTTTGCGCATCTATACGAATGAAGCCAGCTGCCATCATAGCTTTCCAGAAGGCATCTCCAATCCTCATCTTCCACCCTTTCCATAGCAACCGATCCTCCACATCCCACCTAAACCCCCAAGGTCCTCCCAAAACCCAGCCTCGCAGTATGATGAAAATTAATATCCTAGCAATAGAAGAAATCCTTTCCGCCAGGGGCCCAAGGAAAATAAATGGTACTAGCGTGAAACACGAGTCCCGTATCCGTAGCATATACCCCGCACGGTGAATGTATGACATTCACGTGTTCTTACAACAATATTATACGGCTTTAATACATTCCAAAAAAGGAGATTAAGCGAATATATTTTTTATGACCAAGGACTGGTACTGTTCGATACGGTCCAATTCAACTGAGCATATCTTCACAGATCAGAATTGAAATTAATATAAAGGGAAATAGCGCTGAGATGTATCAAGCTCTGAGACTATACTACAGCTCCTACAGGTCATACGGCCGCTAGCTACTTTTGACATACCTTTATCATCTAAAGACTACTAGTACTATTCAATACTATCCAATTCAACCGTAACTACAGTTCAACCTCCTCTACTCCTTCACTGCCCATTTTCAACTACAGTTCAACCTCCTCTATCTATTTCTATCTTTCATCATCCATGGTTTCACACTAATAGTACAACAACAATCTACTACGACGAAGAAATCCTGTAAAAGACCTCAACTTTTTAAACTAGGCATGTGTTATTACAATATTGATCATGGCCACTAACAATCTTCAATCCATAATCAAAGTCGAAGCGAATCCATCCTACAACGACAACGACGATATGCCTCCCCCAACTGAACGCGTCGAGGAACTTCGACAGGAAAATATTCAGGCCCGAGAGGAAATTACTCGGCTCCAAGAGCAGAATGAACGTCTCGCTGAACACAATCAACGCCAGATTCAGCACCGAGAGGAAATTGTTCGGCTCCAAGAGCAGAATGAACGCCAGATTCAGCACCGAGAGGAAATTGCTCGGCTCCAAGAGCAGAATCAACGCCAGATTCAGGACCGAGAGAAAATTGCCCAGCTCCAGAAATTCATCATTATCTTGGGCATTGTCTTGGGCATTGTCTTGAGCATCGTCCTGATCATCTTCTTGAGCATCGGCATTATTATAGCTGACGTCAGACATAATTAATAGCTCTTGTACCAATTCAATATCAGTATGTATTTTCCAAGCTACAACAATCTTCAAGTTCAAATTTTAATCCTGTGTTTTAGACCTACTTCGAACCAGTCTTCAAGTTCCGATGCAAGTTTCGATGCAATATCTACACAACTAGAAGGAAGTGTTACGGAGTTATGATTGAGAAAGGGCTTTTATTTTTCTTTTTGCTGCCTATAGGTTGCTAATAAGCTTCCTTACATACCGGCATTGGGGTTTCTTTGCCTCATTTTAAGTGGATGTCAACGGGGAGAATCTTTCAACATGAATCTTAATAATATAATTCAGTTCTTGTTATTGAGTGTTAAAACATCTAAACATTTTCTGGGTAAATTAGCTAGATTCTACCCTTCATTAAATAATTAATAACCATCCACTTTTCAACCCATTATAAAATATTTGATTTTGAAATGCGTTTCCTAGATTTTAAAACGATTAATCTTTCCCTAATCCCTTCCGTGCCTTACATTAAGCAGTAATTCTATTCCCAAACTTAAAGGGAGGATTATTGCCCTGCTTTCTCTCAATGGAAGCTTGCTTCCAGGCAACGCCAGTCATAATACCCCGCATCTTATCAATAATAACTTTAAGGCGACAAAAGATTAATATCTAAGGCTGTATTCTTCTTCATTTAACCTTTCAACGATCTTCTTTTGCTTGAATCGAAGGTCGCCAAGCTAGGCTGTAGTTTCATTCTCTTCATAGATCTTCTACAGTACATTTCGTACTGGGGAGGAGTATCAGTGTAGGGGTGAGGTGGTGATGAGGAAGTATTAGGAGCTGGGGTAGCATTGGAAGAGGATGAATCAAGAGTATATGCAAGATTTGAGGGGGTTTAGAAGGGAGGGCTGAGCACAACTCAGAGTTATAGGTATCAGACCAAGCAAAACGATCTAAAATCATACTTTATATACCTTTATCTCATGTATGATTTCTACATTTTTTTGACAGTTTTGAATCGAAAGACCTCGTGCACCCATAGCAAAAACAGATGCGGTATTTGGGTTGCTTCTTCCGAAGAGGGTTGCTCCTCACTCGCAGCTTCCGCAACATGCTTGTATTCGGGGGTAGAGAAGAAGGGTTGGGTAAAAAGGGGGAGGTGAGTATAGTTTGATTGTAAGAATGTAAGATACTCTAATAGAATAGCACGCAGGTCTCTTCAATAAATCTAGGAATCTAGATCCTACACAGACTCAATGATCCAGGTTTTCCGAACAACATTTAAAGTTTATATACCTACTCATAGGTGTGGAAAGTTTGGTTTAGAAAATTCTGGAGTGAGGGTGTTGAAGTGGGAGAAGTCAACTAGGAGATATTTACCACCGAATCTACCTTCAAACCCTCCTGATACCTTGGAACCTTACCTTTGAACTATCAATATCCATGATCAATTGATTTGATCCAAGTATAAGCTACGCCAGACATTCCTTCAAATTGAAACCACATCACCCCAGATGGAGTTCTTGTGAGAAATTTTATCCCTATATATACAACTATCAACAGGGCATTTCACAACTTCCTCGGCATTTCATACAAGATCTTCGATGTGCACCCAGCCAGTAAATTCAGAAAGATTTGTCTGATACCTTGAGAATATATGCCAGGTGATACTAATATGAGGTACCAAATGAGGTAGTTTGTTGTTCCTCCATGAACCTAGAAGCCTGTCAAGAAGGATTGAAAACCGGTACTAGATCCGCGGTATCAGCATGAGTATGAGCATCAAATTGTTTATGTTCTTGTGACCAAGTACTGAATGGAGCTGAAGGGATTCTTTGCTCCATCATCCATACTTGCAAAAGCCAAGTCCCTGACTGGCCCTCCAATCTTCCCAAACACTCCATATTTCTCCAATGCGGTCTGAGAATATAAATTTGTCTCCCGGGTGAACTGATACACTGTGATAGCTCTCCTCCCACCCCTTGGTCCCTCTCGAATAGTACCTCGATTAAAAAATCCCCCCCACCAATTTGAATCCGCCCGTCACCTACGATTTCATTTGACACAAACAGTTTTACAGTCACCTCGGCGAATTCCAAAAGGGAATTCTCCCGTTTCCGCCTCGATTCCACGTGCTATACTGTTTAACTTTGGAAAGTTAAATGGTTTGGTTTCGCTTATGGGACAGGGGGTATTTACCGAGAGTTCTCATTCTCTAACTCTTTTCAATGTTTCAGCTTCTCTTAATATCCCCTCATCAATATGTCGCAAGAGGAAATGATTGAGTTTGATTGATGGGGTGGGCAGGGCTAGAGGAGAGAGATGGACTAATTTGTTATTCTCTCCTGTGTCGATCACATGCAAATCTTTTATTAGCCTCAACCTTTACTCGTTCTGCCTTCTCATATCGTATTTTCTTTATTTTTCGATCAAGATGTAGAATAAGTTCTCCAAGGCGGTTGGGATGGCGTCTAGAGAAATGTCGGTCTATCAATCAATTCAATTCGTGATATTCACTGGCATGACGTCCATCTATGACATCAGAGCACGGCTAGCGATATTCATTGCAAGATTCAACAGCGAAGTGATATATATAGAACCATCGGGTGGAGGAGATGTAAACTGGAGGGTACTCGGCATTAGGAAATATGGCACTTCAGGCGGCACATATGAATTTAAGTCGCTTATCAACAAGGTCAAAAGTTACACTTGTCTACACGAGATGAAATGGGGGACGAGTTCCGCAGAATCACATGCATAATGACACATGTGAATTTAGGTCTTAGCATAAAACAAAGTTCAATTGATACGAGAGATACAATCTAATAGACATCTAAATTTCCATCGTGGACTTCAACCTCATTACTGAACAAATGCATTTTTCGGGCGACGAATTGGACCATAAGCTAGCCGAGAATGAGTTTGTGAGAAGAAGCGGGGAGAAGAATTTATCCATGCCCAGGCCCAGGCTGTTGTACGGATTTCTGAAGGCGGACGAGAATGAGTCCATGGGGTTCTTTGATTGCAGCGCTGAGGATAATATTGTTCGAGGAGTTTTTGCTGGCTGTAGTTTCTATGCTTGGACAGAAAGGAGTTTGTCAATCTGATTCTTGCTAACCCACTCACCGGTTTGAACCACACTTGGAGGATGAAGGAGAAACGAAGAATCATCTACGAGAAGATTCTCTGCGCCAAAGGGATTTAAGATCCCTTTATAAGCATAATCTCCAACGCTTGCGACAAGATGATGCAGGACGCCATGACGTCTCTTTTTGAAATGATCCTCGGGGGGATCTATTACACCATCTTTTTGTTGACCGACTCTCGTCTTTCTATAAGCTACAAACCACTCAGCGATCTGACAAGCAATACAACGTTGGTGGCGGGCGTCAAGGATACCAGTTGAAGGCCAGGGCTACCCCAATGTTATAGAACGGGTGTACTTCAAGGGTTTGGAATTGGAATCATCTACTTGCGGATGGGGATTCAGGTTTTGAATATCTAAAACGAATCCCAAGGTTATGATGCACTCCTTCATGATTTCCGACAAGCAACTTTAAGTATGTGGTAGGCAATGAATGTGATCAAATTCCGATACATCAACTGTGGCGCGCATCTCGGGAAGAGTGATGAATGTAACGCCTGTTATAGAAGTGACATCACTGGTGAGTCGACTCGAGCTCATGAGGATCCAACAAGTGACCAACTTCTGCAGTGATTTGTGTGAGATTTAGACTTTCGCGTGGAGGTAATCACGTCATGGATTTTGTCCAGATTGTCACTTGACAAAACGAGGAGCTAGTCTTGATGAAGACCATGTACCACATTCATTAATAGCCCGATGCACCACTACATCGTCAACAGAGGCTTTTTCGATCGAGATTATAGATCTATTATGTAGATGGTTATCGCCTAGATCTAAATGGTATGGAAGCGTATTCGGATCGTTTTGGTCATAACTACCCAACTTTTCCTCTTATTTGAATTATTTTGAGCTGAAAACGAAATATGAAATAAAAGCCTTTGGTGAAATGATTAATTAGAGTATGCTTTATCAATTACAGCGAACAGAAATATTGATTCAAACTCTCATCATCAATTTGGCTTCATACATATCCAGGATTCATTACTCCTCCGAGAAAGGAAATCGACGAGACGTTCTTCTCCTCTCGACTAAAATTGATAGATGCATTTTGACAAGAAAAGAAAAAGCGCGAGGATGAATCAACAAGGTTTAAGGACTAGCGATATGTAAGATCTTAGATAAATTTCTAGGAATGCATAAGGAATATCCCCGAGATGTTGAGATCGTGTCGATATCGGTATACAAATGAAGCAAGACATGAAATTCATGACATGACATGACATGATTGGGCCCTGTCGCTCCAAATCGGTGAAATCTTCGACGAGTTGGCGGTAAATAAACGGGAGGTGAAGTGCATAAATCGCTCGATTGGATGTAGATGGAAACCTACATATTCCCGGCCGAGCGAGTCTGCGGGGTGGAAAAGGAGAAAAAACTCTTTTACTACCATGGCGGTGCCGACGTATGTATATAAAATCGGAGGAAGCCGAGTGACTCAATTTAAAGAGATGATGAAGCCAAATACTTGTTTTCTGAGGTCAGCAGAGTGCCAGTGGAGAGAGAAGTTTTTGGATACGGATTTGGTTGCTGAGCCTGCATCATGTGTAGTGACAGAGCAGGAAAAGGAAAATGTCCATTTACGATAGCTAGTACAGTTGCAGAGTCAAGGAAACGAATATCGGGTTGGAACTTGCTTAGGTTCAATAGAGCGATGACCAGTTTACCCCCGTCTGGTCCTTTAAGTAGGTAGGACGTGGTGATTTGATAATCAGTTGAGTTATTGCGGATCGGCTTCTAACAACTAGCCATCTTTCAAGTGAGCCATTGTTGGCAAAAGTCTATGACAATAAAAGTCTACTATATCGCGGCGTCTGCTCTATAAAGAATAGGCATATTGAAAGAAAGTAGCCGCAGGCTATCGACGGCGTGAATGACGAAGGAGGAGTATGAGTAACGTACCCATAAAGAATATTTGATACGACATTGCGAGTTCATATGAGTATTTGATACTACGCAGAGCAAGCAAAACTCGGTATTCGTGAACGATGGATCCAAAAAAAAGTTCACGAGAGTTTACTCGCGAAACTCATGTGCATCTATTTAGCCTTCATAGGACAGTTTGGAGAAAGAGAGAGCGAATCTAAGAAGGAATGAAAGCAATGAGGAAATTCGCGACTGAAGTAAGTCCTAGGATACGAGCCTTGAGTCCGGCCGCTCTTTATTTCCCGTCTTGTTCAAATCTATATTTGAAAATGACCGGAAAGAATCCATCCAAGTGATCCCAAAGCGACGTCCCACGCCCGACTTGCAAATTGGCGATAAATATAGCGTACCTCATTTGCTACCTCATTTGGAGTACGAGGAAGAAAGAGTTGGTCAAGAGTGCTCCGACCGGTATGGTATGTACGAATAAAGCTGCCAATACGTGTAATGTAGCAAGCCACTCCATCCGATATGACTGAAGGACAGCCCCAAATTTCAGTCATTATCCAGGAAGACACCAAGTTGCACTACAACATTTACCACGGATGCGGTTGCCGGAGATAAACCACCTCAACATGCGGAATCTAGATGGAAGGAACTTGCAGAACCTTAACTAATAGACCCAACAGATTTTCGAAATCATCGATATTAGCACCGTCCCCAAAGGCCAAAGAATCTTCATCCGGATTTGTAGATAAATTCAAGTATTCAGGTACTGACAAAGAATATAAGAAGTCACGATTAATCGTACAAGCGTACGGTGATAACGGGAAAAACTACTGTTCCGAATCAATCTCTTACACCTCCTACAACCCAACGATGTAGCCAACGAGTACTGATAGCTATCTTCGCAAGCTATCGGAAACATGGAACTCGGCACTCTTGCCCCGTGAAATATCACAAGCATATGTTCAATGAACCCTCTTCTTCCGACTCTCTGTATCAACAAGATCTTTTATTTCCTTACCAATCCGGTTTCTCGAATACGCTTCCGAGTCATATGAGCAGCGCCTCACCCAAACCCGGCTATTTATCCACCGTTATACAAATAAGCGAATTCATTCAGACGATGCCGGGGCGATTTGAGAAGAGAACATGGTGATGGTGATGACAATCCGGGTTTCGCAATGATCAACGGTCTGAGCTTAAAGCCTTAATGGAAGCCTTGTCATTCACAGGTCAATCCTGCATTGAATGCAATATGCGGGCTCAAGCACAAGACAACCAAAGTTCGGGACCGATTGAGAAGTGTTGGGAGACGCGGCATGGTATTCAATGTTGGTATGTGGGAAGTTGCAGAGGGTTTCCTTCTAAGTTCTGGGTGTTACGGTTGTGATTGAGGTGGGATGATAGTCTCAAACTTTATCTCTAGGTTCAACATTTTCGGGAAGTCATCCGAAGGGTTGGGGTTATTATTATAGATATATAGTATGAATTTATATACATGTGAAGAAACTACCTAGTAGGTAGGTAAGGAAAGAGGGGCGGTAATATTTCAACTACAATTTGAAGGGCATTCATATCGAGCTCTGCAAAGACTGTTCTAGACATGCCTCAATTTTTCGTGATGGTAAGTTCCGGGAGGACCTAATAAAGTAAGACGGGATGATATACTAATGAAGGATTTGATTTGAGACGGGGGTAATAGTAGAAAATCCATCTGAAATTCTGGGGAGGGGAGGAAGATCCGCAAAAGAAAAACATTGTTGAGATATACTTCTGTGGTCATCTAAGAAGGTACTTGAGCTGCAGCTTAATTCTGTCGATTTTGGTCGATACCTGCAATCATTGGATGGTTGAGACCGGATGTGATGAAGATTAAAGCAGTAGCACTTTGGGCCTCTAAGACAATGACAATAGAAATGAATTCCTTGGCAAGAAGAGCTTGAATCTAAGCAATGAAGGGGCTCGAGTCACTTGACAAGTAGATATATATCTTTGGTTGCATGTCTGATGATTGATTTCAGAGAAGTGTGATAAGTTTAATTGCAGTATACTGTATACATTGATCTTGCCTAGCAAAATCAAATCAATCATAAGACGCGCAACAAAGTGACTGGGTATAAGCCAATTGAAGCAAGCACTTCGACCATCCCATCACTCCCGCAGCTTAAAGAGTCTTCTTAACACTTGTATTACACTTGTATTCTCATGGTTGAGTGAGTGGTCTGCCTGTATTGTACTACAAAAAGCGTGGGTTGAAAGTAATTGAAGTCCACGATATGCCACCTAATGATTGAGATCAATGTTTGTTCATATTTATTTGTTCGGTTCGGGGATATGATAATTATACCAAGGAAACCGATGAGTGATAGAGACGCAGCAGAAAAGCGATGGGAATTATGGCATGGTACACCATAACTAGATGATCGTTGAACAGAAATCGATTGAAATTTCTCCTTTGAGATACAAATTAGTCATTCCTCAGATGTAGTGTTCTGTCCTATCCTCACATCACCACGCCCTCGCCCTTTCATCGCCCTTTCCCTCTAAACGAGTTCTGCAACAATTGATGATTGGCCACCTCTCCGGTCATACAACGCCCCACGTCGCCCTTTACATCGCCCTTGAATGCCCTTTGGCCGCCCTCTTAACTTACGATATGCAACAAAACGACTTTCCATCAGCTGATAACCATCGAATCAAAAGTTAGGAGTCACTTCAATGTTGATTATAGTATTTCAGACTTTCAATCAAATCATACTCGCTCCTTTTCGTTACCCTGTCTCATGAGGTGGTTACTCGGGGCATCTGCTGGTCTGGTCCCTAAGTATGAATTAAGTATTCGGTATGAGACATGGTTATTTGAATGGATGATAGGAGATATATTGGATATATTATAAGAGGACTTGATGGACTCGATGATTATTTGACACAGAAAGTACAGTCAGTACCTACTTCATTATTCAACAAACATGTCGAATCATCTTTGTTCGATATTATCGGGTGACAGCAAGGGCGGTGAATTTCTGCCTAATTCAATCACGCTAATAGTGAAAACATCAAGCTTCCCCTCGGCTTCCCCTCATTGGAATCATTCATTGGAATCATTCGATTGCCATCGACATTCATCTTTTAGAAGTTTAAAGAATCACATAAATTGACTGATATTCGAGTTTCATTTGTTTCATTCATTCGCTACGCTATGGGTATAACCATTCCGGACATTACAGCACCAGTGAGGACGTTGCGTTCCTCTCAAATCCAAGCCAGCCATCGTCCACCAAGACACCGGCAGCAAGTGGTATCAATTATCCCAAAATTCGCCAGAAATGCTATGCAAAACACCTGTTATGCTAACAATATTCCACCCAGGACGCCATGCTAAAATCGAATCACTACATAGATCAATAAACACTCCCAACCGAGAGTGAAGTCCTCGGCGACTTAAAATCCATCCCAATCATCGAAAGCTCCCACTCATCATCATCATCACCATTTGCAGTACTCGCGTATTCTTCGTATTCGAACCTCGGTAGGACGAAATGGTCATGTGTTAAAGAATCTTGGAGGCTATGAACGGCAAGAGAGAGACTATTAACTTCGTCGACATTCTTCAATGTCGAGTTTGGAAGTTTGGCAACTATTCGGATATATGATTTTGAAGGTGGTTGAACATAAATAGCGGAGGACCCAGATACATCTTCTTCCACGGCAGACTCGCTCGTCGCATAGCTAGTTACGCCTTCGCCATCATATGATATATTTACAGCGATGAATTGTTCAACTTCATCGTGAAAACGAACGCATTTTCTTGACGTGGTTGATGCAGGGGATGATCTGCCAGATGAAAGGGAAGACACCGACGATTCCATCGAAACTGAAACCGCAGATGATGAGCGTTTCAGTAATATATCGCATATTCGTCGCTGTTTAAGAATGGGCTTTAAATCCACGTCCGCGAATGATACAGATCTCGTTAATTTTGGTCGATCATCCGAATTCGAGTTCATTGGATATACAGTTGGGGATTTTGAGGATGCTTGTTTGTGCAGTGGGCCATATAACCATGTCGTATCACAGTCCTTCTCCCTACTGTTGTGTTAGCATTACACTTCAAAAAAAATTGAATTGGAAGTGCATACCAGCCGACAATTCCGGGTGCAATTGTTTTAAGATTCATTCGTTTTTTCGCCCAACATCTCCAGGACGCGTTCTCTAATCTTCTACTATTGTCGTATGCGGTATGGTTTGATCGAATATACCTCCACGTCGCCCACAAATCTTCCTCTGGCCAATCATGTGTGAGATAATCTACATGATGTGACGGTTTGGTTTGAACAGCTATGTCATCCATAGTTTCGGTGACATCGCAAGGTTCACATGCTTCTGAGACCTCTGAAAGTTCTGATACCGGCGATTGATCTAAGGGAGAGATCAATGTTGGAGTACTGCATAAGGATATGTCGTCTTCGAGGTATGCCGGTTCTAGCGAGGGGGATTGAAGGTAGTATTCAACTTGGGCGTGATATTCTTCCTTGGGAACCTGATCCTCGTTGTTATTGATCCATTTTATATCGTCGTACGTTGGGAATTCGATTTCATCGTCATCGGTATCGTCCATACAAATCACCCTCAAGGCTGACACTTCGGGTTGTTGAATTATTCGCGGCGCAGCATCGACCACATCTGTTCGGTCCACCCACTCAAAATACTCATCCTCTCTCGAGAGGTCCATATTTCTTCTGATTCTTTGTTAAATGGGTAAGAGTTTTCCAAGTCCGGCTCGATCATTTAAGGATAAGTAGTATTTGAACTTTGGAGGCGTGATACGAAATATATGTAATAATTTTTTTTTGGTGTTGGTACTAACGAGTGTACTAATAACGATAGTAAGATCCGTTGGGGTAGTTTTTAAAGTAGATCCGAGATCAAATGACACAACGGTAATCCTCTAAGACAACTAGTTGGATTTTTGTATCGCAAGATTTTACTTTACATGTGGTAGATGAAAGCAATTGCGCAATATCCAACCCCAAGAGTGTCAGAGTGCGAGTGAATGTGAGAGTGGTGAGTGTTGTGAATAATATACGTGTGAGGATGTTTTGAATTGGTTTTAAGACGAGGCCCCAAGAAGATCGGCATAAAAGTCACGATTGAAGGTTGGGTAGGTTGTGTGGGTTGTAGAGGTGGTAGAGGTGGTATCCCTCCCCAAAGTAAAATTGGACTGAAGAAAATTGTTGAGATTCCGGGGTAATTAATTAGTTTGGTTGTCGAGGTCATGCAAGGGATTGCCCAAGGTGGAAAGTGACATTCATAAATTCATACTGTATCTACCTATCTCCCTGGTAGGTAAGGTGGTATTTAATACATTCTTTTCGGATCGGATATCCAGGATATCTTTATATGTAGGTAGATGTTGTGGATTATTGTTATTTTGATTTTTGATTTCATAGGGATTTTGATTTTTCTTTTCTTTTCATATTTTTATTTTTATTTTCGGTTCGTGTTATTATACCTAAGGTTGTACAGTATAATTGATTAGATTAGTTGAGAAGTGGATTTTTCTCTTTCTCTCTCTCGGGGGTTATATATACAATACATACCGATCTATCTACCTTAAAACTACCCGATGGTATTATATTGAATGTATGAATTTCAAATTTCAAGGTTTCTTCTTCTTATGTTTGTTATGCTTATATTATGTTATACATGCCTAGGTGCTTATGGATGGATGCTTATGTTACTAGGTATGTATGTATGTTGTATAGGAAACAGAAGAGATGGATACGGGTTTATGGATTATAAGGTTGTATGTACTATGCATGCATTGGTTTAAGTTTGGATTGGTTGGTTGGTTGGTTGGTTAGTTGGATTATTATCGGATTGGATACTAGGCAGGCCCGGGTACCTAGATATTTAGTTGAATGAATAAATGAATGAATAAATAAATCCATAACCTTGCAAGCTGGAGGCTGGAGGCTGGAGACTGAAGGCTGGAGACTGAAGGCTTATAATAATGATGTATGTTTATGAATGAATCAATGAATATATTTATGAATTTATAGATTTATAGATTTATGGATTTATATATCTACGTATCTATCTATCTATCTATCTATTTATTTATACCCGGAATTTATATAGGTGAGAAAGGCCATCCATCCATCAATAGGTAGAATTTGCAAGTATTACCTTGTACCTATCTAGATACCTACTATCTAGAACCTACTAGGTAATGCATTAATTGAAGTTACCTACCTTTCCACTTCCATTCCAAGGTTATACTACTACCACTACCACTACTACCACTACCTACCACCAACCTACCAACTTATTAACCTGGAACGCTAGTTGGAACTACGTCAATTCATTAATTCATTAATCAATGAATGGCCATATTCATCAATTCATCAATGGATCTAGGTTAGGTATTATTGTAACTTTAATCCATCACCATCGTCACTGCCCGTCACCATCGTTTCAATATCAGTAGGTATATAGATCCAAACTTCTTTCAAACATTCCAATGGATATTGAGTTGAACATTGAACGTTGAATATTTAAGCATTGAACATTAAGTATTAAACATTAAGCATTGGAAAGAAAAACGGTTTGGAGTTAGAGTTGGTTTTAAGTTTGGGTTTGTTTACAGCAGTTGGTTGGTTGGTTGGTAGGTAGGTACTAGTTGGTTGGTTGGTTGGTTGATTGGTATGAACGTAAACGCATGGACCTCACTTACTCCATTACTCATTCATTCTTGGTTTGGTTTGGTGTTTGGTTTGGTTTTCGATTTGGTGTGGTTTGGTGCATGTTTGGTTTGGTGTGGTTTGGTGTATACATACATGCATCTATACCTACATATCTTCTGTATAACAGGAATGAATGAATGAATGAAAAAAAAATGAAAAAATGAAAGTTGTATTATGTTATGTTGTGGATCGTGGAATGGGATGAGATTGAGATTAAGACTGTGATTAAGATAAGATTGAATGAGATATTCGGGGTACGGGGTATGGAGTAGGAAGGTAGGTAGGTAGGTACTAGGTAGGTATAAGGCGGAAGATGGAAGGTAGATAGGTAGGTAGGTATATACCGACTCGCTTTAAGTTACTATATCGAATATAAATATAAATCCAAATCCAAATACCTATAAAGATAAATACTACCTACTTTTATCTCTCTAGGTATATATATACTAGGTATACATAGATAATAAGTAACCCAACCGGCCGGGCTGCCCTGCCCTCGCCCTTCAGCCTCCAGCTCCAGCCCCAGCTGTCAAAACAATCCATACATACCGGTAATGGATGGAATGTTAAATTGCCAGATTGCCAGATTGTCAAATTGCTAGATTGCTAGATCAGGGCTGATGGTTTAAGTTAGGAATCAACCCGGAATACTTCACTCCACTCCTGACTGCTGAGTCTCAGGTCAGGGTAGGTACCTAGGTAGGTAGGATACGCTTATACTACCTATTTCCTACGATTTTATGATGTTGGATAGGAGGTGAGGTGAGGTGAGTTATGATACATACTTATAGGTACAGTATGATGATGATGATGATATGATACAGATATAAAACCATAGGTAGATAGGTATCTAGTAGGTAATCAGGCCTTAAAAAACTAGACCCTAAGATTCCTTCCATAAGGTTCTCAGCGCTCTTTACCTTTTCATCTTCAGGGCTCTCGGGGCTTTTATTGTTCACCGAAAACCCAGGGCTCTCCCATCCATAGGGTGATAGGTACTGTGAAGGAAAAAATATATATATTTATAGGTATTTATATTCATATATAGATCTTTCTTCCTTTCTTTCTTCCCTATCCTTCTCTCATCTCAGCTTAAATTATATAACGTATTCCAATATTCCCCATATTCCAATACCTATCATCACAACTCCCTCCCTCCCTATTATTAACCCATCCACCCATCCATCCATCCTCCACCCATCCACCCATCTTACTCATCGGATTCGCACTCGCACTTCCCCATACCGGACCCCGGGGTACGGTGCGGTGCTACGGTGTGGTACCGTGTGGTACGGTGTGTTATGGTATAGTGCGGTCGGTATTCCAAGATTCCAAGGTTTTGTTTTTCTCCATCTCCATCTCCATCTCCATCTCCATCTCTAATCTATATGTATGTATGTATGTATGTATATCGTATCTATAGTATCTGTATGACCCCCATATAACACAACACAATGCTATGCGATGCGATTGATGCTATTGATGCAATACAATTGATGCCCACGCTTCTGAATTGGTTATTTACGGAGTACATATATATATATATATATACAGACTTATTATATACTGTCCACGGGTAGGGTAGTACTTTATAGGAGTGGTTATAGAGTCTAGAGTCTAGAGTCTAGGGTCTAGATAGGTAGGTAGTAGGTAGATAGTTAAATCTAGACTTCTAACAAATATGTACCTGGGTACCTAAGTAATTACCAACTAACTAATAATGCAATAGTAGGGAGGTACCTAGGTACCCCGAGTATACATCCAAATTGCCCCTTCTCTTCCCCTTCCCTTCCCTTCCCTTCGCTTCCCTTCCTTAACCCTCCCTTTCTCTCCCCCCCTATACAAATATACAATCAAAATCAAATACAGTTCCCCAATCAATCCGTCAATCAATCCATCAATACACACATACATACCTATCTATCTAAATAGATACTAAAAACCACAACAAACCCAAAACCAATAATAAAAACCAAAAATCTCGACCTCGTAATCTCGACCTCGCACTCGCATCTCATCACAATTCGCCCCCCAAAAACCCCCCTTCAAAAAACCACCCGAAAACGAAACCCGAAATATAGTAGGTAAGGTATGTCAAACCCAGAACCAGAACCAAAACCTACCTAGGTACGATCGTACGAGAGGCTGGCTGGCTGGCTGGTCTACTGGGGTTTCCCCAATACTGTACTACAATAGAACCCGCTTATACCGGCCACGTTTATACCGGAATCCCGCCTATACCGGCTATTTTCTTCAATCACTTATTTTTTAAATGTATATACCGGAAATCCGGTATTTTTGTTGATATCGGTAAGAATTTGAAAAATCCGGTATAAAAATTGCAGAAAAATAACTCGTACGTAAGTTTAAATGATTTGTACGTAGATTTATCACATAATTTTTTATAAAATTTTGAAAGGTTTGAAGCTAAAATTTTGAGGTTGATTATACAAAAAATGGTTGATGTATTGAGGAATCAGGTCACATGGTTTCCGGTCACATGATCAGGGATCACGTGGTAAGCTATACCGCATAGGGTATGGGGGAGTAGCATATAAGGGCAGCTGGGCTGCCACCAAATACATACTCCTTAGTCAAACCAATCTACCATAATTCTACCCTAGTACTTCCTTCCTACCGTATTACTGGTCATCCCAGGATATACGACTAATATGATGCCTTATTGCTTAACCCGCATATACCGGAATCCCGTTTATACCGGATCTAATTGGTCGAATTTTCTTGGCCGGTATAGGCGGGTTCTACTGTAATCCTAATATATACTAATACTACCTAATATATACTACCTATACCTAACCTATCTAAGTTCTTCCGGGGGGCTCGGGTTTCTCGGGTTTCTCGGGTTTAGTCAGACAGACTTATTTAGACTTATTTAGACTTAGACTCTCCAGCTGTTTACGGCGACTCAGATTCAAGTTAGATTCAGACTCTGATTCAGATTCAAACTTACATTCAGATTCAGCTCATACGGAATTTTTCGCGTGGTCCGAATTTATGTACTGTACTATATATGTATGTATGTATATATGTAAGCCTGCCTAGATACAGTAGGTATTTTTTTATTTGTACACCTTACATCTTATATCTTACATTTGTATTACATTTGTACGACATTATTCCACGGCAAATCTGCAAATCTGTATGCAAACCATCTATTCTCCAGCTTTCAGCAGGAAATGGTAGGTAGGTAGGTAGGTATATGGAAACCGACGATCTTTTCGCTAAGGAGGGAAGAGAGGCTAGTTGTTGGTACCTATGGATAGGGATTCAGAAATCAAAAATCAATAAATACCTTGTAGGTACCTACTATTATTATCTATATCGTACAGTATAGTACGGTACAATATCTCGATTCTCTATATATATACCTAGATAGATATATATAGAGATATAAATCTTATAAAAACTAAACTTCTTTTACTATCCATTATCATCTATCATCTATCTTTTTGGGGAAAGTTATATATATACCTATATAGCTGAAGGTACCTAATCTTACTACTAGTATAATACGATAATAATACCCACTCACCTATCTAATAATAATATCTACCAATACATATACCGATATTATCCATCATCTATCATCTATCATCCATCATCCTATAAATGGAAGTTGTTGGGAATAATCTAGCTAGAATCGGGAATCAGGAATCTCACCTGCACGGTCGCGAGGTCCACGATATATAGGTACAGAGTATCCATATGTAACCTAACCTAACCTCTCCTAACCTCCAGCTTACAACTTTCCAGCTCAACTCAATCCATAAATGAACATTGATTGGCATTGGCATTTTCAATAATGCGGAACCAGTATCTTCCGTTCCGTACCTACCTAGTACATACATGCATACATACATACATACTCCGTACATGATATCATGTATGATCGATCATGATGATTGATGTACCGTATACCTACCTATCTATCTATCTACCTACCTGAGGTAATACAACCGCGAATATAAATCTCAATCCCAATATTCCATCTCCCATATGCTAGTCCCGCTACTATGTCTCCTAGATATATTCCTACTACATTACACTACCTACCGTATACCTCCTACTACTACTATATACCTTAATATCAAATATCAAAGTCCATCTATCTAGCTAACCGAAGTTTTTCCAACTAACACATATCTACCTATCTACCTACCTACCTACTCATCATTTAACTTATTTCGTATACCTAGTGGCTGATATATTTATTGTATCTTCTGCATGGGATATAGATATAATTATTTAATAATGTCATGTCATGTTATATTACTATTTATATACAGTAGGATAGGGGAAAACCAGATAGGTAGGTAGGTAGGAGTATATATGGGGTTTTGAAGACATTCAATATCTATCTAGCTATCTAGGTAGGTAGGTAGGTACCTAGGTACTGCATATCAGAAAAATTCCCCGAGTTACTCTACCTACCTACCTACCCGTGGACCTTACCTAGCTAGCTAGCTAGCTAGATTAGATACCTACCTGCCTACCTACCTACCTAGTCATCGAACAATTCGGACCGAGCTCTCTCTTTGGCTGGCTGGCTGGTTGGCTGGCTGACTGATTACTGGGCTGTCAATATCCATATCCAAATCCATAATCGTCAATATCCTACAGTTCCAGTTCCATCAATACCTAGATACCTAGATACCTACCTACCCAGGTAGTACCTAACCCATTCCCTTTCCTTTCGGCTCGTCGATCGATCTCGGTTTATCTACCCACCCAGGTATTTATAAGATCAATAGTATTGGGTTTGTAGTAGGTAGATAATAGGGATTTTGTGCAGTGTAGTACAGTGTAGTGTAGATGGAATCAAATTATCAAAATCATCTACCTAGGTATCTATCTATCTCTCTATCTAGGTACGGAGTATCTATTTAAGGAGATAAATATTTAAGGATGTAGATATCGATTTTATACAGTAAAGCTTGCAGATGGAAGAAAAATGAATCCGGGTAAGGACTTATCCATCCATCCAATCCAATTGTTCAATCATCCAATCGTTTAATCGGTCCCGAGGTCCTTCCTATCTTTATTTAGGTACCTACTCTCTCTCTCTACTCAGGTACTCACTCATACCATGCATTCATATTCACATCCGCATTAATATCTTGCATCTCGTTATTTATCTATCTACCTACCTACCTAGGTAGTAAGTAGTAAGTAGTATCACGAAAGGAAATACTCCGTAGAGGACGAGAGTCGGAATGCATGCATCCATGGATGATAGATACTATACCTGTACCTATCTGTACCTGTCTGTATTGTTGATAACCTGGGTAGGTAGTGATTACTAAGTATACAAGGAAGGGAGGGAGGGAGGGATTGATAGATAGATGGATAGATAGATGGATCTGTATCATGTGTTATGTTGTATCATATAGGTTGTATCATATAGATATGTAACTATCATCTGATTCTGCTTCCGATTCCGATAATATTGAATCAATATTGATATTGATGATGATGATGACAATGCGCATAAGGTACCTAGGTGAGGTAGGTGGATGGATGTGTAAATGGGTATAACCTTGCATGTAACAATACCGTGTAACAATATCATGCATTCACCAATTTATTCATTCATTCATTCATTCGCTTTAACTTATTCTTCAATTGAATATGGAGAGGTATGAGTAGTATGAGTACCTAGTATTTGTATTTGTATTTGTATTTGTGTTTGTGTTAAAGGTAGAGGTAGAGGTAGAGTTATCTATCTATCTATCTATCAATCTATCTATCAATCTATCAATCAATGTACCACGACCCTACTCTATGCGAAAATAAATATAGATATAAAGATATAGATAGAAATGACATCATCCAAATACAAGTACACAATCAGTAACAAGGATGGATTTATCAGGTTACATAAGAATTATACTAACGTAGTATTAGCTTAGGACTTTGCTTATAAGCAATTTCAATTTAAATCTTAAATCTATATCCCTTTTTACTAAAATTTAGTTATTTTTTGGCGATATCTATAGAATATTTCGATTTTGATTTGGAATTTTTATTTATTTGGTTTTTTTATTTAATATATTATAATATATATTTTAATTTTTTTATTTTTGTATATTTTTATTTAAATTAATAATATAGTTTTTTAAAATTATTAAATATAATTTTTTTATTATATATTTTAAATATTTAATATTTTTTATTTTTTTAAAAAAAAAATTTTTAATATTTTTATATTATAATCAATTTCGATATAATTTTTTAAAAAATTTAAATATAATCGATAAATCATTTTTTTATTTTCAAAATTCAAATTTATATTTTTTTTTAAATTACACTTAATTTAAATAAAATTAAATTATATAAAATCTATTACGAAAACTATAATATTTAATTATTGTAATACCTTATACTTTTTAATTTTTTTTAATTAAAATTTTTTTTAAAAATTAATATTAATAATAAATAATATAATTTTTTATTATATATTAATATTATTTTTTTTTATATTTTTTATATAATATTATTAGTTTTTTTAAATTTATTTTTTAATTAAAATTTATGTTAATAAATTTTTTAATATTGTTATTATCTTTTTGCTAATTAAATTTTGAAATTAAAGATTTATATATAAGATTTATAATTGTAAATATATTTTCAAAACTTTTAAAACTTTTTTTAATTTTATTATTTTTATTTTTTAAAATATTTGTAATTATTCCAAATAAAAAACCAAAGTTTGTTTTTATAAATTGATTTAATAATAATATATTTGTTTTAAAATAGTTATCCCGCCTCAAATATGATTTCGAATTTGTTGAATAATTATTTTTTTCAAGTAATATATTTTTCAAAATAATTTATATATTATATAATAAAAAAGCAATTAAATAAATTAATTTTATTTTTTATATTTATAATATCTTTAAAAATTATAATAATATTATTATTATTAATATAAATAATATTAAATCTTATCTTTTCGAATACTTTTTAATAAAGATTATAAATTTGTTTAATACTAATATATAATTAAAAATTAAAGTATTTAAATAAACTACTAAAAAGTTATTATTCGAATATTATCAATATATTTTGTATCTCCTTCGTAAAACCTTAAATAAAAATAAGTTTAAAGATAATGCTATTAATAAAATTAATGTTTTAATTTTTTTCAAAAAATTTATACTAAATACAATTGTTTTAATATTTATTAAAAATATTTGAAAAAAACAATTATATTATAATATTATACAAAAAAATACAAATTTGTATAATGTATTATAACAAATATATAAAATAGTTCAAAAATCTTATTGTATTATTAAATTTATATAATAGATTGAGGTTAGATAAAATGAAAAACATTATTTTAAAAATTTTAAATAGTTTGTTTAAAAATGTTTTAATAAATTAGTAAATATAATTTTTGTAGAGTTAACTTTAGAACAAAATATATTAATACCAATATTTTTAGTTTAATATTAAAAACTTTAAAATCTTATTATAAAACATTTAATAATTTTTTTAAACTCTTTATAACAAAATCAGTCTTGCTTTTAGAATTAATATATTTTTCAAAATCTGTATTTTTTACAAAACCTTTATACTAAAAATTTTTAATTTATATAAAATAATTATAATAATAATTAACAAAATCCGGTAAGAAATAGTAATAGATTGTACTTAAAAACAATGAGAAATAATAATAAATCGTATTTTGAAGTTAATAAATAATTTAATAAAAATAATTTCTTTAAATCTTTTACAAATATTTTATTTATATTTCAGTTTACAAATTAATATATCAATAACACAATTCAATATACAAAAAAGTTTATTAGTATTCTATATATTTTATATAATCAATTAGAATATATCAAATATAATTACAAAAATCAATTTTTAATAAAATAAGAATAAATATATTTAAAAAAAATAATTTTTAATAAAAAAAACGTTTAATTTTATTTTAATATTATTAAACAATTTTATTAATAATTTTATATTTAATTAATATTTTTTATAAAACTAATTATTTAATTTAAAGGTTTAATAAATAATAAATCTAAATTTTCAATTAAAATAATATTTTTAAATTTAAATTTTTTTAAAATAAAATATAAATATTTTTCATTTCGTTTTACTTTAAAATCATTTATTTTTAATTCTTTTAAATATTTCAAAATTTTAATTATTTCTAAAAAAGATTTTAATTTTAAAAAAAAAATAAAATTAAATATATTTATAATTAAACTTTTTAAAAAAAAATTTTATATTATTGTTAAAAATTTTATTAACAATAATTATTTAAAAAAAATAATTTTTGCAATTTAATATAAATTTAAAACTATATTTAAAAAATTAATTTATATTTTTTAATATTTATAAAAAATTGTAAATAAATAAAACAAAAATTTTATCAATTATTATACTCTAACAAAAAAAATTCAAATTATAATAAGCCTATTAAAATTATAACAAATATTCTTTAATCTTTTTAAAAAGTTTTAAAAATTATTTATCCAAACAAATATTAAATTAAAAAAAAAAAAGTTAAATATTATAATTAATTCTATTATTTTTTAAAAAATCTTTATTATCGATTCAAATAAATTATTTCCAAATATTAATTTTAATTACAGATTTTTTCAATTTTCAATCATTATTTATATTTTATCAAAAAAAAACAAATTTAAATATATAATATTATCAATTAAAGTTTTTCAAATAAATCAAAAATCGAAATTAAATATTATTTTAAATAATTTAATAAAAATTTTATATATATATAAATATCTATTAAATATCCCAAATTATCCTTCAAAATTAAATATAAATATTATATATAACAATAATAATATTTTATTTTATTTTATTATTTTTAAAATAAAAATAAATAATATTTAAAAACAAATTTATATTTTTATTAAATCTTTTAATTTCAAAAAAAAAAACAAACTTTATTTACTTTTAAGTTTTCCATAATTATACAATATCAATACTAAGATTTTTATTTGCAAATCAATTATTCAAATCAATATTAAAAAAAAAAATAACTTTATTATAACTTTTAAATTATTATATTTTTATATATCAATTTTTTATAATATCATATTTATATCAAAAAAAGATTTTTTTATTTAAATTAAAAAAAAAAAAACAATCAAAATTAATCTTATTTTTGTTTTTAAAAACAACTTTAATATTAATTTTGAAACTTTTAAAAATAATTATAATTTATTAAATATAAAAAACTAAAATATTTTAAATATAATATAAAAATATTAATAAACGTTTATATTCGATTTAAACAAATTATTAAAAGATTTTATAAAACTTTAATTATAAAAATAAATTATAAAATAAAAAACAATAATTATACTTTATCATTTTTATTAAAAATAATAATATTTAAATATATAATATTATTAAATAATAAAACTTTAGAAATTTATATTAATTTATTTTTATTTTTATTTTATTTATTTTTATTTTATTTTATTAATAATTTTATTTATAAATTAGTAATTTATATTAATTTTGAAAATAAAAAAATTCTAATTTTAATTTTTATATTAATTTATAATATATTTTTATTTTTAATTATAATTTCAAATAAAAAAGTATATTCTATTTAATTATTAATTTCAATCCAAATTTCAATTTTAATTTTTATAAACAAAAATGTTATAATATATTATTTTACTTTTATATTTTATTATTTGTATTGCTTTATATAATTAAAAAAAAAAGTTATATAATTTTTAAATATAATTAATATTTATATTTTCTTTTATATATCAAATTTAATATATTTTTGAATATAATTATAAATATTTTTAATAATCAAATATTTATTAAATAATAAATTTAAAATATTATATTTATTAAATTTATTAATATTAAAAATTAATAATTTTGAAAAAAATAAATTTACAAAAAAATTATTTTTAATAAATCGATATATAAAACAAAAAGTTTTATTTTTAAAATTAATTTTAATTATAAAAAAATAATTTATTTTTATCAAAATTAAACTAAATCTAAAAGTTTTGAATATATTATTATAAAAAAAGATTTTGTAATTATTATATATTTATCGAAATCTAAATGCTATTAAATTACAATACATTTTATCTATAGATTTATATAAATATAAGATATATCTTAAAAAAAATATTAAATTATTTAAAATTAAAATACAAAAAAAATAATTTTTAAAATAAAAATATTAATTTTAAAAAATTATTAAAAAAGAATTGTTGTATAATATATATAAATATATAATAATTACAAATAGCTAATTTTTAAATTAAAATATAGTTTTAATTTTGATAAATAAAAATAAATCTAAAAATCCTGATTTATAAACAAAAATATAAATCATTTTTAATTATAATAATATTATTAAAGATTTTTTTAAATATTATTTCGAATTGATAAACAAAATTTATAATTTTTTAGTTTAATTAAATTATAATTTATATTACATTTTCGATTTTAAATATAATTATTAAACTATTCCAATTTATTGTTAATATAAATATTATTTTGTATTTATTATTATAAAAATTGAATAATTACAATTTACTTATATATCTCAAAAAATATAATCTACAAATTTTTTAATAATTAAAATAATATATTTAATTTTAAAAAAAATTTTATTTTTATTAATTTCAATAAAAATTAATAATATTAATTTTATTAAATTCGAACCCTTATTTTTAATTCTAACAAAAAAAAGCGATTTGCTTAAATACAATTTCTATATAAATAATATTTTTATAAATATTAAAAATTTTAATAAAATATATATATTCTTAAAAAACTATTTTTTTTTTTATATATTTTAATTTATATTTAAATTATTTTTCAAAAAAATAAAGTTATTTGAATATAAAATATTTATTTTAAGTTTTTTTTATAATTCAAAAAATATTATAAAAATTAAAAAAAAAAAAACAAAAAAAATTTAGAATTAATTTATCCTTTAAAATATTTATAATATTAAAGTTTTTAAAAAAGCCCTTAATATTATATATTAATAAATTAAAAATTTTATAAAAATTTCTAAATTATTATCCCAACTAATATTTTAGAATATTGAATAACAATAAAAAGATTACAAACAATTAATTTTCAATTTTTTAAAAAAATTCTATTCAACTATTATTAAAATATATAATTACCAATTAAATTAATTTATCAAACTTTATTTAAATATTTCAGTTTATACTAATAAATATATTATTATTTAAATAAAAAAAAATATTAAGATTTTTATTTTTTATAATTTATTTATATTTATAAATTTATAATAATATTATAATATTTACAAATATAAACTTTATATTATTATTAAATTTTCTTAGAAATTTAATTATATATTATAAAACTTTAATAATATTAATATTATTTTAACAAATTATTAATCTATAATTTTTTTTTTGAATTACATTTTTTATAAAAATATTTATATTTAATAAATATTAAAATTTTAAATATTAAACATTAAAATTTAATATATTTTTAATATTAAAAACAAAATAATTAATATTTTATTTCAAACAATTTTTATAAATTTAAATTATTAAAATATATTAGATATTTAAAAATTCGATAATATTAAATTTATAAATAAAATATTAATATAAATATAAAAAAATAATAAAAAAAAATATAAAGAATTAATATAAATAATTTTCGAATTATTATAATATAAAGATTTGATTAAACTTATAATATTAAAAGTTGAAGCCAAATACGGACAAATAAAATAAATAAAAGATTTTCGATTAATTGAAAATCTTTTTCAAATATAAATATAATTATATTCTAAAAATATTTTTAATAATATAATTAAAATTATTTTATTATACAAATTATTAAAATAATTTTTAAATATTTATTATTTTTATAAATATAAATAAATTTTAAATAAACTTAATAAACTTTAATAAACAATTTTTAATTATAAATATTTCAAATACAAATTATTTAATAAAAACATTTTATATTATATTTTTCAAAATATATAAAAACAATATATATTCGAAATAAAAATTATATTAATTTTATATAAAATTTATAATTTATTTGATTATTTTGTTTTATAAATGCTTATATAAAAGCTTTATAATTTTTATTAACTTACTATAATTAAAAATATAATTAATTATTATTTAAAATATTTAAAATATATAAAATATAAATCTATTATATAATTATAAATTTAATCAAAAATTATAATCGAAATATTAATAAATTATTTTGAAATAAATTTTATAAGTTTTTTTTTTTAAATAATTATTAATAATAATATTTACAAATATATTTTTTTAATAATTGATTACTTTTTTTATTATATCTAAACATTTTTTTGTATATTTAATATTAATTCAAAAATTATTAAATGTTTAATATATCTTTTTGTATATTTTAAAGTATCCGTAAAATTTTACACTGACCTAAGCTTATATTTCAGAAATATAGTTTGAAGATATATCGAAAAACATTATATATTATAAATTATATTATTAATTGTAATTAAAAAAATTATAGAAATAATCAAAAAAGTTATACAAATTATTTAAAATATATTTAATAAATTATTAAAAAATTTTTAAAAAATTTAAAAATTTTTAATTATTAAAATTATATTAAAAATAAATAAATAAAACATTATATATTTGAAATATTTATTTTATAAAATTTTTTTAGAATTTTAATTAATTAAAGATTTGAAATAAAAATTTCCAAATTATTATAAAAAATTGTTAATAATATTAATAATAATAAAAAAATATTTTAATATAAAAAACATTTAAAAAACAAAAATTGTTATTAGATTTGTAATAAATAAATAATACATTTTATAAAAAACTAATAAAATTTTAAATTTATAAAAAAATTTTAATAAAAAACGTTATAATTAAAAAATTTATTAAAAAATTTTTATTCCTAAATAATTAATCATATTATACAATTTTAAGATAACAAAATAAAAGTTTAAATTTAATTAACAAAAATCATTTGTAATTATTGATTTCGAAAAAAATTATTAACAATTATATATTTTAAAACAAATTAACAAAATGCTAATCCCGAAAATATATTACAAAAATTATTTGAAATTATTTTAATTTCAAAAAAAATATTTTATTACAAATAAAAAAAATAAACTATTTATATTTTAAAATATTTGTATAAAAAGTTATATTAAAAGATTGTTACAAAAAATAAAAAAAATATTAAAAATAAAAAGTTTTTATAAAAGATTTGATATTAGAAAATGTAATATAGTTTACGAAAAAATAAATCTTTATACTTTTGATATATAAAAATTATATTTTAAAATAAATTAGTTATTAAAAAAACTAAAATAAAAAAATTATAAATAATTATAATAAATATTTTCTAAATATATTAATATCATAGTATTGCAATAATACAAATAATTATTTTAAAAATTGCAAAATTATATAATTCCAAAATTCGTTTAATATTTTATTTGTAATTGTAATATTAAAAACGTAATCGCAAAATATAATTTATATATATTTAAAGTAATAATAAAAATAGATTTATCAAATTATATAAAAATTATATTAATGTAATATTAACTTAGGATTTTACTTATAAGCAATCTCAGTTTAGATTTTGAATCTATATCCCCTTTTACTGAAACTTAGCTATTTTCTCAATCCATTGATCTGAAGATTGCCGAGCGTGGGGGAGTGTGGATTGGATTGGATTGGATTGGAGAGCTTAGAGTAGAGTGGGGAGTGTGGGGGTAATTGCTAGAATACCCGACTGCGTGGATTGATGGATTGAGATGGATTGATATAAGAAAAATGAATTTTAGGATTGAGGATGTACTGTATCTAGATAGATATATAAATATAAATCTTATATAGAAATATATTACAGTATTTAAGAATACTGGTATATCCAATATCATTCATTCATATCCATATCCATATCCAAATCCAAATCTACTATCCACTATCTACTTCCTCCCCCCAGAAAGGGCCATCCCATCCCATCCCATCCCAAACCCAACAGTCACCCTAAAGATCAAATCAAATCAAATCAGATCATTAATACACTACACTAACAATATGAAAGCAGGTAGATATATAGATAAGAAGGTAGGTATGTATTAGATACAAGATAAGTTATTAAGGCTTTTCTACTTCTCTTTTCTTTTCTTTCCCTAATCCCAACCCCAATCCCCATGAAACTACCCTTCTCTTCTCCTCTCTTCTCTTTTCCTCTCTTCTCCCATCATCCATCTATCCATCCATCCCCATCCAAAAAAACAAGATAAGCCATCTCACATCCCACATCCCACCATCCCACTATCCCTAGCGCCCAAAGCGCGCAAAGCGCGCAAAATAATCCTCGATACACTTTCCACTTCCACTTTCCACTTTCCACTCTACAACACTATAAAATACATACAAACAAACAATAAACAAGAATTCCAATCAATCCTCACCCTATTCCACCCCTTCCATATACGACCTAGTCCCGTCTCTGTCATATCATATGATATGACATTCACATATAAGTCCACCCCCTCTCCCCTCCCCCTCCTCCCCCCATCTCCCCCATCTCCCCCATCTCCCCCATCTCCCCCATCTCCCCCATCTCCCCCATCTCCCCCATCTCCCCCATCTCCCCACTTCCTTCACTACCAACAAAAATTCCACCCACTTAAGGCTCCTAAATACCCAATAAATATATATATGTACCTATACCCATATATATAATAAAACCCCAAAGAAATATTATCCACCCTATCCCATCCCATCCCATTCCATCACCCTCACCCTCTCCTACGTATCCATATCCATATCCAGACTGGTATCTACCCATAGACTAACTAACTATAAGATAAGATAAGATGAATTCCCGAGTTATCATAGGATAGATGAATGAATGAATGAATGAATAAATAAATGAATGAATACTCACTCACTCACTCACTCACTCACTCACTCACTCACTCACTCACTCACTCACTCACTCACTCACTCACTCACTCACTCACTCACTCTCCCATAATCAGTCAGTCATTCAGTCAGTCATTCAGTCAGTCATTCAGTCAGTCAGTCATTCATTAACCTTAAGATTAAACACCCACCAACCATCCCAACCACATCCACCACATCTACCACGATCAAAAATGAGAACGACAAAACAAAAACAAAACAAAAAACCCCAGAAAGGAAAAGCACCTATAACAATAGTATGAGCCCAAGCCCAAGCACAAGCACAAGTTAAATTGCTACTATGCTACTATGCTACTATGCTACCTGAAGCCAGTAAAGCCAGAAGAGCCAAATATTAAAAGTGAGCTTTTTTAAAATACATCCTCCTCATCATCATGATGCCATGTCCTTGCTTGTAAAAATTTCCCGAGCCATTCCCATCTTCAGTCTGAAAATTCCCTTTCTCTCACTTGATGCTACACACAAAATCAATCTCCCACTTGTCTATGCATATGCATAAAATAAATGTCATCATCACTATCGTAGTCCTCAAAGTTCCACTCAAGTTCCTCATCCATGAGCCCGGCCCCTAGCTTCTGGTTAAGTGTGCACCCGGTATCCGTGGTATCATCCTTGAAAAGGTTCTCCCTACGCCAACTAGAATATCCACACTCAGCCCACATATCCTCTACAAGTCCCTTCACCCATTTTGAAATTTGTGTGGCAGTTAGTGAAGGGTCCCTAAAACCAACTTCTTGCTTCTGCATCCATCGTAACTTTTGAAAGTGTCTCTCTCTGTCAAGATGAAGGTATGCAGAATCATACATGGTGGCTCCTTTCTTCACTTGAATATCAATATGATCTGGCATCGTTCGACCCAGTAGACTGGCAATCTTCTCGAGTTCATAGATGTAGCGATCCAAATCTTTTCCTAGAGGACTGTCGTATGGATCTTCTTCGTATTGATGAAATACCCCACAACCATCACATTCATGAAATACTCCTGTACCTCTTTCTTTCTCAACAAAAGCTCTCAACTTTTTGGAAGCATCAACCATTCGTCTATATTGAGGTTCCAACTCCTTTAAAATCGAAGCTCTAGCAGCTTTGAACTCATCGACATCTTCCTTATCTTTGGCTATGATTGCTTCTAGTAGTAAATATTAGTTCATAATTCAATTGTTCCAAACAAATTCAAGAAACAAGAAGTCTGAACTTACTAGAAAAGGCGAGCTCCACTGGATGATATGTAGAGTAACCAAAGCTTTTGAATGGATTGCCAATGGTAGGTCTGGGAAGATGCCAGCCGTAATGGCGAATCTCTCTCGAATTGGCGTCATAACCTCTCTGCAAAGTAATCAAATCTTTATAATATTGCGCAGATCTCTCGAATGAGCTCGCGTATTCCTTCAGCCGATCGTACATCTTAAACACCTTCTCCATCGGCGAGAGGTCCTCCACTATAGCATGATACTTCTGAACGATAGGTGGCGCTAGATTCATAAATCTTTCGAGATTGATCTCCACTGTCTGGGCTTCGCTGTAAGGAAAGTAATAATCAGGACAGGAGCCACATAACTTCTCTGGTATCGGCAGGTCTGTTTTGAATTGTGCAATGTTCAAGACCAATTTGATGTCTCTCAAGAGGCTCAGCGGTTGTAGGAGAAAGTTCAATTGCTGCTCAGAGAATTTATACTGTGCTTCGGGCTGAGGATTTGCACGAGACTCGGGGGATTTCGCAAGTGCAAGGACGATTTCGAGTGATCTTTGTGGTTGTGTTGGGGCCTGTTGGCACAGTTCCTGACAAAAGTGAACAAAAGATTTCGCAGGTACCGGATTCGTTGGCATTGGTCTGTATGCAGCGGTGATTATTCTCCAGTGCTTAACTTTTTTGATAGCTTTGAATTGGCTAAAATCAAACTGAAATTCCGTTCCTGAATATCCTCTAATATTGTTTTCCAACTCATCCTCTGCATCACTGTCATCATCAAAGTCATCGAAAATAGGACCAGCATATCTCGTGAGTGGGGATTGTGGAACATGAAGAGAACTAAATGGACCATATCCACCAATACATTCTAACACGAAAGTGTTTGAGCCATATAGAATGGGCTCTGCTTCGTTTCGAATGGCTTTGCAGGTACATAAGATCATCGGGGTGAGATCGAACTTTAGATCTTTTCCATAATTGACCGCCTTGCCAATGGAGTCGGTTTCACTTAGTTTTGGATTAACCAGGAGTAATTCGTAGATCTTGAGACGAATTTCGATTGGAAGTTTCTTCAAAAAAGGTGAGGTAGATTTCGCTTGGATCAGATTTTGTTCCAAAACTTTCAACTGCTCGAGAGTACCATCGATAGTAGCTTGCTGCGTATCGATGGTTTTACGTAGAGTAGCGGATGATTTCTGCTCTTCTTCAAGTTGTGCGCGAAGTTGGGCAATTTGGTCATTTTTGTTTGGAGGTCTTAGTTTCGGCATGATGATGAATGTCACTTCCGACCTTTGAAGACGAGGAAGGAGGAAGTTGATGATGTGGTGGTGATGTGGTGTTTATTGGAAGTTGTTGAAGCTGAAGTTGAAGTTGATCTTGAAGTTGATACAACACAATATTTTAAAAAGAAAGTAAAAGGAAAAGGAAAAGGAAAAGTAAAATTTCAAGATGAGGAAAGATGGATGAATCTTTAAGTGTGACTTTAGGTAGGTACCTAGGTAGGCACTGTACGTACTTGAGGTGCCATACAAAGTAAGTAGTTCCTAACGTTCTTTCCTCTTTGGTGTAAGAGAGCAGAGATTAAGATGGAAGAGGAAAGATGGAAGGACGCTAGAAGTAAAGGACACATTGATGATTGACTCATCCAACAAAAACATTTTTAACTAGGGAATACCTACCTACTCTTGAGTTGAATAAAAGAAAAATGAATCAATAGAATCTTCAATTGGTATCTATTCAATTATTCAATCATTCAATCCCGTTTCGAAATCCAGAATTCTTTGAAGCAGGTATGCCAGAATGTGAAACATAAGATAGATGTTGAAAGAGAAGATTTCGAACCTATGATGAACAGAGTTCAATTCACCTCATTTCAAAATCAGTAGTCGATCAGACTATAATCTCAGAATCGTTGTCTAACTTACAAGTAAAGAAGAGAATGTGCTGGATTGTTACTAGGGTTCAATTGACTGACATCTGAAAGTACCTTTGATGGTCTTTCAAAATACCAACAACTACTCTGAGGTTTTGCAGGTTTGGAATACTTCTAGCTGAATCGTGAGAAATGACACATCCGGCTAATGATAAAGAAGCTTAGCATTTCTATCATCTTCTAATAGTCATAGTATGAGTTCCCCTTTGTGAGACTTCCACCCACCATCGATGCCTTTGCTCCTACCATATTACCTTTCGAAGAAGTTCTAACAGTCTAAAGACCATCTTCTCAAACAATCTAGGCAACATCACTCATCGTCCATCCCCATCCCCCATCCCCCATCCTAATTTCTGCCCTTCGTCGCCCTATCTAAGTTGAATGCTGCACTAATCAGTGCCAGGTGACTGAATGCTTGCGGAGTATTCCCCAATTGTTCACCACTTCTCGCAATCTCCTCACTAAACATACTCAAATGATTTCCGAAGCTCAACATATTCTCAAATATATTGATTGCTTTCACCAAATACTTCCTATCATAAACACCCGCCCTTGTAAGTGCTTCAACCAACCAGAAAGTACACATAGAAAAGGCGCCTTCGCGACCGCCAACTCCATCTTCTGATGTAGAAGTATTGTAGCGGAAGACGAGACCGGTTTCGGTGAGACCTCCTTTTTCGGGGGAAAGCAGGATCTTATTGATTGTGTTTAAGAAGCGGGGATCATTGGGAGAGATGAAGAAGACGAGTGGAGCGATGAGGATAGAGGAGTCGAGCATGTCGCGAGATTCATAGCTTTGGACAAAGGCTTGCATTTCAGTGTTGTAGCCTATAGACTTGTCAGTTGATCCAAATCAAGTATTGTGTGTTTCAAGGGTAGATATCACCCTTATCCATGATTTCTTCATAAATAGTATCACGAACTCTCAACCATTCTGCTTTATTCGGACAGGGTAAACATCGTTTCTCCGATAGACGTACTCCACGATCAAATGCTACCCATAACATAATCTTGGAATATGTATAGTTTTGTTTCTTGCTCCGAACTTCCCAAATTGACATATCGGCCTCTTTCCAGATCTTCAAAACGTAGTCTTCAAATTCTTAGTATATTCCCGTGAGATGTGGACAGGATCTAACATACCGAGAATCTCTCGAACAGCTACCCATTGATCCCAAGTTACAGGCTTTCCATACTTGTTCCAAAGATAGATAGCGTCCATAAGCTCACCGTATATATCAAACTGTTGGTGAAAAGCTGCACCATTCCCAATACGAACTGGCCCACTATCTCTATAGCCAGAGAGATGGCTATGACGAATTAGTCTGGGGTGAGAAAAGCACCTTTCGTAACTACTCACTTAAGCTCAAGTTCCGGAATATCAGTTTCGCCACGAATCGTGAACATGATTGGCAAAGCACCATCTGGACCTCTTGACAATCTAAAACGATCACTGATGAAATTCATGTATGCATCGGCTTCTTCAACGAATCCCATTCTGAGTAGAATATAAATTGTGAAACTAGAATCTCGTACCCAGGAGTATCGATAATCCCAATTGCTTGAAAATATTAGCCAGGTATTCGTAGAAGAGTTCCTCACACTTACCGAACTCCCCCGATGTCTTCAGGGATAGAGAATGTTGGTGCCGCGATGATTGCACCAGTGGGCTCGTACGTCAATAACTTCAAGATCATCAAACTTCTAGCCACAACCTCTCTCCAACGACCTGTATATTTACTTTGACCAATCCAATTAGACCAAAATCTTTGGGTATCATGTTGTTGTGCATCTAGAATTTCAGTGGTGACATCCCTCGTAATATGGTTCGGAATATCATCACGCAAAACGAATGAAATGGCTTGACCCTCTTGTAATCGTATATGTGCAACGACCCCATCACCTTTACCTCCCTTCTGTCTTACTCTACGAAAAATGAGGGGAGGACAAGATTCTTGATTCTCCTCACCACGATCAATAGTCACATCGAGTTGAAGCTTCATGTCTTTACTGGCAAAGGTAAGTGTTTTGCTCTCCAATACTCCTGGAGGGTGTTCCGGCATGAGGATCTCGAGATCATGTTCATCGCGGGCATAATTGAAGGCTGGGAATATCTCCACATCTAAACAAAGTTGTGAGATATGGTGGATACCGCCGTGTTCTGGATCTTTCTCACCTAAATCGACACTGCCGCGAATACATTCGACTCGACGTACCAGCCATTTTTTCAATTCAGCTTGAACTTTTGTAGTTTCCCGGAAGGGCATGGAGCTTTTTGTTGGGACATGAATATGATTAGGACGTGGAAAGAAGTCGATCAAGTCAACTACACCCTCTTCATGAATATATCGAGTTTGTAGGATATTCGAAGATGGAAGATATTGTTGCTTTGTATTGAAAATAACTCCCTTCGCAGGAGTGATAGAAAAATGACCACCTGAGAGATTTCGCAGAGTTAGCAAGCATTGATTATTTGAATGTAAGATATAATACGGGGTAATTGGCGAAGCTCATTGCGGAGCAGTGGATTGAGGGGTAATTTGATATCCCCAGTATTTCAAGACAACACCACAAGAGAACCCCCAGCCCACCTTTATCTTTATCTAGAAGTCGACCAAATATTGAAGGAGAATCGAAATCTGGCCTAAAGGTACATGGCATAAGTAAGTATTGGAGAGATTGAGAATACTCCATCGATTGCACAACAGCTTACCAGCACATAAAATCAATACTTCCATCAATGCCTACCAGAGCACAAGTTCTCATATTCCCAATCAGACCATAATTTTCAATTGGCAGATATCCCGTATCATGGCGACGAGAAGGCTGCGCGATACCGGGAACACTCATTGTTGATAGATCAATGTGCGTGATTGTTAAAATGATTGATGCAGGTTGCCTTTGATGAAGAAATTGAGGAAAGAGGAAATAGGAAACATTCAAAAGGAACAAAGCAATCAAATCAAAATAGTGTGATAACGAAATGAAATATTGTAGGAAAAGGAGATTCTATGTGAATGAATCAATCTTACAGTCGGTGAATCATGTGGTACGGTTTCATATAGGACTGCCTGCAGTTGTTGGGAGATGGATGAAATTATTTGTGTAGCCATAAGATTCGGGGTTTGGGGGTTGAAGCTGGGCCAAGATAGCTAGCTCCACGATGTTTGGTTGAAGTGAAAGGAAGAGAATAAAATAATATCGGAGTTTCATCTCGGATAGCCACGAGAGAATCTTGAGGGGAAAAACGCGATCTTTCACGTCAAACCTACGGGACGGGAGGGAAGCTTGACATTTCCGTGCCTTGACTAACCCAACTCAGGTCCGGTCTTCCCCTATTTTAATACCTCCAGGGCTGGATCAACACGACGACATGTGATAGATTGATCGATTTGATGGATCGATTCGATTGATTGATTAATCTCTCAAGAGTTGAGTTGAGTTTAGTTGAGTTCTAGGAATCCCAAGAATCATCCTCGTTCAACAAAACTCCAAGAAGGGTCGGATTGGGCCAGAGGACGACATCAAGTACAGTAAGAGAATATGTTGTGTCCGCTAACTTGGGTGAAACAATCCCTAAAGAAGAAGAATTTGGCTTCACCTGCATCGCCTGACACAACAGAACGAGGCCAAGAGCAGCTGAGATGATGAGGAGAGTACTCCGCAGAGATTCGAGAGTTGAGAAGCTGGTAAATTGGAAATCTTGTCAACATTCGAGACCGCAGGAGTTGGCATGTATCGAAATTCGAACATTGCTTCAACTTTTCCCCCTGACTTCATAGGTAATCTCCATTCCTAGGGCTGGCTGATCATGATGTTGATTTAAGCGTCACCCCGTTGAATCTATACATCAATGGGCAAGCGTAGAAGCCTAATTTCAAGAATAGTACGTAGGGTATTGATGATATTGGGAAGAAACTTGAAGGATGTTCACGATATTCACGATATTCAAGGCCCGGGGACTTTTACTTCTAGTCTGATTGATCGTCCAGGGTGTATCCTCATTAAAATATTCATCGGAACGGGGCGGAAGGAAGTACGGAAATAGTTTATCATCCATCATGCAGTCCTGGGAACTTTAGAGTGGGTGGAGTGGAGTGGATTGGATTGAGGAAAAGCATCACGACTCACGATTCACGAATGCCCCAATCAAGAGCTTATGTGACCAATAGTATGGTAGCAACTTGCAAGAGGTAAGGGATACCCGTGGACGTGACAGATCAATGGTCCACGGGTGTAGATTATCTCGACTGTAGACTGCCGATGCGCTGATGCGGAGTACTAGAGTCTGGGTAGTGGGGACTTTTGAGGTCAAAGCAAGCTAGATATTATTCCCTCTCTTATTATTATTTGATCCATTGTACCAGACCCAATGATCATGATATATATGTGGTATGGTATGGTATGGTATCTTTGATTCCCATTTGCTTGTGCTTGTGCTTAGGTAGGTAGGTAGGTGGGTATGCTTGCGCAAGTTCTTCCCTCTTTTTATCATAGGGACGGACAGTGGACTTTGGACTTGTTTTAATAATAGGTAGGTAGGTAATGAAACCTCTGCAATGTAAAGAGAGAACTGTACATCAATTTCATAACATGATGAGACTAATAATCATTCGTAGGTACGGTAGTCAGGACATCAATTATACTCAGGACATCAATTATCATATAGGTATCGACCATTTGATGATATAAACATCCAATCCACTCCAATCCAATGTCCCCAAGGTCCTTTAATTTCGTTTCACAACCAAGGGCAATCAAGAGGTAGGTACAGTTCCGTTATTCGTCCCTACTGTACTTATCAATCTTACCTAACCAGTCCTGGACGGTCGCGTGTACCTCATGCAACACCACACAACTTCACATGCATTTGTATCATGGACCCTATCCACACAAGTCACAACTCACAAGTCACAACTCATCCTACTGTCATACTGTCATACTGTCATACTACTGCCATACCATACCATCCTATTTTCTGACCCTCCCTTCACCCCTTGACGCTCGCCAAGATTATCAAAAAAGCTAAAACGATCCACAATCGGAGATAAATCGTTATTCATCAAAGGAAACTGAGGGTCTGACCTCCACCTGGGCACACCACGGTCCCAGACCATTCCAAAAGACCACAGGCCCAAAATAATAATGAAAGTACGGAGTACATGAGCAAATCAATCTTGATTCAGTAATTACAATGGCCTTAGAGGAGGCGAGACTCAAGAATCTTGCACAACATCATTCACAATTCGAGGAAGAAGAGGAGATTTCTACTATTCTACCGATATCCGATCAAGTCTCCACTGCCGACGCTTCGCTCGAACATTCACTCTCACTCTCGCACTCGCACTCGCACTCTGATCATCCCTCACAATCTCAATTTCCTATAGAGACTTTACCAAGAACATCAACATCGGAAGCATCGGCGCCTTCGGAAGAAGAATTATTAGAGCCAGATGCTGCTACAGCGCTCGCAGATTTACGTCCAATAGATACAAATATGGATTCACAACCTTCAGCTTCAGGGCATCGGCGAAGGAGGAGTAGCATGATGAATAATTTAGATTCGAATTCAAGAGTTCCAAGAGCAAAGCGATCACCAAAAACGTCTACAACTGGAGGGGACACGAAATCCGGAGATAGATGGTCAGACGATGATTCGAGATCCACCAGTGATGATATGGAATTGAATAATTTCTCGGAAGAGGGTGATTTACAGGATGACGAGGAAACGGGGTTGACTGCCAAATCTAAAGCAAAACGAAAGAAGAAGAAGATACGGCATCAATCAATGGATCATAGAATTGCGGGAGATGTTAAAGTAACAATAGATGAGAAGAAAGAGGCGGATTGGAATGTTGTGAAAAAGAGTTTAATTAATGGAGTCCTAATAGGACTCTGGTATATATTCTCACTTTCAATATCTATAGTAAGCTAATCAATCTCCTATCTCTCGCAGATATATTGCTAACCTTCAAACAGTATAACAAATGGATGTTTGACCCCAAACATCTTAATTTCCATTTCCCTCTATTTACAACATGTATGCATATGCTAGTTCAATTCTCACTCTCGAGTCTCGTCCTTTACTTTCTTCCACAATTTCGACCTCGATACGATTCTTTATCCAACCCTCACAATACACATGTGTCGGATTCGGATATGGCTCAGCATGAGATTGATATGAAGAAACCGTTGATGACGAGAATGTTTTACTTTACAAGAATAGGACCTTGCGGAATGGCAACAGGATTGGATATTGGTCTTGGAAATATGTCTTTGAAATTCATAACCCTTACATTTTATAGTTTGTTACCCCTTTTCGAGGCTGAGATACTTCCCTACTAACATATACCAAAGCAATGTGCAAATCTTCGGCCCTCGCGTTTGTACTCCTCTTTGCATTCGTATTCCGTCTTGAAACTCCATCGTGGCGTTTAGTGGCAATCATATTCACAATGACACTTGGTGTGGTAATGATGGTGTTTGGTGAAGTAGACTTCTCAACTAAAGGCTTCATCCTCGTTATATTCGCTGCATTTTTCTCTGGTTTCCGTTGGGGTTTAACACAAATTCTCCTTCTCCGCAACCCGGCAACTTCGAACCCTTTCTCCTCCATTTTCTACCTTGCTCCAATCATGTTCGCCTCGCTCTTAATTATTGCTACTCCCGTGGAAGGATTTCCAGCACTCTGGGAAGGTCTCAAAATCTTAATCGAAGCTAAAGGTCCAATTTTTGGCCCTTTACTACTCCTATTCCCAGGTTGCATAGCATTTTGCATGACTGCCTCCGAATTCGCTCTGCTGCAGCGTACATCTGTGGTTACCCTTTCAATCGCGGGTATATTCAAAGAAGTAGTTACAATTTCAGCCGCGGGACTTGTTTTCCATGATCCTCTTACACCCATCAATATATCTGGCCTCTTCGTTACAATCGGTGCAATCGCAGCATACAATTGGATCAAGATTCGGAAGATGCGTGAGGATGCTCAAAATGAAGCACATAAAATTCATGAGGCTACAGAAAGAGCTAGAGAAAGTGGAAGTGATGCGGATGAAGAAGATGGAGAGAGTGATTGGGGTGGTCAAGAAGGAAGTTATATCACAAGTGATGGAGATATTTTGCCAAATCTAGATAGATTTCAGGTCAAGAAAGGGGAGAGTTCGAGAGCAGAAAGCGCACCGCTGGTTGGTGGGAGTGTCAAGAAAGATTTGAGTGATTGATGAATTCGAATCACATCACATCGATACAAAATACATCTATACTATTTATATATTAGAGGGGAGAATGAGTTGAGGATGGTGTATACATAAATCTGGAACGAACCGTGGATATGCTACTGGGCGGAGAAGATTGGATTGGGATACCCGGCGTTTTTTGTATGCATTTTGGGTATTGTATAGATGACGGTTTGGCTTGGGGTTGGGTGGTAAGATGCGTTTGGGTTGATTTAGCACAGCATAGCATAGCATACCTAGTAAAGCATGCAAATGAGGATATTTTATTCTTGGATATGGGTTAATTTAAGCTAACATCACCGTTATACTGAAATGTCAAAAACTACCTAGTATTTATTGAACAAAACAAAAAACTAGGAGCTCAAAATCAATCTAAAATATGGCACATAAAAATGTACCACCACACGACTCAAATCACATGCGATACCCCTCCAAAACGCGGGGCACACTTCCCTCCACTGACGCAAGTAAAAAAGGTTGGCAGCGGCATCTTCACAATGCCTTTTTAACCTCTTTTCGTAAATAACTATTGTGGAAACCAACCAGGAACTTTTCTAAAAAACTATACGCCTCTTCAATAATCTCACGTCTCAAAATGGGAGATAAAGCAGATGTCTCGGTGGCGGATCCCTCCGTCATAACTATCGATAATATCTCTTCGAGAATGCCCCCTCATGATATTGATGGAGCTGAGAAATCTACCGATCATTTATATGCGCTGGTTGATATGGGAAGGTATGATATCTCTCTCCTGTTCAATGTACATATGACACTACAAACGTTCCTCCACTGAACAACAAACCCATAGCAATGGAATCCGTTTCTCCATCTCCGACCTCTCCCCTCCCACCTCCCGTCTCCTGCCGTGCGTATACCGCGACCGCGCCTCCATCTCCCTCTACGACGCCCTCCATTCATCTCTCCCCGGCTCCGCGGAATTCTTCTTCGATCCCGATACCATCACCCGCGTCTCTCAGCATCTCGCCCATTTCAAACGTACCTGTGATTCCTATGGTGTTCTATCGAAAAATATAGGCGTCTTCGCTACAGAAGCTATGCGCACGGCGTTGAATAGAAAGGAAATGACAGACGAGATTAAGAGGCATTGTGGATTGGATGTAGATATTTTGAGTCCGCAGGTGGAGAGTTTGTTGGGGGCCATGGGGGCTAGGAGTGGGTTTATGGGGGTCGAGGGACTGATGATGGATTTGGGAGGGGGGAGTGTACAGATGAGTTTTATGGATAGTAGTGCGGCTTTTGTTCAGACTCTGGAAGCTTCACAGGATGCCGAGAAGGAAACATATTGGAGCAAGAGTGCGGCTTGTGCGAAGAGTATGCCGTTTGGAGCTGCCAAAATGACGGCGAAGTTGAAGGGGGGAGATATTCATGATATTCGAACCGACATGCGTGCTAGATTCCAAGAGACGTTTCAGGGATTATGTCAAAGTTTCCCAAAGTTGCAGGGTCATGTGGAGAATGAGGGGGTTACGATATATTTCTGTGGAGGTGGGTTTAGGGGTTATGGAAGTATGTTGATGCATACTGATCCCATAAATCCCTATCCCATCCCCTCGATCGCCGGCTACAAAGTTTCCGGGAAGAGATTCAAGCAAACGAAAGAAATGCTCAAGGTGAACAAGGAAGAAAAGGAAAAGATTCACGGCATGAGTAAGAGGCGTCGAGAACAATTCCCCGCAATCGTAGAAGTGGTCGAGGGAATCATCTCCACGGTCCCCAACATCAAAGAAGTAATCTTCTGCGGAGGAGGAAACCGAGAAGGAGTCCTCTATCTCAAACTCCCACCCCACACGCAAGAAACCCATCCACTCCGTCTCCTCCCCTCACCCTTCGAGGACAAGAAAATCATCGATATCCCCTCAATGACCGACATCCTCTCATCCGCACTCCCGAAAGATCACCCCGGAGCCCAAATCTTCACCGCCGAAATCTTATCCTACGTCGTAAAACACATGTGGGAACACATGGCCGATATCTCGAACCTCAACGCCTCGCGCGCACTCCATGCGCCCATCTCCGGACCCATCGCCGGCACGCCGGGACTGACCCACGATGTGATTGCCACGCTCTCCCTCACCCTGTCTGCGCGCTGGGAAAACGATCTAGGGAAAATCGACCGTGGGGTTCTCGAGGGACTCAGGGAAATCCTCGGTCACGATGCCGCTTGGTGGTGTGAATACGTCGGTGCGATGGCCCGGTTGATTTGTGCTTTGTACCCCGTGTATCCAGCGGGAGGGTTGGCGCGAAAATTGAAGTTTCAGGCGCAGTGGATGACGGGCATGGGGAAAAAGGGTCGGAAGGATGGCGTGCGTTGTGAAGTATTGTTATATCGTGTGGAGGGAAGGGAGATGGGGCGGGGTGTGGATGTGGATGTCGATGTGGATTTGGAGAAGGTGGTGGGGAAAATAGGAAAGGGGTTGGGGTTGAAGAGAGCGGTGGAGCTGGTTTGGGGAAGGGAAACGTGAAAAATTTCCCGTTCCTTTTGGTTGGGGGAGGCGTGAGTGCGGATTACATACCTAGTAGGTTGTGTGGTTGTTGTTGTGGCTACGGTATGTTCCTAGGCTTCAGGAGTGTGTGGGAGGAGAGGGAAGGAAAAAGAGGAAAAAGAGGGGAACGATCTAATATGGTTGTTTTTATATGATAGAATAATGATACCCACAACTTTGTATACAATCAAATCAAGCAAGCATATATATCTATCTATTACTCATGCATGCACCTGGAGAGCCCATCTTATCTTTGAATCTTACTGGCATACTACATTCACAAACGGAAAGAAAGAAAGAAAGACCACAAGGCAAAAATATGGAAAGGAAATTTTATTCATACAACTCATACAACTAACTAACTTATGGTATGAGCAAAATAGGAAAGGGGCAAGTCGTCTAATCTAACAATCAACACTCTCGAGTCTTTTGATCAATATGTAAACCATCCATCCATCCATCCATCCATAAGTAAAAGTTCAATCCAGCCCAGATCAGCTCAATTCATATCTTGAAGAACCATTAGAATCCTGAAATCAATCCGTCCATCAGCAAAAGACCACTCCAGCTCAATTCAGCTCAATCCATATCATGAAGAAACTTCCGAGATCCTTAGAACATATCCATCAATTCCCAGACCACCCGACTATAAACTAACTGTCCAACCATAATACTCAAACCACCATGACTATCGATATCAAGGTTCTTTCATGCCTCAAGGGAGTTAAACCCAAGAAGGAAGTTCCCCACTCACAAAGTAGGAGTGTTTTCAATCGAAGAAATGTAAGGTTTGCGAACAAAAGGTAGTCGTCAGTTATGCCGTGTTCAAGCCCATCATCGTAAATCGTTCTTTAGAAATTCCATTGTATCCATCCATAAGTTGGTGCCGATACCATAATCCGTCATAGACTTCACTCAACTTACATGCCCTGAGCATCTCCATCTGCATCACCAGTATGATGATCAACCCCATGAAATGCTTCACCAAAAGCACTATCATCAACCAAGTCATTCAAACCATGACCATCATCTCCCATATTATCAACAGAATCATATGAGGCTAAAGCATCACCAGCAGTATCCAAGTCTTCAAGATCGAAATCATTCTCATTGAGCTCAGTGTGATGTTCTTGTTCTTCCTGATCCTGTTGATGTTTAAGTTGTGGTTCAGGTAAAGAGGTAGAAGTCGATGGTTGTTCTGGTGTATTGGTGTCGGGAGAAGGTTTGAGATAATCTGGTAATGCAGATTGTTGATCATGAGATTGTGGATTTGGTGGATTTGGGGATGTATTTGTATTTGAAGGGTCTGCTGTTGGTGTGACACCTCCTGGTGGTACAACAACCCAGTCTGAAGTATCATTAACTGTTGTAGGTGGTGCAGTTGCTGTAATGGGTTGTTGAGTTTCTGCTGTTGAGATCGAATCTTGCATTTGAACATCTTGTTGTTCTTGCTGTGGAGGAGATTGATTCTGTTGCGCAGCTTGTGGTGTTCCCATAGTTTGAGAAAGATGTGGAGATGCCATATGTAAAGCTCCAGCTGGTGTAGTTGCTGCAGAAGGATGTTGGAGGTGACCAGGAGTTGGATAACTCGCACTGACTGGTGTGGCGTGTGATGAAGGATTGCTGTTATGGAATTGATCAAGTAAACCAGCAGTAGAGTTGGTCATGTCAACATCAGCGACATCAGATTCATTGACGAGAACACCACTTTGTTGAGAACCATTGCGAGAAGATTGAGGTGGAGGACTTGCTCGCGCAGTAACTTCTTCATATCCACCATCTTGAATACGACGAAGTTCACTGATTGCAACTGCATGACGACCAAGAGAAGCTTCAACCTTTGCGAGAACATCATCGACCTTGAAAGGAGCTTTGACAGGAGTTTCGGCTTCTTCATTCTCTTCTTGATCGATTTTTCCTTCAAGCCTCCAATATTCAGGACCGATATCTGAAGGATTATTAACAGCTGTGCGTAATTCTTTCTCAGCTTCAGCAATGAGAGAACCCCTTTGAAATTTCGCAAGACGCTTTGCATGCTTAGCTTTCATCTTTTCCATGTCCTTTTTGGTTTGTGCAATGGTGTCATGAGCTCTCTTGCGGAATTCTTCTGCCTTGCCAGGATCAAGACGACCAACATAGTTGAGTGCTGGTGTTGGTTCTTCGTCTTCCTTGAGAGGAGCATTAAATATGCCTTCAGTGAGACTGCTCAACTCACCACGAACACCAAGTCCAAGATCTGTGGGAATGATTTGATTCATGGCATAAGGTGAGTTGAGAACTTCATCCATCCAATGGTAATTTTGATGGAATCTAGTGTAGCTGATTTCCCGAGGTGTAGTAAGGTCAAACCAATCTCCTCGAGAATTTTCTTCTTCATCCTCTTCGACAATTGCAGAAGCATTATTTGCGACTGCGGTTTGAGTAACATTTGCTGTACGGGCACGTTTTGGAGGTGGGCCGGGTTGAGGGTGAGTAGGATATGCCATTGATTGAGGAACTCTTGGTGGAATGCTTGCTGCATAGATTGGAGCGCCTCTTGGATGGCCACGAGGGAAATCAATTTTCGCCCAATTTGCCCTATCGTGAAGCAGAAACTCCTTGTGAACAAGTTGACCTTGTTGATGTAAGTATTGTCGTGTGCTCATCATGTTTTGAATCTGCGGATTGATCGGGATAATGTGCGAGGGAATACGGTCTTCGGGAGAAGCTTGAGTATAATGAATAACCCAGAGATTTGGATCTGGCAGAGGATTTTGGTTTGGGATTCGAGGTGGCATGAGTCGATATCGGCGACGACTATGAGATGCGATTGATTCTCCAGTACCATAGCCAATCTTGCAATGATAAATTTCCAGAGTCTGGAAAAAGAAAAAGAGTCAGTTAAATCTTTCACAAATCATGGTGAAGTTGAACTCACGCAACCCATAACGTCCATGGAGTATGCAGCCTCTCCAGGACCCCAAATATAACCATCACTTGGATATTCCTGACCTAAGCTAGGTGATTGCCATGATAACAAGACTGTGCCATCAACAGGTCGATCAAGGTAAGTCCAATAAACAGGTGCCTGATCGCGAGTGATTTTTGGTGCATTTATAAGGTATTCTGTGACTCTTTCGGGATGTAATTGTGAAGGTGTAATTGGAAATCGATAGGTAGAGAGCAGATGGACGTGATGTAACTGCGCAATGAGGTTAGAATATTGTTTTAATAATTGAAGCTGGGAAAAGTTGTAAACATACTAAGTCGCGATGAATCCCTTGAGAAGGGTCTTGCATTACCTGCATCGTAGAGGTAGTAATTGGAATCGCAAGAAATGAGGCTCGAGAATGCTGCAGAATCGAAAAAAAGTTGACAAGATAGAGACTGGTAATTGACTGGTAAACTTCAATCGTACTTCATCTGTCGCGAATGTTAACGGACGCGAATTTGGTGATGGAAGTTAGGAAAGCGCTAGCCAGCCACGTGATTGTTGCTTACCTTCAAACACAAGGAAAGGAAAAGTGTCTAGATGACTCGCTGAAGGGAACACTATGCTTTCAAAAACTTTGAGACCAGCTCTAAGATTTGAGTAGCTATCAATGTCACATTTTCAAGAGAAGACAAGAGAGCGAGAGATACCTGCCGAGGGAATCGAACCCAACGGGGGTCTTCATCTCACAATCAAATCTTCCCGAAGATCCGGTTCTAGACCACCTAGGAGACGATGGGATCTCAAGCAATGCCGTATTCGTTGATGATTCCCAGAGCGTAGAGAACTTGGTTCTCTTTTGATAGCTCCATCTCTGGGAACATCCCCCGCTTGTTTTCGAACTCTTGCAAGAGATACCCATCGAATCCAGGGTAATCCCACTCGTAATCTTCACGCTGATTGAATTGTTAGATGATAGTATTTTGATTGATTAATTGATGTAAGAAGAAGACTGTACAGGCAGCGAGCAAAGGTGGGAGGCAAAAGATGCGAGGAGGAGGTTGATATGTGGAAAAGGATATGTACTCACAGTATCCATGGGCTCGGGCTCAGCGAGACCATAGTACTCCGACACGTCCTGCATCACAACATCCTGCATATCGACGGCTCTGGCCGCGTCAGCCTGTAACCCTCGAACTACAGCAGCAGCAAGCTGCTTGTTCTTGGGACGGCGCAGGAGTCGATCAGGAGAGATCGCTGAAGGAGACTTTGGGCTGAGCACCGGCTTTCTCTTCTTCGAAATCTCACCAGTTATCGTCTTGGTGATGATTGGCTGGTGCATTTTGATGGGAGAGAAAGGGGTTTTTCCTTGAAAAGAAACCATTTTGACGTGATGGTGGTGGTTTGTTTGTTGCTGAAATTGTGATGTAATTAACTGGAGGAAGAAGAAGAAGTTGGAGATGGTAAATGCTTTCACTGATCGATGATTCTGCTACAGAAGAAGAAGAGAAAATGGGAAAAGAGAAGTCTCAAACTAACAGATAGGCCTGCCGTACCTTGAGAGTTCAATTCGCTTAGAAAGAATTCAAATTTGCTATTGTGCGTTTTAAAGTGAATTTGTTAGACGAAAATGATGGAAGATGAAGATGACAGCGACGATGAAGGTGAAGGTGAAATTTGGAAAATATTGATGTTCTATATTACTGTTTTAAGACCAGTTGGAGTTTGGATTGCTGTTATCTAGTGATATTATAGTAGTAATTGGTATCAATAGAGCTAAAGTGGTGCTTTAAGGGTTGCAATAGGAGAATACTGAGGTCCACGGGTAATAGTCCTAATTGTATGCTGGGGGGTTGACTTGGGAATTATTGGAACGTAACGCCCAGCACAACGTGGTCTATTATGCAACAGCCAGTGCGAGCTTCATAATTATTACCTACTCCTAATCAGCATGGTTCCTATGTATAGGACTGTGGCTTTAGTGCTTTGGAGCGTTCTGAATAGTGTTTCTGGGTACAAAATTCTCTAGATTGACGAGTGCAAAAGGGAAGTTTAGATGCTATCATCTGCCTCTACTCCTCGCGTGCTGCAGCAGTATATCGGTAGAAGTGATGCTCTGAAGTGATTTAAGCAGATTTTCTCGACAAGATAGGTTATATTGTACAAACCAGGAGCATGTTGTGAGCCGCTATCATTCCTCTCTGCACCTCGCAGGCTGCTACAGTGGGCGAGTAAGTTGATGCTATGTGGTTATTTCAGCGGAGATTCTCAGCATGATAAGGTACAGTTTATGAGGCAACAGCATGTACTAACTGTCTATAATCTGTCTCTCCTCGCCGTATACTCCTATGATGAGGGGTTGAGGCGATTCTCTAGAGTAATGTGGCCCAATATATCTTAGCACAATACTGTCTTTCCACCCAGCTTATTCAGGTAAAGAAATCCTCTGCTTCGCCTCTACCCGATCTCAATATGTAGCTTCAGATTATGCTTCTAGGGGTATTTACGTAGATTTCTTAGCAAAATATACTCCATAGCACACAGCAATGATAACCAGGTAATAGTTCTTACCCTCTTTTACTCGTTTGGTGCCTGAAAGTGTACGATCTGTGATTGTTTGAGGTGTTCCACTCCTGGATATCTCAAAATAATATGGTCTATCATGCATAGCAGTTACAGATGTTTAAATCTTCCTATCTCCCTCTACTCAACTAGTAACTCGTGTAGGTGACCTCAAGGGACGTTTTGGAGTAGTCTTCCAGGGGTATTTCAGCACAGTGTAGCTGCTATACTGAGCAACAACAGGTACTCAACAACTCCCGTTCTTCTCTACTCATCTAATGTCTAGTAAAACGTGACCTCATGCCAAGCTCTATGGTGGTTTACCCCGAGGTATCTCAACGCAGTATAGCCTAGTTTACACAGGGATAATTGGCATTCGACTGTCGTCCTCCTCTAGTCGTTTAGAACCTGTCAATATAAGGCTTAGAGTAATGCTTTCAGGGGTATGCAGGTAAAGTACTCAACATATTAGTGTCTATTGTACAAGGAATGCCTAAAGCCTGGTTGCTCCATCTTCTCCGATTAACCTGGCTCTTCATTAAATGTGAACTGAAAGTCGCAATTCGAGAGACATTCCACGAAAGAAGGTTAGCTCAATAGGTTTATTGTACAATGTACATAAGACTAGCAAACATCAATGAAGTTTTATCTTGACTTATCTACTTCTTTTCTTCAAGCTTCGTAGTGATTACTCTACCATTGTAGAATGCTCGTTTAGATTGAATCATCATGAGAATCTCGTGCTGCTACTGCTGATACTGCTATAAGTGGCATTTTCGACGTCCCTGATTCTTCAACCCCTCTCTCCAGCAAAAGAAAGAAAGAAAGAAAGAAAGAAAGCCACTTGCGCAGGCCCAGCTCGTGTGAACCCCTACTCACTACCTAGCCTACATCTATCTACTCATCTTACCATAGTCCAACCCACCTACTCCTTCTATCTCACCCTGACCTCTCACACCCCAAAGCCAGGACAATAGAAACGACAACACTCAGCGCAATCATTCGAAAAAATTACATTACATCAGCGCACAACGCCCCAACTCCCGAATCCCGATCAACAAAACAATGATAGAATAGCTATTACCCTCAGACACAAGAAACGCCATCATCATCTCTCTGCTTGAGGCGAGACCGACCAAACGAACCTTGGACATTGCGATACTGACGGTCTATAAATTGTGTGATCTTTCGTCGAGCACCCGGTCATTTCAACTGTTTAAAAGGGAGTTGGAGTTTGAACTAAGATCAATCCTGCTTAGGGAATCTCCTATCTTTGAATTTGAGAAACGGGAGAGAAGAGAAATGGGGATTTCAAACTGCAGGGCTATAGATGTATACTATGTAATACCACATACATATTTAAATTATCAGCTTAGCTTAAATAGATACCTGCTCCTTCAACTTCAATTCCATCTCCAGCTTCAATATAATGCAACATAATATACACTAGAGATCGCCATGAATTCACTGACCCACCAGCCGACTAATTTACCATTCAACAATCCTTCTCCTCCGTACTAATAAGTATTTCATATACCTCCAACTTCAACTTCAAGATCCACCTATTGATAGACGTTAACTCTTAATCATCTATCTTTATCTTTCTTATACCCACGGGTTCCAAGTTTCTTGCGCATGGCACTTCGGTAGTTAAGGATTGGATTTGATAGGCTTGCGCTATGTATAACCCAGGATCCACACTCCAGTCATACCTACGATTCGAGAGCATGATATTCCATTCCATTCCATACGCCCAACTTTGGAATTATAGTGAATATTTTGATCTTTTCTAGAAAAAGGAGATGGAGGATTTTGGATATCTATATACTATATCCATACAGCTAGCTCACTGCTTATACTTCCAATTAGGTACCTATGTAGGTAGCTGGGGGTTAAAGAACCACCCCGCTATTCATAGCCCTGGAGGTATCCATCTACCATTACCTACCTACCTATATACTCATTCACTAGATTTGATGTGCATCCCATCGGCCCTCGGGTACCCCTGGCATTTCAATTCTCTTTCTCGGATTCTCCTAAGGACTCCAGCTCAATCCATCCATCCATCATCCCACCAAGTAAACCCCCATCACATGTCCCTCTGCCCCTCCTCTTCTATCCCAAATTCTTTAATAATTTATATTAGACAAAACCAACTACGCAAAACTAACTACCCCAGCTACCCCAACTAACAAACAACTCACCTTCATCACTTCCATCACTTGCACTACCTACCTACCTACCCATTTACCCAGGAAGTATAGTATAAGCATAAAGCACCCAACCCAACCCCCTCATCAAAAAATTTGACCCACCGGGACCCGAAAGAGCAAGATAATTAATTCCCTCTCCCCCTCTCCCTCCCCCCCTCCCTCCCTCCCTCTCTCCCTCCCTCTCTCCCTCCCTATCCACTGCATATTTCATAAATTTCATAAATCACATAAGATAAGACATATTATTTAAAAATTGAGAAAAGGAGGGAGAGAGAGGGGAAAGAAGACATGTTGATGGATTTGACAAAAAACGGATTTGTCCATGTGTGTACATAGCCTATATAGAATGCAAAAAAACAAAGAAAAATGTATTATCTATCCCAACTGCGCTATCTAGTGTGTAATCAAAAGATTTCGCCAAACGCTAGATATGCCATTCTAGATTCCGATGGTTGGATGTATGGATGGATATCTTACCCTGTGCGTCGAGTCATCGAAACGCCAAAAAATAAATCATCCATATACCTAGGTAGGTATGTATACAAACCGCCACGCGCACTCAACTACCACTCAACCTTCCTCATTCTAACATTCATCCCCCCGACCGGCTTCGTGGTAACCACGCCCCCAATCCTCACCACTTCCTCCTTATCCCACATTTCCCACTCCAATCCGCCCGCCACGCCCGCCAACAGACATTTAAATTCCGAGACGGCAAAGCCTCTCCCGATACAACTCCTCTCGCCGTGAAAAAAAGTCATGTTCGCGAAATTACTCTCCGCGCCTCCGGTATTCGCACATCCTTCTTGGAGCCATCGTTCGGGAGACCATTCATCGGCTCGGGGGCCCCAGAGAAGTGGCGATCGGTTGATGGCCAGAGGAGCGATGAGCATGCGGGTGCCGAGGGGAATTTCGAGCGGAGCCGAGTTGGGGAGGCTGATGGATGTAGGACGGGTGGCTGTGCGGAGGGAGAGGGGAACGGTAGGGTAGAGACGGAGCGTTTCTTGAATGACTGCGTTGAGGATTGGGAGGGAATCGATGATGGTGTGATTTGGTTCTGCGGAATTTGGATCGGACGGAGAGGGAATCGCAGCGTGGATTTCTTCTCGGAGTTTGGTTTGCCAGTCTGGATGAATGGACAGGAGATAGATGGCCCAAGTTAGAGCTGAGGATGTAGTTTCATGACCGGCGGCTAGGAAAGTAAGGAGTTGGTCTTCGAGATCTTCCTTGCTGAAATCGTTGGAGCGGACGAGGATACTGAGGATATCCATCCCATCGACTGTTTTACCTTCTCTTACTGCTTGACATTTTTCATCGATGACTTCGCGGCAGAAAGTACGGATATTACCGGTTGTTTCAGCAATGACTTTGCTGTATTTGAAGGGGAGTTTCTGGATGAGATCTTGGGGACCGAAGATATTGGCCGCGAAGTAGAGAGCTTTACTAAGGGTGGGCTCGAGGATTTCATTGTAGTCTCGTACGAGAGGATCATCTGGGTTTCGAAGAGCACCGAAATCTCTTCCTACACCAGCAACACCAATGATATCTAATGTGACACGAGTGGCCCATTCGCTGAACTCGATACGAGATTCGTTTCGTTTTTCCAATGTACTTGTTTCAGTAATCTCTTGGGAGATACCTTCGACAAGACCAAGAGCTTTTGACCAGAATACCGGGTATAGCCCTCTAATATGTTTGACTTGAAAGGCGGGCAATAAATGTTTGCGTTGGAATTTATGAAGTGAACCTTCGGACATAATAGGTCCTTCTCCCAAAATTAAAGTGAGGAATTTGCGAATTCCATGAGGCTTTTCATAATCGTATGAATTATCGGCTAGAATACTCTTCAATACTTGAGGAGATGTTGGAATGAGTCTTTCGATATTTGCAAGGGTTCTAATGCGAAGTAAACCATCATTCGGTATATCCCTAACGAAATCTTGGATTTCCAATCCAGGTGGCTTAGAGATTTGTGCAGAAGCGTTGCCCCAGAGAAAATTATAGGACTATGGATGTTATTAATGAGTGAACACGCTCGCAAAAGATATAGAAACTTACCACTGGACCTGGTAGATGGCGAAGAGGACTAAAGAAGAAGGGATATATGAACATGCGCCAAAAAGAAAATACTGAAATATCAAGTAGAAAGAAACGAATCGCAGATCTTGAGACACGATCGACGTTCAAATATTGTGGAAATGCACAAAAGAAAACTGCAGTAAGAGCTGTACAAGCTAACCATTCTATTTTACCCATGACTGAAATTTCTCTCAATCAAGTATGTGTTTATGTGTGTCGGTATGTATATACCTATATTGTAATGTAAAAAGTAAGAGAAGTTCATAACAGTAGTAAGTAAGAAGGGCGAAGCATCTCTTATATCGAATAATCAAGCCATAGAATCGCAAAACCATATAAAACCGCACTACCGACACTCCAGAAACAATCTAACCCCGGTGAAAGTTTTGACCAAACCCATCAAATGAATCCGGGATGTTAGGCTCCAGTCTGTCAAGTTCAATCAAAGTGGCGATCTTCTTGGAGTCACATGCTGATTTGACACTTTGACAGAACCAAAACTCTTCGGTTTTTGGGCTGAAACAAGAGTCAATCAAGTTGACACGGAGTACGTTTCTACATCCATTCTGTAGAACTCCTTGTGAGCCAGGATAATTGCTTGCGATCCGAATCCTGAAAGGCTGTGCAATGAGAACGAGAATGAAAATTGATAGAAAATGGCGGGGTAGAATGATTGGGGGTGAGGATGATCGTTGATGATCGTTGTATGGGGAAGTCTTATTAGTCTCTTTCTGTGGCTGACTAATCCGACTAAAAGCATGTTCATCCCCTATGCGGGGATTCGTTAATCATGGTCACACCAATAATGGATGGATAGATTAACTTTCAACGACTATCTATCTATCATTCCAGTGTATGTTTTATAATATGGGCGCAACCTATTATTATGCTCATCTACCTATCGAGTAAAGAATAGCAGATCATCCACATCATTCGTGGCGTTGTACAGCTCAAAGATCAACCTGATCGAAACCATGCTAATAAAACCAAAAGTTAAACCTCGGCACATGTTTTGACATGGGCCAATGATCATTGCTTTTTCTCTTCTTCATTCATCCTCCACATGAATTCTGACCTACCCTTCATCAAATCTTGCTATTATCATTTATCCCAAAACTTTCAAACCACCCTTGGTTTTGCTTCCTGCCTTTTGAACACCTGCTCCAGTCTTATCCTTGTTGCCTTGTCCTCCGTCATGCCTATTACCACCTTTGCCCTTATTCTTATTGTTCTTTCCATGCTTGTGGTCCTTTGGTGTAACAGCTTTGATCTCGGTAGTACTTCTTCTCAAAAGAACAGGATGACTACCAATGTATTTTCCTTGCATATCCCTAGCAGCTTGAAAGAAATCATCTCCATCACTGAAACTAACAAATCCGTATCCTTTGCTTTTCGTGGTACGCTTGTCTCGAATAACTCGTGCTTTCTGTAAGGATGTCCAACGAGAAAAAGCCTTGTGTAAAGATTCATCAGTGACTTCACCAGCAAGATTACCAACAAAAAGGCGGAAATGAGAAGGATCCCATTCAAGTAGAGAGGAATCTGTCCATTGTGAACCACCACCTGTTCGTACGACAGTTTTTTGATTGGTCTTAGAGTCTGATACAATTGCTGCAACACCTGTATCATTATGCGCGGCATTCGTAATTGCTTGTGAAGTCATACTGGGTCCAGCCTCGGTTCTACCTAATGGTGTCGCATTCGCATTTGATGCTGATGTGGAACCTTCTCCAGTAGTTGGATATTTTCGAACAGCCCCAGTATAGCCATTATTAGAGGCAGCAGTCGCGTTCGCATCCTTTCCAGCATATGCGCTTTGCCATTGTGCTATTTGTGCTGCCATCTCTGGATCTTCCTCATATCCACCCATACCACGTCCCGCAGATGCAGTCGGCGGCGCAAAAGGATTTCGAATTTGTGGTGCGGCACCATATGCAGCTTCTTGTTGAGGTACACCTGAATATGGATTATATGGTTGAGGTTGTTGGTAAGCAGAGTGAGGTTGTTGATAGCCTTGGTAGCTTGGTTGTGGTGGCGCAGCTACCGATCTGGGAGCAAAGCCAGTAAAACCGCCATATCCTCCAGATGCAGAAGGTCTCGAAATAGCATTGTTGTTATTGTTGAAGGCAGGCTTGAAACCAGTTTGCGGGCTTGCGGATGGAGGTGGTCGAGCGGGTAAAGAGGGATGAGGCGAAGGAGTCGATTTAAGACCTGGTGGCGGGGGATAGGACATGATGAATTGCTGTACGTATATATCTCTTGATGAGTGTTTAGACGTACCTTTGCGCTTTCAAAACGCACTGGCTATACCAAAAGCCTCAACAGAAAACCAATAAGTCTGGCGGGCTCTGTAGTGATTATCGCGATCTTTGCAGATGGATCTCGTGATATGCTGTTTAGTAGCGTTGAAACTTGGCTGTTGTTCGATGCGGTTGTGGTTGGGAGATATTATTTTGAAAGTGCGATTGATGTTGATGTCGTTGTACTCGATGATGCGGCGACCATGCAGGAAATCTAGAATTATTTCATATCATGTGATTGATGATTAGTCATACACTGAGCTTATTTAGTGTGCCTGAACTAAGAGGCATTAAAATGTTTATGGTTAGGTTGAGTGACCCGTGGACGGATTGGATATGCTTCGGGCCGATCGGAGCCTTGGATTTCCCGTCAGTTTTAGCTTGGTGGGGTGAAGTATCACTTGGCATCTCAAGCAACTTGGAAGCTATGTCATAACAAATTGGTGACATTGATGAGTGGGGATTTACTTTAAAGTAGGATCTAGGTAGATACCTAGGGAGTCGGGACTGGGAGGTAAGGGTAGGTCATGGACAAAAAGGAAACATGTAGAAGACTTGTTGGATGTTGGACATTGGACATTGGACATTGGACGTTGGACGTTTGACATTGCCCAGGTGGACTATGGACAATGGTCTAGAAGTCTAGAAGTCTACTCTGTAGAATATGTACCTATCAATAATAGAGGATGGATAGAGGACCTGAGTTGGAGGTGATACTAAAGAGTGACTAGGTAGCTAGGTAGATACGACCGTACTACGGTACGAGGTCTCTCCAGCTATAGTAAGTCCCTAGGTAGGTAATTGACCGAAATAATAATCACAATTGCTGATGAGTTAGAATTGAGCGATACAACCGGAGCCGGAGAAAATGACAAAGACGTGGAGGTATGTACAACAGCGAATTTGATGAGGAAAAGGATAAAGTGGGGGGGAGGGAAGACAACAGGAAGAAATTGGAAACTTGAGGAGCTATCATTGGTACAGACTAGGTAATAACAAATTCAAGATGAATAAGCATTAAAGCGTCACCGAAGGGAGAATGGACATGATTGAAATGATGGAAAGGACCAAAGGAGCTCGGGGATGGATGAGAAGAGCAAATATTACCTAGGTATAGCTAAGGTAAGCAACCAAGCAAAGCAAAGGATTATTATTACGGAAGGATTATTACGGTAAAAACTATCCATACCATCCGGAAATCCTTGGACCAAGGAAGAAAGAAGCACAAGGTTCTCAATACAGCTTCACCGAATATTAAAAAGGAGGAACGAGGGCCGAGTTTAGTAATGGAGGGGTAATCCATTTGACCAATCAATATCCTCCATTCATGGTAAATTGACTAAAGCAGTTAATGACGAAAATAATTGTATGAAGGGAAGAATCCAATCATTTCCCATTATAACTACATCATCATATTTTCCCTATAATAATTTGTTAGCATTCTTCCGAAAACAGCTCGTCGGCGTTAATTCTTGTTCGATAATTTGGAGATTAATTCTCTCGTTCCGTATAATCCGTATAATCCGTACCTATGATGAATATGAACATGAGACCGAAAGTTCCACGAAATGGTAATAGCGGGAGCGGTGCAAATGTAGAAGTAAGTTACTAAAATAAAAGGTGCCCCTCCTTATAAAGTATGTTTTGAAGCAGACCCAACCATCTTTCATTTACCTACCTAGTCCTCCCATCAATAACAAACCATCACTTAATAACTTAACTCTTCCTTCCGCCTTCTACCTTCTTCGTCTTTCTATCCTCACTTCTCATTTTGTTCCAAACAACACAACAATTCTCAACCTTCACATCAACAATCATTGAACATCAACAGGATAAATTCAATCAACGTTTGACCCATATACAAAATCATTTGAAGATGTCTCAACCAACGTGAGTAATCCTTTTCTTGTACAATTCTCAGATTCATTCTCAAAAGAAGAGCTGTTCCCCTCTCTCCCGTCATGGCAGAAAGAATACATACCCCGCCATCAATACCCTTCCCCTCAACCAAATCAACCAAATCAACGAGGCTTGCTTACTTTATACTGACAATGAAATAGAGGAGATTTCGGACTCATCGGCTTGGCCGTTATGGGTCAAAACATTATCCTTAACGCTGCTGACCACGGCTTCAACGTTATTGCTTTCAACCGTACCACTTCAAAGGTTGATCGTTTCCTCGAGAATGAGGCTAAGGGTATGGATAAATCCCCGTCATTGTCATGGCAGATGATGGGAGTGCAAGTTCTAACTTTGGTGATGATCTACAGGAAAATCCATCGAGGGTGCACACTCCATTGAAGAGTTCTGTGCCAAGTTGAAGAAACCCCGTCGTATTATGCTTTTGGTCATGGCTGGTAAGCCAGTCGACGACTTTATCGAGACCATCCTCCCACACATCGAGGAAGGTGATATCATCATCGATGGTGGTAACTCACATTTCCCTGATACCAACCGTAGAACAAAATACTTGGCTTCCAAGGGTATCCGTTTCGTTGGTAGCGGTGTTTCCGGTGGTGAGGAGGGTGCTAGATACGGTCCATCTTTGATGCCTGGTGGAAACGAGGAGGCATGGCCATACATTAAGGATGTTTTCCAAAGCATTGCTGCCAAGTCTGACGGTGAGGCATGCTGTGAATGGGTTGGTGATGAGGGTGCTGGTCACTACGTCAAGATGGTTCACAACGGTATTGAGTACGGTGACATGCAACTCATCTGCGAGGTATGGGATCCCAATCGTTCTCTTGGGAGCTCTTGACTGACTTCTACAGGCTTATGATATCATGAAGCGTGGTCTTGGTATGCAAGACAAGGAAATTGGTGATGTTTTCGCCGAGTGGAACAAGGGTGTCCTCGATTCATTCTTGATCGAGATTACCCGTGATATCATGTACTTCAACGATGATGACGGAACCCCACTTCTCGAGAAGATTATGGATTCCGCTGGACAAAAGGGTACCGGAAAGTGGACCGCTATCAACGCTCTCGACCTCGGAATGCCAGTTACTTTGATTGCCGAATCCGTCCTTTCCCGTTGTCTCTCATCCCTCAAGGACGAGCGTACTCGTGCTTCCAAGGTCCTTTCTTACGTTGGACGATCAAACAAATTCGAGGGTGACAAGAAGCAATTCCTTGCTGATTTGGAGCAAGCTTTGTATGCATCAAAGATTATTTCATACGCTCAAGGTTTCATGCTCATGCAAGAGGTACGATCCGATCCTAGTTTGTTTATACATATTGATAACTAATAACGTTTTAGGCTGCTAAGGAGTTCAAGTGGAAGCTTAACAAGCCATCCATTGCTTTGATGTGGAGAGGTGGATGCATTATCAGATCCGTTTTCCTTAAGGATATTACAGCTGCTTACCGTGCTGATGATAACTTGGAGAACTTGTTGTTCAGTGATTTCTTCAACAAGGCTATCCACGTAGCTCAACCAGGATGGAGAGATGTTGTCTCCAAGGCTGCTCTTATGGGTATCCCAACCCCAGCTTTCAGCACCGCTTTGTCTTGGTTCGATGGTTACCGTACCAAGGATCTCCCAGCCAACCTTCTCCAAGCCCAAAGAGATTACTTTGGTGCTCACACCTTCAAGATCAAGCCAGAGCACGCCTCTGAGAAATACCCAGTAGGAAAGGACATTCACGTCAACTGGACTGGACGTGGTGGAAACGTTTCCGCTTCTACTTACCAAGCATAAATTGGATATATTTTTTTATTGATAGGAACACCGCGATTCATGCCTAAAATTTGGCGACGGGGGAAATGTATTTAGACTACGCATGCAATGAATGAATGAAATGGTATATGAATTATTTTATGTAATGGTTTCTTTTGATATTTGTTAATGTTACGATGCATGATCAAGGTCGTTGAGAAGTTTTGTTATATGCTCACCATAATTTTAGGATACCCAAGGGATACTCTGGGTTGAAAATACTCTCTACTGCACTTTGAGAAAATGCCATGTCATGAAACCCTCATGCCAAATAAGTTAAACTTCAAAAGTTGAAGTTTGTAAGTACAGGCAGAGAGTATCAAGTGGGAACTCTGATATCTTTTTTATTTTATTTTTTCTGTTTTATTTTGTTTTATGAATTTTGAAGTTGGGGGATTGGGGATTGAGGATTGGGGATTGATTGGCTGTTGTGGTTGTGGTTATTTTATGGTTTCTTGAGAAACTAATGAGAGGGTTGATGTGATATGATATGGATGGATGGGTGGGAGAGAGGGGAGGTGATGAAGGGTGATAAGGGGTGATGAGGGGTGTGGTGGGAGGGGGGAGTGAGTGAGAAAGAAGATAAGGGGTGATGAGGGGTGAGGCAAGGGAGTGCGAAGGTGTTTTTCTGGAATTACATGGCGAAGGTTTGGGATGGCGGGAGGGGAGGAGGTAAATGCAGCAGGAGGTAGAAGGAATACTTATCCCATCGCATTTTCATGATGGATCTGGATCTTGCTAGGTTTTCTATCTATCGAAGATGCATGGATTATCTATCTATCCTATCCTATCTACGTAACTAACTAAGGTTAGCTTTTTATGTATTGGGTTTATGTGATTTTGGATATGGTTGGTTGGTTGGTTGGTTGATTGAATGAATGATTGGGAGGATGTGAGGAGATTGATTGGGAGGGAGCCGCGGAGGAGGTGGAGGTAGTGGAGGTAGTGGAGGTGATGGAGGTGGTGGAGGTGGTGGAGGTGGTGGAGGAGGTGGAGGAGGTGGAGGAGGTGGAGGAGGTGGAGGAGGTGGAGGAGGTGGAGGAGGTGGAGGAGGTGGAGGAGGTGGAGGAGGTGGAGGAGGTGGAGGTGGAGATTAGGAGATTTGGGAGACGAGAGAGAGCTGGTGGATTCTATGATATGATATGGTCTATCAGAACAGAGTAGAGAAATCAAAGTTTATAGGGGATTCTTTTTTTTTTCTTTTTTCTTTTTTTTAGGTACAGGCTGGAAGTGAAAGCTGCAAGTAGCAAGTAGCAGGTAGCAAGTAGCAAGTGAGACTTGGGTTGTTCTTTGGCTTGGGCTTTGACTTTGGGTGTAGTGTGGTGTCTTGTGTTCTTTTTGGGGAAATTTTCATGCATTTACTATACCTTCCTATGGAGATGATTCGTGAGGCGGGAGTTCTGGGTTGAGTTTAGTTGAGTTGAGTTGAGTTTAGTTGTGAAAATAAAAGGCAATCCGATGCAACCCAATGCAATTGAGAAATAGAGGACTGATCTCACATGATATGATATAATATACTATGTGTAATGTGATGAGTGTGCATATGGATATTGGCTGCGACGGGTATAGCATAGATGGGCCAAGATAAGGTATGAGGGGAGGAGGGGTATGGTTTCTTATTGATTGTTTGGATGGATGGATGGATGGATGGATGGATGGATGGATGGATGGATGGATGGTGATTTTGACAGGAGAGGTTTCTTGGCTGGAAATTTTGTGAAGGGTTTGTGTATGGAGAATTTTTGTAAATGGATTTAGTGTTGCTGATGCATGCGTTCGCGACGTTTCTGGTGTAGAAGCAGAGAATAGCTATTTGGCTTTTTCTATGTCCTTGGATATAGAAGAAGAAGAAGAAGAAGAAGCTGGGATTTGAACTTCTTTCGTGGTTTCTAGAGTAGAAGTGGCAGCTGATCATTTAGCTCTTCCCTTTTCAACCTTGGGAGTTCAAGGCCACATCGTCTGTTATGATCCGAGCTTCATTAAAACTCTGAGATAATTTGTATTGGAAATCAGTCCGTCTCTTGAATATTGGCAGATAATCTCCTCGACTGGGATGTTGAGAACTTTGAGACGGCTGAGAGGTAAACCCCAAGAAGCTGCGGTGTTTTCAAGTTCAGAGACTGCTTACTTCTTGGTCGGCCATCTGGACTTGTAAATTTGGTACGCAGCTTGCCTACAGTGGAGTTTGATTTTTTCAAATATCACAAGAAGGATTGAGCGCTGCCGTGTTTCTTTCTGATATTGCGTGGGAGAGCAAGTTTAGCTGCTCTTTGACATTGGCATCGGTAAAATATTGTTCTCCGTTAAGCTGATTCAATCTCCGTCTGCCATACGCCTAGTCTATTTTCTCTGCGACGAGACGGGCATTTTCTTTCTCCTTGTATGTCTTGACGATTATTCCACAGCGTTGATTCTTCGTCTTATAACGGGCTCGATGTGATTCGGTTGCATATGGACTTTGCTAATCGCAAGATCTTCTCTAGCAAGGAGATGGAGTTGCTCGTATAGACCTCGAAAACTGTATTTCTTGAAGGCTTCAATGAGTCTTAATCGCCTGAGGTCAAGTGCTGGGTGTTCGGCAGTTGGTGATTTAGGCGGATGGTTTATTGGCGTTTGAATCGGTGTCAGAACTGCAGACTAAAATGATTGATTTGAAGATACGCGTTCTCACGTCTTCAGCTTTATTTCCTTTCAACATACGAAATGCCCGGCGCCCGGCGCACAGATTCATTACGATGGACCAACAAGAAGACTACGAAGAATTAGAATATCAACACAAGCCTCATGGATAAGATTCAGATCCGGATGGAAAAATTCAGAAAAGCCAGATAGATCAATGCTCTTGATGAAACAAATGCCAAGGTCCTATCCTCGAAATCACACGTCGATGGTCCCCAACAAGACTCTATATATCGAATGTTCAGGTTGAATTAAGTTTAGAACCTAGAGAAGAGAAGATCAATCGATTGACAAGTGAAATCATCCCGTCCAAGAGAATGTAAAGAAAATGTTGGAAGATTAAACTTCTCTCTCTGTCTTCCTTCTTCTCATCTTGAACTTGGACACTGGCCGTACGGCTGTTGGCTATTGTGCCCTTTTTTCTTTCTTTTCTCATGAGTTAGTTTCGAAGCCCCATTCTAAATATTGGTGACTTTTTCATGTAGTTTGTTCTATTTCATAATCTTTCCTTGGAAGGGATGTGTCGAAAGCCATCATAATTCATGGTAGTAAATTAACCATGCGAAGTATAATAGGCTATTCTTAGGTTTTTTTTCTTTTGTTTTTCAAATCTGCATCAGTTTAAACCATTTCTGTTTTTCTTACACCTTTCCCATTCCATTCCCCTATTTTTATACCTCTATCGTTTTCTGCGTACCCTTCCGAGTCTTATTCTCGTTCTTCACCTTCCTTTTTTATCTCATCTCTCATTCTCTCTCTCAACCTTTCCATTTCCGTCTTAATATTTACTCCACTATCATTTCATCCCCCATATTCTTTTCCCTTTTCTCCTTACCTGTAGTCCTTCCCGCCTCCACCATTAGGACCGATGATGCTATATTACAAGAGACGGAGGTGATGTCGAAACAAGACTGTAGAACAGTGGTCTGAAGTTAATGACAAGGGCTAGTAGTGAAGAGTTGGAGTAGTGTGGCCCATATAAACTTAGCTACCAGTATTAGACATCCAAGAGCATGCCCAACTGGTTGAAGTACGTTGGACTGGTATTATACTTTGCCAAAATTTAGATACATGGTATCCGCTAATGGAAACTCCGCTGAGTGGAGTCCATAGAGGCAGATCTCGTAGCATCTTCATTTTGGGGAATATGACACAATCTCCTTTCTGTTGTCTTTCCGTCTTCGCATAGGTCAAGTCTCTCTTTCCGGAAACCCTCTCTAATTCCGGAAACCTCCTTCCTCGAAAACTTCAGATCATTTCCAATTTTAAGGTATTACTCTTTCTCATCAGTATAACTTCGTGTCATTCAATTTGCGTCCACAAAATTTAAATTTTGCAACGGTCGAAACCAGACTAGAGTTTAGCGGGCAAAACGAAGGAAACAATTAACCATTTTCCTTTTATACCTTATAACCTTCGAGCTCATCATCCGCAATTCATCGATGTATACCTCAGAAAGGATGATTGGGTGACTAAAATAAAAGATTAGAGGGGAGCAAAAAGTTCTAGCCCATCAAGACACTTCAGCGCTGAAGTTTCTCGAATGCCAGAAGCTGCCAGAGGATCCGCATAGCATGATGGCCTCGTAATGGGTACAGCAAATAAATTTCAACTTCATGCTCTGTACTAACAACTGTAAAGTGGTATATGTGTCCAGATATTTGACCGTAGTAATTTTGAACTTCCAATTCGGCGGAACGTCATCTGAACACTGGCAGTACCCTCGATGGAGCTGCTTATTTTTCTTAGAAAAACCTTTATATAGACTCCCCATTAGCAACTTGATCGTATAGATCCTGAAGACCTCACCCTCACCCTCAACCTCATCAGCATTGCCTTGAAGATCGGGATTCGAGCCCTCGTGACTGAAAGTGATTCATGGATTTCGTGTTCAAAACAAGCATGGAATCCGTATCGTTATCTTCGTCGCTATCCGGAATCTCTCATTGATCGAAGCTTTGCTGGCCATGGAGCGACGTGGTTACATTCAATTTGGGAGCTAGAGTGATGAAGCTGGAAGAGAGGCCGAAGGTTTGAATCGCTGGTTGAACAATGATTTGAAGGCGAAGGTAAATTTGATAGGATTGAGCTGGAAATAGAATCACCGCGACCCTTCTTGTTGGTGGAACCTTTTACTACTCTAAAGACTTGGGAACGGTATCTCTTTCGACTTTGGAGGGTGTTTGTGAGCAATGAGCTTTCGGAGAAAGATGAGAGCAATGTTGGGTTTTGGGATAATGTTGAAGAGAAGAGTAAAGGGTGTTAAGCGATAGGCTAGGGGTTTGTTTGTTGGTGATGGGTCTGAGCGTTTGGAAAATAATGACAGGTTGGGAGCCGATTGATAAATCGATTGAAGAGACGTGCATCGTAATAGTTTAGAAGTCATAAACGTGGGTTGCCGCGCATTGTGTCAGAGGGGATCTTGGGGCCAATTTTTGATCTTGTCATAGGTATTTAAACAAGGAGTTTCGGTTGCTTGCTTCGTACAACGAAGATTTACGCAGGAGGTTGCAGAAATATCATAAAAGCTAAAAGCAACGATACGGAATTCCATTCAATCCATTGATCATACTATATACCGAAGGGCGATACTATATGTTCCACTTGATATTATCTATTTGCTTAATTGGATAGTCCAGCCCATCTTCTGTTGCCCAGATGTCGATTTTATGGGGGTTTTAGGCTACGGTGCGGGCCCAACGCAAGTTGCTTTATTTTCCAACTAGGTATAGATCTCGATCTTATCCAGGCTGTCATGCGCGGTAGGTTACCTGGGAGCCATTAATGGTGGTGAGTAGCGAATTTGTTTTTCTTGAAGAATGATTTTCACCGATGTTGTAACACACACCCATCTCGGCGCAAATATTCGTTCCGCCATAATCATCAATAAATGTGAGTCTAACCTTCATTTCCCCTATTGCAATTGACTAGCTGGATGTCCACATTTCATTATAAATTGTTGGTTAGGGTGCCTATTACAAGTATTACGCATGTTTTTAGATTCTAATTGCCTGTGATAACTTGAAAAAGTGGTCAGAAAATCAGCGAGCAAGAATATCAATTGGCGGGGTTTCAATACTTATCCTGTGGCGACTATCTTTTAAGCTATATTTGTTCAGATCCTTGCATGTGATGCTGTGAATACGTAACAGTTTTGAGAGATCCAGATGGTGAGGTAGAGAAGTGTTAAATTTATAAAGATAGAGCCTATGGAAAATCGCAATTGTTCAACAGGCGAGATCTGCTACGCTGGGACGGTATTCCAGGCAGGACATGTTCAGAGAAAATTATAAACATGAAATAGATGATATGCTTCTAGAACAATGCTTTGAGAGACTCCGCACTCCGCAGTCTCTTGGTTTATAGGCTACTGTTCATCCACTTATTGTGTAATAGTATCTCCAATCGCTCCAAATTCGATCAGATATTACCATAGCTGAACTAATGTAAAGAGAGGTTTGGAAATTATCTCTGTAGAAACGAAATGGAGTTACAGAAAACAGTTGTGTTGCGTATCTGGGATATGGCCAACCAAGTTTGAAATACTCAATGTTTCATATCAGAGAGTTAGATGTAGATGAAATTTCGTACTGAGATTTTAAAAACAGCTAGAGGTACCATATAGTCAATGATCTAATTGCTGTTTAATATATTTTTGAAGTCATTTCTGAATTCGGCTGGCTTACTAATTTATTAGTAATCATCTAGAAGAGTATGGAGGATGGTCACGCTCTGTTGCAATCCACAATGTATATTTTGGGAATGCTACAAGTATCTAAAACTTCGAATATATGTCAAAAAGTGGTGGGAGTTTAAGGTTATTTAATCTTTGGGAGCATAGATTCAGCTGCTGTTTCCAGATTCATCATCGAAATTAAGAATCATGGTTCTTGCCTCCTTCATAACAGCAACACTGGGGATTTGGCAAGCGTAATTGAGCAGCAAAGAAAGATTTGTTGTTTTGATGTCTTTAAGAGACTATCTTCTGAAATCTGTATTAAGACCCTTCCACAGTGCCAGAAGCAATCGGAGTTTTAGGTATAGAATCAGAAATATCCAAATATCTGTAATAATAAACAATTCGATTCCTAGATTTATTCGTGGCTTTGTAATTATTTCTTTTGAGATCAAAAATTGTGTTATCGAGTTTTATTACAGAAGGGGTGCTAGGTATTTTTGTTACACATCTAATAAGGAAGATGCATTGAGTTGAATTAATTAAGCATTTTGTTATCTTGTTCTAATTTTGTTGCTTAATCATTTTGATTCTTGAAGCTGGTTTATTTAGCTTTGCCTCACTTTCTCAAGATCCAGCCATTTCATTGGATAAAATCAAATAACGTTTACCTGCATAGGTAGGTAGGTACCCAGACAACAACAAATGCGAATCTGATTAGACCAATATTCTAGTCATTCTTACTTCTCAAACTCAGAACGAACAAATTCTCCAATATTACTATATCAATATCAATCAATAATGGAGAGCTACCAAAATGTCTGGCCTGAATTCATCAATAGAATAAAGAGAGATGATTGCAAACATACTTTAGACAAGGTCAAAGACGTCTTGGCCCGATGTACGATCGAAGTCAAGTACGATCCAAAATTTGCCAAGCTCACGAAGGACCAGAAGGAGTACCGGATAGAAAAGTCTGCTTGGGTCCAGCTGTGTAAGTCACTTAATAACTTAGACTTCAGATTAGACACTGACATTTTAGTCGGAAATCATTCGTTTCCTGGAATCAGGCCTCAACTTATTGAAGATGTTGAGTTAACAAATTCTCAGCCAACAACAAGCCAGGGATCCAAGTCCATCAGCGATAAGATAGCACGAACAAGTAAATCTAGTCCCAGAGGAAAAGAAAAGGAAAATACGTCCAATATCAAACCGCCACATATTCTGCCATCTGTCAAGACACCAAAGACAAGCCCAGGCTCAAGTACCACAGCAGCTCTTATATCTAATCATCCTCCTATCACTTATTCATCCTCTGCTTGGCGTCCAGTTCCAATGTTGATGCAACCCAATGGTATACCTATGTTCTCCACTGGCCCAATTGAATATCAAAATGCCGAGGCTTGGCTTGTGGGATATGGAGACTCTGCTCGACAAGTAGATGAGAGGTTTCCTGGTGTTCGAATCCGAACCGGTACATTTGAATCCGGCTTATTTTTCTATGCTGAACCTTTCTATTTGAGTGACAAGAAAAACAAGATAGTCCTTGAGCAATGTAGGAAATGCAACAGCTTCCTCGAATGTTACTCTGCTAAAGCTAAAACCTCCTCGGTTAGACTGCTCGCAATAACTTACTTTCATTCGAGTGAGTGGGGTTTGATAAGGGACCGCGGAAGAAAGTCTGAGTCCCACAACCAGCTTGAACCGACAGACTCTAAGGAAGCCGCCTCTCAAATACCACCGGAGTCTGAGAGATCGACAAATATTGCCATAAGTTTGGAAGAGAAATTGAAAGCGACCACTACTTCAACAGAGTCAATTTCAACCACCAAGACCCAGAAATTGAAGGCAAAACGCGAAATAACGAATTTTGAGCTTGACGATGTGTCACTATCACGAACGAAGCGAGTAAAGATGCAGCAGTCTCGACAATCAGACACAATAAAGGAACTTTGGAATCGACCTCGGTATAGCATATTAGTACTCTTAACCCCCGACAACGCTGAGTGGCTGTTGAAGCGTAAAGTGGCAGTGGAAGAGCACTTCAGAGTTGGAATTGGATACGGTTTCCATAAAGAAGAGCTCATATTCTACTGCAAGCCTCTCGATAACAATATTTCACTCGATGAAGCTATTGAGCTCTGCGAGCCGGCTTTCAGATTTCTTCGTGAATTTTTGCGTCATTCTTATCGACAACCATGCTGTATCGAGGCCTATCTGAAGTCAAGTAGCTGGGTCACTAGAGGGGCAAGATAGAGAAAAGCACCATTCTTAAGCCTGATTGGGTATCTCTAGACTGGTAGCGAACGAAATCGACTTGCCAACAGCTGTCCTTGTTTTAATTCACAGAAGTTTTGTTCCTTCTTCCCCAACGATCATTTTTTCTTTTATTCGATTACTGAAGGTGGACTAAATTAATGTCAGAAATGAGAGTAAGGGTTAGCGATGCTTACTAGGATAAAGTTCTTATTAATTCGGTGGCCAGCGGAGAGTTAGACGGGAGAGATGGAAATTCGGAAGCCAATCATTGAGGCAAAAATAGAAGCTAAAAAAAGATTGAAGAAATAGTGATTGAAAGGATGACTGTAATGCAAAATCGAGTGTTCTTCATGATAGACCAAAGTAGAAGGCTCTGTCATATAGCCAGCTTAAAGTCTATTCTTACGAAAGAGCCAAAAGCTAGCATGACTTAGCACAATGGCCTACAATGCATACAATCTCACAAATGATTTAATGTATGAAGCGATTTATTAAAATAAATGACTTCAAGAACCCCTTCATACCCCAGACAGGCCAGGAATACAATGGGATCCATCCCGGCGACAGTGCAATGCCAGGAAGATCCAAGCCTCATCAGCCATGTTTCCTAAGAAACGCTGACTTTCATAAAGCTTGCCAGAGGTTGTCAACCCCCCGGCGAATAGCCAAAGACCCACAAGCCAAAAAACCCACAAGCCAAAAAGCCCACAAAGCCAAAAAGCCCACAAAGCCAAAAAGCCCACAAGCCCCAAAACCCACAAACTCTATGGACAACATGCTGTAATAGCTAGTGTCCATAAAGTGCCGAGGGGTGCCAACCCTCGGCTTATATATCCCAAAAGGCCCACATTCCTGGAGTCGTTTCGATCGATCGTTCGCTCGCCCAGTCGACCCGCCCCAGCCTTCCATCACCAGACCACATTTGACCTGAACAAATAAGACTATTTGCCGCCCTGTGACCTGGATCCCCTCCGCCACCAACCCGTAATTGACCTGAACAAATAAGCCTATTTGCCGCCATGCGGGCTGGATTCTCCTCCCCGCCCTTCCATCTCACCCTTCCGTCCCGTCGTCCGTCCGTCCGTTCGTTCGTTCGTTCGTCCTTCGCTGGGGCTTAGGGGCCCATGACTGTTGTTCTAGATATATATTAACATAATGTTTGATAGAGCCCTTTATATGGAGCTAGTTAGATAAGGCTACCTAGGTAAAGCTAGATAGATAGACTGCAGAAGATATCTACCATGATGCTATGGGGACGAAGAGGAAGTGTTGACATATCCTTGTATTGTATGAAGATAGTATAAAGATAATATAAAGATAGTATAAAGATAATATAAAGATAATATAAAGATAGTATAAATATAATATAAATATAATATAAAGATATTATAAAGATAATATAAAGATAGTGTTAAGATATTATAAAGATAATATGAAGATAATGTAAAGATGGTGTAAAGGTAATATAAATATAATGTAAAGATAATGTAAAGTAATATATAAGGCGAGAAGGGAACGAAATGAGAAAGGAATGAGATGAGAAGAAAATGAGATGAGAAGGGAGGGGGAAGACCCTCTTAAATGTTCATGCCAAGGGCACTAGTTCTAGCTCGGTGATTGGATTCATCGGAAAGAAATTGGCCAATGAGAAGTTGGCGTCTCTCGAATATGGACGAATGGGGACTGGCTTTTGGCCAAGATTGAGTGATGCTATTAGATTCATCTGACTTACTGTTCATTTCTCGAATTCTAACCCTTTACAGTAATGCTGGGTATCGTACCGAAGTTCCCGGAGGCCATGACTCAATCATCGGAGTGACTACAGTGAGCATATTAATGACTCCACATTTCAAGATTTACGTATACAGGGCGAAAAATAATGGAATAGTACTTAACCATTGAAACTATTCCTGATCTAAAGCCCTAGTGTGAGAACTAAGAACCAGTAGTTTGCGGGCCCCTTCTCGCTTATTCGTCACCCCCACGAAAATGCATCTCCGTGACATTAGGACACGTTCTTGTAACGTTTTCATAACGTTTTCATAACGTTTCCCAAAAGAGGAACGAGAGGGATTTAGTAACTTTCTACACTAGCTAACTCTAGTAGTTTTTAAATAGGTATAGCTTTTCAAAGATAGACATAATTATGAAAAAAGTAATGATGCGTAATGCTAAAGTCAAGTGAAATTAGATATTAAAAGCTAAGCGATATTTTAATTATACCGCAATTTTTAAAAGTTCTAAATGATTAATTGAAACTTTTAAATTCTACAAAGATTACTTTTGTTACACTCGTCACATCGAATCATATGGGTCGAATCGTAGATATGCAATCTGATAAAAGAACTATGCTGAAGAGGAAAGGATCCTCTTCAGAAGATCACCATCTCAATATAGAGGGCGATCACGACGTGACTAGCTACAAGGTATTCACTGGGCAGAGGCCTAGTCATAACAACTTTAGCCATATCTGTTAAGATCTCTATATAGAAATTCAATGAACTAGTTATCTCTAATGACTAAGGTCTAAGCAGAAGTTTGAAATGGTTGAACAGGTATGTATTTACTAGTAAAAGAGAAGAAACGGCCTTCGGATTTCTTCGAGACCGTTGGTCTAATGAAAAATAGTGGTCATTTTAAGAAATAGTCAAACTAACTATGCCATTGATAACTCAGCGATTGCGTTTATTGCATCCACTTTCAAACAATCTTTAGTACTAGTATCAGGACCGAAAGAAATAGTCTAAATCGTACAAAAACTCGTATGGAGAGCTCTACTAGGCTCAAGCGAAACTATTCCAACCATTCAAAGCTTCTCCTTGGACCTGAGTCATTAGAGATAGTTAGTTCATCGACTCTTTACTAATGCCGCTTTGTTAATGCTGTTGCAATGTATACTTCAGCAGAGTAATGATTTGTTGGTTCCAGAACATTCGGTATATAACGATAATTAACATCGGGAACCTTAATCTTGATAGTACTAAGGTTTGAGCTTTCAAGACTATCGATTAATGGAGGATTTCGTAAAATTCTAGGGTCAATAACATCGAATAGTCAAAGTCCTCATGAAGAAACAACAATGTTTAATGACATAATACCACTCACCGGCATGATTATTGAAGACGGACTTGAAAAGAACAACATCTAGTCTAGAGTATTAAGAAGCTAAGCTATCTAGAGAGATATTACTGAATACCCACATAGAAAACTTGAGAAGATTTCCGGATCTATATCAGAAAACCGAAAGAAGTTTTAAATTAAATTTTAATTGTTGCGCATATATGTTTAGTTCTCGAGTCTATCTGGTCCACCCCGTTTATCAATCCGACCCATTGATAAATAAAACCATTCCGTTGGCTAATAGAAACCCCTTACTCAAACGAAACGCCCGATTAACTAATAAACTCTACATATCTAAAAATTCATCACTTTTTTATTCAATGAAATCATTAAACTAATTAAATCATTAAATCAATTAAATCAATATTATCTCTCAATCATTATCCCTCGCTCTTTACTTCTCGCTCTTTACTTCTTACTTTTTACTTTTCGCTTCTTCACTTTCTACTTTTTTGCCTTCTCGATTTTTTTTAAATATATAAAGCCCATTAACTAATCAAGCATCCCATTCAGGTAAAAGATTCCCATTGATCAATCGGGCGATCCAGTTAGCTAATGGGCCGGATTGATAAACGGGGTGGGCCATATCGACTCAAGAACTAAATACACTAGCGCAGTTGCCTTGGTTTCATATATTATCTATATCTTAAAGATACAAAACAATTGACTAGGTTGTTCTACAGTTATACAATATAAGATTACAAAAAGCAATCACACACCAAAAGAATAAGAAAAAAACCTTCTCTTCTCAAACTGAAGCATCTAAATCTAAAGACATGTTTGATCGTCCAATTTGAATTGAAACATTGAAGAATGATCAAATTAATTGTACAATACTCGAATAATCGTATAGAGTTCGGTATAAACTCTCGAGTGTCGTCATTTAGATTAGACTATCGGAAAAAGTTATATACAGTATTAAATCCTAAAATAGAAATTAAACCTTGATAATATTATTATGGGTTAAGCGATCTGCAAAATGAAAAGATATGATTCGTTCGTCTGCCAAAATTTCTAGCCTTACCTGTTCCCGTATTATTACCGTCTAACGTTCTCGGTTCATCTGATCATGGAAATTTGAAACGTCTTTCACTTCAAACAACATACATACCCGCCTACCCAGTATATTCAATTCAAACAATACATTCACCTCCCACATCGTATTATATTATATTCAGAACATGTTTACACGATAGCAATTACTTTTGCATGATGGCTGTCTTTACTATTAAAACAACTGGCCGAGCTGTGCTACGACGTACACACTTTCAGTCCCATCGGAAGCAGACAAACTTCACTTCGAAAAGATACACTTCCAATAATTCCTCCCTCACGCCTCGATCGAACCCCTCGCCAGAAAGCTCCTCAAATGGCACTGCTATTCCAATTCCTGCCACTATCGCGACTCTGCCATTGTGGCAACGACTCGGTCCTTTGACTCGATCCTTTCAGGCATACGGTCGAGCGCAACGGAAACGTCCTTATGCTACACAATTCTGCAGTTCGTTGGTCATATATTTTCTGGGGGATTTGTCGGCGCAAAGCATATGCGGGGATGATTATGATTGGAAGCGTACTTTGAGAGCATTGGTTATTGGTATGGGGAGCAGTATTCCATCTTACAAATGGTTCGTCCCCTATTTACTTACCGCTTTTGTGACGGAGGCAGGTAGAGGGTATTAGCTAACAAATTGAAGGTTCATGTTTCTCTCCAACAATTTCAATTACTCCTCGAAAGCCATATCCCTCGCTACAAAAGTCGGCGTCAACCAAATGTTCTTCACCCCTATCTTCAACACATATTTTTTCGGCATGCAGTCATTACTCTCAGGAGATACCCTGCCAGACGTCATCGAGCGTGTCAAGAGAACTGTCCCAACCAGTATGATGAACAGCATCAAACTGTGGCCCGCAGTCACAGCCATCAGTTTCGCATGGATACCACAAGAACATAGAAGTATTTTCGCGGGAGTGATCGCGATTGGGTGGCAGACATATTTGAGTTTTTTGAATAGAAGAGTGGAGGGCGAAATGGCCGAGAACATCGAGAATACACAGAAGGAAATTTTTACCGCTCCCATCTCGAAAGTGCCGAAAGAGATTGCGATTAGAGGAGAGTGTGTCAAAGAGGCTCAGAACCAGAAGGCCGAGGCTTAATAGGAGTTTATAAGTATTGTATATGGGGTGTATTTTACCGCGAGACATTATACCGGAATTTTTGGGTCAGTGGCGCAATGGGCATTGGGTATAGATCTAGACGACACGGCGTTTTCATAGAAAGGAAGGCGCATGGCCCCTCAGCGAAGGCGTTTTACATTGGATTCACATCCATTTAGAGATGATGATTTCATTTCTCTGCATTCATCTTGAGTTCAACAATGATGATTGCCGATTTTTTCTTGAGTGAATGGTTGTATGTTCATACTGAGACGGAACAATAGACTGTGTTTTATCAGACCTGGGCAATATTTGAGTTCCTGGGGATAATTATTCAACTATCTTCCAATACCTTTCAGACGACACCATTCAATGCGTGAATATATAATTAAATATCGGATGGCATGTATTGATTGTCTGCCGAAAGTTCCGGCCATAATTTAATGTTTCATCATCTTCTCATAGTCTTTGGACAATCATGCCCCATATACCTACCACTGTGGCACTGAACATTCCCTGCTCTCATGCATCATAGATATGATCAAGCATTACGCACCTATTCTTCAGGTAAATAGATATCCCATCCCGTTTGCATGAATGGGTTTACGAATTCCCCTTCTTCAATTTCATTCCTCTGAGTTATACCCGTTCAGCATATGATCAATATGTGACCCATTTCTTCGCATCAATTGCCCAACCCTGAGTCGGACAAGTTGAGATTGATAAGATGTACTGGATAGAGAATACAGTACTGACTCACTCTCTCGAATCCCAAAGTGGTCAAAAGGATCCATTCAGACTAATAGTCACAGTTCTGCACGATACCCAAATTTGCATTTTCATGTGTTATATAAGGTTAGCTATTTACTACTCGATAATAATGTGAACACAATGCTTGGGGGGCGGCTTATTGTTTACCGGGGTTAAAATCGAAAATCATTGAAGGAAGAAAAAGCACTCTTGTCTCTCTTACTTACAATCAGTGATAACTTTACTTTGCAACATTATAAAATCTATCATGCGTCATACCAAGCTATTTTCTTGGCCATAATCACATATACATCGTGATTTAGTTCTGAAAATTTCCGAGTTTGGTGTCTAGAAAGGCTGTATCTCTTAAGCCCCCTCTCCCCGAAGATTCCGTTTTAAAGAAATGGACGGTTCTCTCGTTTTTCATGCTAACGCGTAATTAGCTCGTCTACTAAACTAACTATCAGTTTACACTTGTTGTATTATTGTTATTGTGCATAATATATACATTAATCATGTAGGAATTATATGCTACAGAATACAAAACTAGCGTGAAACGTTAGTTCCGTATCCGTAACATATACCTTACACAATAAATATGTAATATTCACATGTTCTTACAACAACACTATCTACTACTAGAATAGACCGTACTCATGTTTATGATCTAGTGATTTACCTTCGGAAAAATACCTTACTTTTGTTGCATGTGAGAATAGAGGAGAGAAGTATATACGTACCTAGCATACGGTGAGCTTGTTGTTCGTTATATGATGCGGATATAGCCAGTGTCTAAACTCGCTGAGCTCGGGTTGTATACTTGACATAACTGTTATTTAAAATGTTATGGAATGATACCTATCATATGATCGACGAGCCTGAAAGATAGTATCGTGATATTAATTATGCAAATAGATGCATTTAGAGAGGTAATGAACTAGCCATCTCCTTGACCACTTGAAAAGGTCTGTTTTTAGAAAGTGGCCGGGGATTTAATGGTCACTTAACCCTTTTCAGAGATAATTTGCTGGAAAAACTATTGGTGGCTTAGCAATTAAATTACATTTCTTCCATCCACTTCTCCCCAATTCTTAACGTAGGTATCGATCAAAAGGCCTAAATCGTACTAAAACTCGCTTCCACCGTGTAAGAGCCCCACCAAGCTCAAGCGAGGCTATTTCGATAATTCAATGCCCCCCCCTGGATCTTAGTCATTAGTATAGATAATATAGCTCCTAGGTACCTAGTTTATTGCCTCTCTAAATCCCTCTGATGTTGAGTAAAAATAGACTCAAGAAACTAGACTGTAAGACTTCCAAGAAAATAACGGTGTTTCAATAATATGACTAGTAACGCTCGTGACCTCCGTAACAAAATGATGAAATTGCATGTCTAACCTGATGCATTTCACTCGTCCATTCTGGCAGAATTCAACCGGGTCGTGAAATCTTTTTCATTGGTACAAATTCATATTTGAATCTGGGATTCGCCACTCTTGCTTGACATTATGGTCTTTTCCATTGGCGTTGCGACCATTGGGAGCTGGTATCTAGGCCTTTCGTCATTCCCACAAAGTCATTCCCACAACCTAGAAATTTCACTCGTTTTTCTTTCAACTGCTCACCCTCGGAACTTTAAAACCTTCATATATTATTCCCAACTCTATAACGATAACAAGAATTCTTTTTTCACCATGAATGGGGACCTAGCAAAGGTATGGCAGCCCATCGATCATAGGTGGTATGCAGGAACGTATCTAGTAACCTTTGCTGATTCTTTGTGTGCGTTTTGTTCCATCGCGCCTTGAATGTTATTGGATCCAAATCGACACAATTCAAATATCATTTTCAATAAATCTATCAAGATGTTCGAGCCTATCGTCATAATCTACAGCATCATGTCATTTGATAGGACCATATCTAGCTCTCAAAGAAGAAATCTCATACATCGAAAGATTCCACGAGCGCAGCTCCTCGCACTCGGAATATTATGCTCAGATACTTGCACGTCTTCGTCGCGCTTACCACGTTTCCCCCGATCTGAGCTTTGTCGCGGATCCCCTGTAGAGGATTAGGCACATGAGATTGTTGTTCGAGGAGTTTCATATTTATATGAATATGGGGCAACGATATCGACGGAATCGCACAAATTACTGGAGAGAATATTTGGAATGGAGACAGGAGGATATTCCAGATGAATCCGAAGAAGCGGGTAGAGATTCAGAGATGAGAGAAGGAATGGCATGCGTCATCGACGCGAATAAGGTTGCTTTGAGAATAAATCATAAACTGTATTTACGATTGATTCCCAATACTGCAAAGATCCAACTCGTGAGAGAATTCGGGATTTTGCCAGAGAAGAGATGCAGAGAAATTCAAGAGAAAATAGGCGGAAAACAAAAGTGGTGGGGGAAAAGGCAGGAGCAACTGAGAGGTTGATGCTCTGAAATAAGACTCCCGGGATGGAATACCGGCGAGTAAACCCAAGAGAACCTCGTAGAGAAGCCGAAAAGCAAAGAAAAGAAACATATCAGGGGACACCCAGAGCCAAGAAAAAGGCAAAATACAGAGAAAATAAGCAAAAAAGGACGGACGAAAGGCCAGAAAAGAAGCGCAAGGAAGACGAAATCAATAAATCCAGACCACATCCGCAGAAATTCAAGCCCCTCAATTAGAACTCGGGAAACAACCGAAGTACAGTTCCCGATATCTGACATCCGCGACGCCCAAATCTTCAACGTAGAACTCAACATTGACGAAGCCGCACATTTGCAACGCACGGAGATGGGTCGCGACGAGAAAAGAAAGGAGGGATGTGAGGAGGTGCGAGAGACATTCTATATGCCTAAGATTTGGCATAAAGACTCTGATAATTGGGACGCGAAGAGAAATGGGCCAATTGAAGAGAATCGTATTTGGGGGTATCTGTATGATTTGGGTGTGCAGCTTGATAATTAATTGGTCGTCATGGAATGTTCTGAAATTTGGAGGCGGAGGATTATCAGATTCCTTGGTGGGAGGGATGATGGTGCTGTAGATTCCATGTCACGGGAACTTGAAGGATGAGGCGCAATCGTCGTGAAGGGAAATCGCCTGCTATGGAAAAGGTGTGTATGATGATTATGTATGTCATAGGCGATGAGGATATGTTGAAGGAAGAGGGCTTTCAAGACAAGATTCATGAGGAATCTGAGACTGCAAATCTAATTCGCAAGGAGTGCTATACTGGGTATTAAAGGTTTTTTCTCGATCTATTTACATATAATTCATGAACAGATATTAAGATAATTGCACTTTAGGGACTGAATCTTTTGAGTGAACATCTTGATATTTGATAACATCTGAGATATTATACATCTATCCGTTGAACGTCCAAGTGAAGATACCCTCCATGTACTTTTTCATTCCCCCCTTCTCTCTCCACCGTTTCCTCCCTCTCTCCCACAGTGATGCTAACAAGTATCTCTCACATTTCCCCTCATAATCATGGTGCCCTATACACTCCCCTATCATGAATTTATCCCCGAACCAACGATCTGACAGAGCCACCGAAAAGTCCATTTCGCATCCAAGACAACTCTGACGTTGTGTCGGTATAGGACATCCCCACAATATAGTCGATCTAAGATCCCAAGATCGCGGTGTTTTGTTCTAGCTCTAGAAAATACGTAAGTCAGAGATGAGAAGTGGGATGTGAAGTACTGAGGCTTACCAATGGCCCATGGGAGAACACCGACTAACTTGAGAGCACTAATTCCGCTGCCTTCTCGACGAATTCTAGAGCCATCATTCATATTCAAATCCCTCGTGTCTTCGAGAAGGTGTCCAGGTTTGTATATTTCTCGAATCCCGATTCGTATCAAAACAAAATTAGTAACGATAATAAGGTTACAAGATATCATAGAAATTCACCTCGAAAGATGCCACTCACCACTGCGATATTCCAAATACCGTTTCATCTCCCAAGTCCTGTGATAAAAAAGTTTCTATAGCCCGACAATCATTCACCTCATCACTCCTTACAATCTGTCAACCCGACAAGCAATGGCTCCATGTCACGCGGCGGCTTGGCATAGGTTTCCCGGGCTGGTAGAAGGGACTGGTCATCTCCTGGTCATGTATATCATCCTCGATGCCTGTCTCATCATTGCCGTCTCTCATGCCCTATCTCGTTCTCTTCCTTCTCATCCAGTCAACCCATGGGTGAGTCTAAAATGGGCCAGCCGACTTCCGAGCTTCTCCTGCATCAATGGCAGTATGAGGGATTCCTGGGCAATTTGAGTGCTGTGGCGTATTTTCTCTTCAGTCTTCTTCTTATTTTCCTCTGCAACGAACTGTCATCATCGTGCTCTGGCTCATCCGGCAAGATAGGAGTACTGGGGTGCTTTGTAAGAGCGTTGATCGAAGTATATTTCTTACATTGATAAGTTGGGGAAATGAAACAACTCCCATCTTGTCATCAATCTCAATTCTTTATGAGATCTGTCCAGTCTTTCTTCACGCCCTTTGATATCCCAATCGTTGAACTTGAAGATGACAGCTTTCTCGTTGTACTTGTTTGGGGTGTGAATTCTTGCACTCGGCGTTTCTTGACCAGAAATGGTAATGTCTCTTCGCGAGTATGAGGTTCTAGAATAGGAACAGGTAAAATGAATTGAAGAATAACGTTGCCTTTTGGTTCCATCTGATTCATTACTGAGACAATCTTGCTTCAATAAATTTTTCTTTTGGCTCATTTCATCGGCGGATATCATATTGCGGGACAATTAAGACTTCATGATCTATATACAACAACATTCAAATTATGATCATTTAGATCAACCACCAGGTGGAGGGGATTTCATCATGGAAAGAATATGGGAGTGAGACTGGTAGGCCCAGCCAGTAGCTTGCGACTCGAATTGATTTGTTAAATGAAGATAACATGCTTGATTGGAACGGAAGTTCCTACGTTCTTCTTGTGATTGTAAAATCTTGGTATTTGAATGATTGGCCAACCAATGAAGCGCGCGAAAATCGGCCGAATAATCATCATATAATGAAATTGCAGCAAATCCAGAGATGAATGATTGGGTTATGGTAGATTGGAAGCGAAAGATACAAGAACTAGCATGAGTGGAGAAGCTGGAGATCAATTGGCTTGGTATGCCCTCTCGCGTGATGGCGATTCAGGGAGCTTTTGTTCGAGCGACTTGATTTTTGTCACTTCTTTTTGGGTACCCCATTCTCATTCTTAATACTATTCTCCCTGTATGCTAATTGAGTTTTCCAAATCGATATCCGGTTGATTCCTCGAAATTCTAGGCAGGCTCCCATCGTAAGATAGCACACCTGTAAGATGGAATAATTTTGGTGCAAAATAGAGCTTCTTTGATATCTTGGGTTCGGAAAAGCGTGATCTTGGATTGCGCATGGCTGAGTACATAGTGGCGTAACGATGTTTTGCCTACTTCTTCACACTGTGATCTTGGAAGTAGTCCGATCTATTATTTGAAGCCAATGCTGAACCCCTCCATGTTGCCGACTATCGGCAACTAACATCCATCTTCGAAATAGGAAATTTTATGGTATGTTAAGTGCTTATTGAACCGGGTTCTTTTTCAATCCTCTTGACGCTATCCGCTTCTTTTGAACCCCGTGGCCTATATTTTGTCTGCAGTATATCGTGAATGTACGCTAACGAATCCAGGGTTGAAGATCTTTTATGAAATAGGGGATCCTGGGGGTTGGATGTGGTATGTGGAACCATGTCTATATCTGTTGTATTTGGAATAATTGGAATCTACCTTCCCCATTCTGGGATTCAATGACATTGTTCCGGCTATCATTGTTTCCGCTCGTATATTCTGCCCGGGGTTCAGCATAGAAAATTCATCCGATAGAGTGGTACCAAAATCGTTTTGAGACCTTTTCGTTTTGAAGTATATGCCGGTGATTTTGCTGTGGTTTTGACAAAGTCGAAGGTGGAAGGAATCTGGAGTGTTCTTCGCCAAGAATCGTTTTGTTTACCTCTGTACAAGTAGGTGCAGGAAGTCTTCAAACATCATTCAAACAATTGGATACCTTATCCATCGGCTGTTGCCGAAGTATGCCGGTTGAGTCTGATAAAATAGGGTTGCTTTTTCATGATTGTCTTCTTGTACGTATGGAAAAGCCGAAAAGTCGCATGTAAGTCAATTTATCCAATAACTTCCCGTCTCGAAGCCAACACTGAGAGCAAACCTTAGTGTTCAAGTCGTTTTGAGATACGATATATGGACCCCTGTGATTTACCTTTGCTCTAGACACCCTTTTCCTTTGATCATCTTTAGGATTAAACCCGAAGCATGGCCTTGCCCACCTTGGCTCAAGAAAACATCAACGATGTGAGCATAAGATACTGCCGGTACAATATCTTATGTTGTTTCAAAGATTGTAAGCATTCCTGATCAATCCATGCAGTATGGTATCATTTTGACAGTCAAGAACTTCCATTGGCTCAGTATATCCGTGGTACAACAAATGAGGATGGACAACTTCATCAAGTGCCTTGGTCTTGCGCTTCTGAGCCCTTTTCGCATTTCTTCTTACAAAGTCCAATAGATGAGTTCGTTAGATCTGAGTCATCCCTATTATAAAGGTCCACGAGGATCGGTGTTTCTTTCTTGGGGTAAGGCATAATGGCGAAAGAGTGATTGGTGGTTGCTGGTTTAGGGCAAAATTCCGTACGAAAAATCGGTTTCCAACCATATCCCCAAAACCACCACAACAACTCCGACATCGAAATCTATTTCATCGATGCCTTTCTCTAACAAAGCAGAATTGAATTTCTGGGCGACGGCTATATTTGAAATACTCTAGGGTTTTGGCTTTGGATATCTTTCAACATGCCATTCGTTACGGTTGTCCACTTGCTCATACCAGTAATTCAAGCTACAAGCCCCAAGCCCCATCAAAGGAAACCGGTACGCCATTCCGACTATACCTTTGTCCTTTCCAGTCTCGAGATCGATAATCTGCAAAAGATATTGACGTACGTGCCATGTAAGACTGCTTTTTTCCCCACAGACACACCCACATCCAGAGGTCTTATATCTTTGGCATATTGGGAAAGTCTCTCATGCAACTTTATCGTTGATTGTTGATATTCATCTATTGAGGTACTTGGGACCTTGACCTTGTCATGTTTCCAACCCTTTCAATAAATAAGATCTCATGATAGCGGAAGAATGGTGGGAGTGACTTTTGGGTATTTTTGATTGATGGTTTGTAGTTTTGTATGTAATATGGAGGATTTGTAGGAGTGACCCGGTAGAAATGATATCGATATTACCAGAAACGTGGCAATTGCCAACTTAAATCATAGGCTCATCGCCTCCAACCTCGATCATATGCCGAGACCCACCAGCAACAGCAACAGCAAGTATTTGTATTGCATCTATACTTGCAATTGACTAATGAATTATCTGAGATCCTTGGTTCTTTTTCTGGGCCTTGCGTGGATTCAGGGCCAACGTTTGAGGTTGCTCTATTGTTGGCCATCTGGCGGCTTAGACTTAATCGTTGGATCCTGTTCCGATTTGACATCGCCGTACAGATGATGCATCTATACATCAAGTGATGTAGATTACACAATGTCTATAATCTTCTTCGAATCTCTCTCTCGCTCTGGCAACATCAGGTCAAGCATTTCCTTTGTGAATGAGAGAGGAGTTGAGAGAAGGTCCAATGGCGGAGTGGGCATCGGTATTACGGATTTCATTGCGTCTGATGAATCCATCTTGGAGAAGATTTTAGGAACGTTCAAGCATCTTTAAGGTTCTCGAGAGTGCTGCGCGCTTGCATAATCATACAAGATACGGATCTAATTCGGCGAGATCATGCTCTAAGGACGCATACCAAGACAGGGAACACCAACTCCAACCCTCTTGGACGCCATAGATCGTCTGAATCTGTGCATGCCAGATTGTCGTATTCAGCCTCTAACGTATGTTTTGCTGTGCCTGTTGTTATGCCCGTCTTCCATAACTTGTCTAGTGTGAAATATATCCTTCCATGAAAGACACAATTCACCTCCTGAGGCTTGCAAGCTAGAGAACTCATATTTCCGTCGTTCGCTTTCTGAGCTTCTCCAGTCTTGTTGCATAATTCGCAACACAATACTCAAATATGCAACGACTACTATGTCCTCAGCGAGTACCGAGGGCTCTAATCTCGAGCCCCGAACATAATTTCGTCCTCAATTATTTTTGGGCGTGTATAGCCACTTCCGAGCTCTCAGAATCATAGGTGGAGATGCACCTCTGTAACCTTTCAACATCCTACTGGCTATGTTAAGGTCCTTGCACAGTAAGACGAGGTTCTATTACTGATGAAGACAGAGCCAAAATTGATCTTTACTTCGACAGTATCAAGGGTGCGGATCTGGATAGTTGTAATGGGCGATAAAATCGTAAGGTGGTTCATGCCTTCATCGATAGATTTTTGGCATGTTCATCTTCCAAGTTCCTATCGGAATTATGATTATTTCCCCTTGAAATTCATTTGCTACTCATCTGAAATTGTTCATCCGCGTTGAGTGTCGGCTTATTGGCAGACCCGGCAGAGTTTCATTCACGCTTTCTTCAGTTCCGATTCGATAAGCTGATGCAGATGATGACTCTTGGGGAGGATTGGTACCAGGCTATGATGAATAATATCATGACCAATGCCAATCTATCGGAGATATAATCCGGAAGGAAATATTACGAGTGTTCCGGATTTGGGCTACCATGTTTGCCAAGGCTAGTTTGTGACAACCTCTCTTGGAACAGGCTGCAAACATGGATCCCCGAGGATTGGCCACCACTAACCCCCCGGTATTCCCCATTATTTGTATGTTCGTTGTAGCAACCTCGCTAGGCCTGGACGTAATGATTCAGTCGGTGTTGCGGAGGATTCACCGGCAGCGAGGTAGTCCCTTGGGTTGAGCTCTGGATGCCAACCTCCCTGTCGCTCATTCCGATTCTCACCCATTAACATCCGTTGTATATAACCGGGGAGATAACGATCACAAAGAAGATCGATCTTGCAGATTGAGGAATCAAAACGAGGCCACAATGGAACGTGGAGGGGTTTCTGGGTTGATGTCATAGAAGCGTGCGTTCTCCTAGTTGAATACTAGAGCAAGAATTAGTAGTGTGAAGATTAAAAGTGGTAATAGTCCACAGAGATCAAGTCTGAAACGGCAAGAAACAATTTATAGAAGCGTATGAAAAATTAACATACTATTGGTCTCGACTGCCTTTGTGCGGCCCACACATAGAGACACTTCTTTCAAGCAACCGAGGGTAATTGTAGAGTTAATTGTGGTGACATCGGGTAGCTTTAGTAGGTGGAGGACGAAACACACTGATGGAGGCTACAGCTGAAGTTCAGAGGCTGCTCATCATTCCCAATTCCAACCTGGTCTAAAAGTTACCACACAAGATGTTCCTAGTTGTGTCCAAAGCTCGAAGCCAGATATACATCTTGCAATCCATTCCCCAAGTAGTTCCTTGATGCTGCCTAATACAAGATCTCATCATCTTGTGATTATAGATGTAAGCACTTCATACCGGGTTGGATGATGCTCGGATGGTGGAATTATGGAACCTGAGTTGTCATATGCTCAACGCTTGAAGCATGTGCCTTTGATTTTGGGGGTTCCTACGAATTCCCCTCTTGCTAGACTCGGAAGACATATTGGATATGCCGAAATCATCGGGAATATCAATTGTATTCCCTCGAGAGTTAGCAATCATAGAATGAACATTTCCCGGGCTGTTCATCTCTCAACTCTCCGTATTTCCACTTCTCTCTATCTCTACTGGATCTGTGTTAGTATCAATGACCAGTGGAACAAGACAGAGATATTATGAGTGTCTTACAGCCGTGGTATCCGTTGAATGTAGAAAGCAAAGATATTAAGAGTGTATAAGCGATATCTTTGGTGTTTCCTTTGTTTGCATATGAGGCGGTTTGACAAATCTAAGGAAGGATCTTCAGCAATGACCTTCCGTTCAATGCCTCTAGGTGCCATGACTGGGAAGTGTGAGAGAGGATTATGGTGCAAGAGCAATAGAAGCATAAAGGCAATCTAAAGGATAGGAATGAAGAGGAAATTGAAAATCGTAATACAACGTGAATGCAGACATGATTGACTGCACCACTTGTCACCAGCGAAATTCGATGTTTGAAAAGGGCGACCAGCACCAAATTGAGCACTTAAGAAGAGAAATTCACGACCAGCGTGAGGAAAGAAAGATAGAATATTTCGAACGGGGGGAAAGAGTAAATACCGTAACCTCAACCTGTCTGACCTTCTATTCTGTTTACATTTACATGGTGCCTATATTGAAAGCCGATGAATGTGCTTCTTTTCGAGATATCATAGACTTGCCCGTTGAGAGCCAGAAGGTTTCCAAGAAGCTCGCAACATAATCTGCATGACTCCGTTGATGAAACTCGTACAAACAACTTGAATCGAGTGGGTAGTGAATGTACATTTGCACGTGGCATCACATGTCAGCTTTTCAAGAGGTGTAAAATGGTAAAATGGTATCATGATTTCAATCCAAATCGGCTTTCTCCGACCCAAACGCTCTGAACGCCGGTAGCTTACACAAGCTGAAAGCCCAATATCCAGACTCCCGAAATGTGCATCATCTCAGGTCGTGCCACATCCCCAGGTTCCACAACAGGCTCTAGTATGGATACGCTCTGACTTCTTCCTCCTTCTCTACATCAAGCCCCGCTTCGACCTGCTCGTTATGCCTCTTGTCTAGATACTCCAATAGAACCTCGCCATACTTTTCCTTCCCCTTATATTTGCTCACGTCATCACCCCAACTTCTCACGGCACTTGCCAGTCTCCCAGGTACATACGGCTCCTCGCATATTTCGGTGATCGGATGAAAGTACGTTCTGATCGTAAACACTACACCGCCGGATCTCGGCAGTCTTCTTAGCGTCTGCCGTTCGGAACGAAACCAATGATGTTCAACTGCTTTATTCTTCTTCGCAGTATCCCAACTCACGGTACCAGGTGCCCCATCTTCGGGACCAATACTTGATGACCATGCTAGTTGATCGTCCACTTGAATGAAGTAATTGTTCTGAAACATCGGTTAGTATGCAAGTAGCCATAATTTTACACGTCAAGGAGACTTACACGCTGCACGGGCCCGTTGGGCTGGACCCTTCGGAAAAAATTCATCATGCCTTTCTCCAGTTTTGCTTTGTAGCCTGGCACATCACCAGATGTGTGGATCTCACTCAATGGCATACCAAGTTTATCTTCCAAACGCCAAAACCCTGCGAGTAAAATTGCTCCGGCAAGAAGATAGTATTGGCCATCTTCCTTCTCAAACATGATGGCCAGATCATCTTGCGTGAAACGGGCTGCCATCTGCATTGGATCTTCTGCAAGTGGCCGTTCGACAATGTTGAATGATTCGTTGGTGAGAAGATTATCCATACCGACCGGAGTGCGTTTGTAAAGTGTGGGATAGCGCTCCGGGAGATACGCGCAAAGTTCTTCGAGCAGCTCAACGGCGCCATCAAATGCAGAAGGGTCGGTATAGCAAGATCTGGCGCCACGTTCGATGATACGTTTGGCTTTGTCATCATGAAACTTCATGTAGTGGTTGTCCAGTTCTTGAAAACGTTAGCCATTCAGTCTTTCACTTCGACTGCAAATCATGTACCTATCCATTCATTCCAATCCATGTTTCGCAATCCCATGGTGATGTGATATGGTCCGTGGCGGAATGGCCGGTACGCATTTGGTTTCGTTTGGTGTACATCCCAGTTGGGAAGGGGAACTGCCATTGGGCGTTTGAATTGCATGGGCTCCCACACTGTCAAGAAATCAGCTGTTATTCACCAGGTTTTGGTCCATACCAACCTCCTAACGGTCTCTGTGCTTTGCCGTTCCTAGATGCCGGCTTTTCCAAATCCGGTGTTCTTGGTCTGGCGTGTCCCGGTTTCTTGAACATTGTCGCTGCCTGTATCAACAGCCATGCGGCAAGACAGACCAAGCCGGCACCATACAGCAACAACTTTGGATTATCAGTAGCCATTTGAGCGGCTTCCGAGGCTTTGAGTCGTTCGCAGGTTGATCTGGTCCATATTTGGAAATCTTCCAACTTCATCTCACCCATTTTCATGAGCTTCCAATTTCGAGACACGGAGAGATGAGAATCCAGATATTAATCCATGAATTGACTCAAAGAAAAACATATCGATAGCCTCCATGCAAACATGTATTTATATGTGCATCGTAAATCTGGGAATGGGCGATAAGATGTTTCGCGGGGCAGAACCCCACCATTTTTGTTCTTATCGTGAGGGACTTTTTTCCCTTTTCGGGTATGGATTATCATTGTCGACAGCAGGACGGCATATAAACACCTCATCAGGCATAGAAAATACTCTTGATCTTAAATCACTTGAGGTTGATTGATTGAAATGATACGACTTGAATCATGTACGTGTAGGAACTCTCGGCACAACTATTTTATGATCTACCAGCAGAGGGGAGCCACTTGGTCATAACTGAGGCAGTCTGGGACAATGTAAGGCCTTGGAAATCGTTTCGGTACATACCTGTGGAACTAAAGGTGAAGGGGAGATGATCATTTTTAGTCTAATTGCCGCTCAAAAATAGCATAGAGCGTAGCGACAAGAACACCTCCGAATGGGGTATGGTCACCATGATTGCTAGGTATTTATCTGTAAGTATCACCAATGGAAATCTGGCTGAGTGTCTTGGTGATAATTTCATTCTTTAAATACAATAATCATACATAGTTCATCCCGCATTACCTGCTTCCTCCATTTCCATTTTGCTGTCCTGGATGAGTCCATTGGTTTGATCCGTTTTGGGTTGATCCGTTTTGGTTTGCTCCATTTTGCTGGGCAAAAAATGCCGGATTTATGAACGCTCCTGCTGGTATGGTTGGAGGAGGAGGCATACCTGGCCAATTACTCGGCGCGTGTGGGAAAGGTTGTTGAGGTAGTTGATATGGCTGTTGGTAACCTTGCGGGTACATTGGCCATACTGGAGGTTGCTGGGACGGGTATTGTTGAGGTTGTTGAGGTTGATATTGTTGCGGCTGACTTGGATTGTTGTATATGTTTGAAGAAGGTGGCGGAGGTGGAAAGTTAGGCTTTTGCGGCAAGGAAGCTGGCTGAGAGTTGAATATTCCAGGACTTGGATTGGGTGTGGCAAAGGCATTGTTTATGTTTGACTGCGATGGGGCTCCACGAGAATTGCTGTTATTACGATCATGATTTCCGCCGCCGCGTCCTCGTCCTCGTCCCCGATCTCCTCTTCCTCTATCTCCACGGCCTCTTCCTCTGCCTCTACCTCCATGATCACCACGATGACTTGGTCTGTTGTAAGTGGAACCCTCTTGGGGAGCTTCACCACCACTTGCACCACCAGTAAATCCAGTTGGTCGCGTGAGGGGTTTATAAGGGCCATCCTCGGCTTCGTCATAGTTCAACACAGCGCCATTGTTGCCGGCGGCATATGATTGTTGCGACGCCTGTCCGCCATGTGAATGACCACCATTCTGTTGAGTCTTTCCACCTCTTTTTTCTGCTTTCTTTTGTTTGATCCTTCGTTTGTGCTCAGCCTCCTTTTCATCATCCGAAAATTCCATTTCCTCATCGCCAACCTCTTCATCATACAAGTTGGAAGCATCAGTGCCTTTGTATGCCTTCAAAGCTTGTGTAAAAACATATGTTGAATGCTGTTCAGAGTAGTAAACTGTAGTTCCGACGGACAATCCTGCTTCAGTGATTGCTGCAGCATTCGTAAATCTAACACAATATAGTGGCTGCTCCACTCTGCCTAATGTTTCAGAAACCACACCTATAACACTGCGATCCTGTAAACATAGCACAGATTCTTCTCTTAAGACTTGATACTCCCCGGTCGTGAAAGCTTTGATGAGAATAATATTGTCCACGATTCCTTCCACATCACCCAATTTTGTAATGGGCATTTCCGTTGTAATTGTGACGTCAGGCTTAGGAATTATCTCTTCCGGTACTTCATTCTTCGTCCGCAGCTGAGCTCCAGCACCCTTTGCACCTTTAGACGGTCCCTCGTCATCTGAACCACCATCACCCTCCATCAGGATTCTAGCTTGCTCTTCTGGACTTAAGAGTTTGTATGTATTCTCTCCATCCTCATCCTCGCTGTCGTCTTCAGATGAACTATCGCTTGACGAGTCTGATGATGATTCATATGGAGATGAGTCGACTTCCCATTCTGGGTGCTCGGCTTCTGTCGCTTGTGCAGCAGGTGTATTTTCCGTAGTTAAAACATCCGCAGTCACAGCAGCAGGTTGCAATAGGCCTCCCAACATCGCCTCCAAAGCATGTGTCAATTCGGGTGGACTGGCGTGGCTCTCTGGTACTTGGTCATCACCTGTACCGGTTCGCGGTTGGATCTCCAACAATTCGGCTGCTGGAACCTCTCTTTCTTGTTCGTCATGGAGTTCTGTGATAGGTTGTGGAATCTCAACGTCCATCGCATTGCTGTTTATGTCCTGTGTGTTGATTTTGACTTCTTCTCCTTGGGGGGTTTGTCGCATTTCAGAGTCAATTTGATTATTTGTCTGTTCTGAATCATTTCCTGCCACCCGAGATATTCCATCTTTTGATTCTGTGGGTATCGTTAAAGTGACATCATTTATTGTTGAAGTCGCAGATTCTCGCAGTAAAGGTTCAGCGTCTGCCATTGTAGAATCTTCTTGAGGTCGACCACTAGTGCCTCCTGGCATCTTCTCTTGAGACACGGCCGGTTCTTCCATTGAGTGTTCTGCGATTTCGCTTTCCACAGCTGGTTTTGGACTCTCAGACTTCGGCGCATTTCCAAGTCGTCCCAATCCAGGTATGCCGGAGAAGATTGATAAGGATGAGGCAGGTTCTCCATTTCCCCCTTCTGAATGAGAATTTCCTCCTGGAGGAATTGACGAAATGGAGTCGGAATTATTCATGCTTTCTGTCAAAATCAACCAATTGTCGCAGGGTGTATCAAGGACTCAGTGAGGGCGTGTTGTATTGTTGAAGTGTCTTTGGAGACCGGATTATCAATTAACTCAATTCCAATATGCAGTAGGAAGAGTATTGGTATAATATTATAAGAATACAATATGAATATGGGTATCAAGAAATTCAAGAAAAAATTGGTTCCTATCCAATACTGAGTTGTTTTTGATAGGCATGAAAGTTTTGATCTCAAAATTTCCAGAATATTTCTCGAAGCTCGGATCTTTGATGGGCAGGGGTGGTCTAATCTTAGCGCCGGGAGCTAACGTTGTGCAGCCCTTATCAAGATGCATAAATCTAGCTTTCTCATTTATGCAAGTATTGTGCTCTAGAAGGTAGAACACAACCTGGAATCTCACAAGGTTGTTTATAAGACTGAACTTCAGTCTGAACTTCCAATCCGTCTGAAGTCTGCAGTCTGCAGTTTGCGCCAGACATTGAAAATCTTTAAAAATCGAATCAAACACAACAATGGCTCCTCTGCAGCCAGCAAAGTCGAGCTCAATTCGAGGAGCAGGAGAAGCTTCTACAGCTTCACATCCAAAAAAGAAAAAGTCAAGACTCAGAATGGATCATGTACAAAATGTTCACTGACCAAGCTTGTATAGGCCTGCCACCCCATTCGCAGTCAAACCCATCGGCGCATTTTACGTATTCCTAGGTGCAAATATTTTGGCAGCTTTATATGCCCCTATACAGGATTGCGACGAGACCTTCAATTACTGGGAACCTACACATTATCTCAGTCATGGCTATGGATTACAAACATGGGAATATTCTCCGGACTATGCAATTCGAAGTTGGTTGTATATTAGTATCCATGCCTTGATAGGAAACTTTAGAAGGCTACTCCCATTTCCCACCAAGGTACAGAGGCTCCCTCCCAATCGTCAATAGCAGTTCGTCTTCTAATTGAAATCTAGCTTGGCGAGTTTTATTTTATTCGGTATGCTCTCGCGTTCATATGCGCTCTTTGCCAGACTCAAATGTTCCGTGTCATCAATGGAACCTTGAATCCGCGAGTCGCCATGTTCTTCCTGATGGCAAACATATTCAGTCCTGGATTCTTCCATGCCTCGGCCTCTTTCTTACCCTCGAGCTTCGCAATGTATACAACTATGCTAGGAATGGCTGCATTCATGAACTGGAGAGGAGGTCTGAAGACTGCGCAGGGTATCTTTTGGTTTGCAGTCGGAGGGATCCTCGGTTGGCCATTCTCTATGGCCTTGTCTGCCCCTTTTTTGATCGAAGAGGTCATTTTCGCCAGTCTGAGCGACAAGGATGCTGTCATCGATACCGTAATGCGTTTCCTTAGAGGAGTCGTTGGAGGACTAGTTGTTTTGGTGAGCTTTCTTTGGTCTTGCCTGGCATGTCAATAATTGCTAACATTGAAGCAAGTTCTTCGAATTTCTTGTTTCTGGCTTTTTCTACAGACGATTAGTGCTCGTTCCGTTGAACATTGTTCTATATAATATTTTCAGTGGTGAGGGAAGAGGTCCTGAGATATATGGTACTGAACCATGGCATTTCTACATTCGTAATCTGCTTCTCAATTTCAATATTTGGTTTGTCCTTGCGATTTTAGCCCTCCCTCTCTTCACACTTCAAAAGATATTTGGTTCGCGAGAAGGTGGTACCGTGACAGCTCTTCGCAGCATTGTCTTTATGGCACCATTTTACGTATGGCTTGCGATCTTCAGTCTTCAACCACACAAAGAAGAGCGTTTTATGTATCCAGCCTACCCAGCCCTTGCACTTAATGCGGCCATGTCACTTCACATTGTTCTGGCGGCTTTCGGCCATTCGGATCCTAGGACCTTGGTGGGTAAGATTCCGGCCAGACTGAAGTTATTGTTTGTGAGCTTCTTTATCGTCGGGTCCGTGAATATTGGCCTATCAAGGATTTATGGAATCTATACAGCATATTCGGCGCCCTTGAAGATATACAGTGCCCTTCAAGATGGTACACTTGGATCACCAGGAGACTCCATTTGCTTTGCCAAAGAATGGTACAGATTTCCCAGCTCTTACCATTTGCCAAATGGCATGAAAGCAAAATTTGTAAAGAGCCAGTTCGATGGTCTGCTTCCTGGCGAGTTTTCTGAAGCTAGTGAGGGATTCGGAATTTGGTCAGGAGCATGGCTCGTACCTTCAGGTATGAATGACCAAAATCGTGAAGACATGAGCAAATATGTAAGTTAATCTGTCCTCGTCTTGTTTTGGGCATTGATCTGATTTCGTCACCAGGTTGACATCAAAACTTGCAATTTTTTGGTTGACACCTACTACCCTGGTTCTGTAGCCTCTGAACTTGAACCTCACTACGTTACGGATTTTAAGAATTGGGATTGGGTGAAATGCGAGTTTTTCCTTGACGCATCAAACACTCACATTCTTGGTCGAACCCTATGGTTGCCAGATTTACCCTTCATCCCATGGCAATTTCAAAGAGAGTGGGGAAGTCACTGCCTATTGAAACGAGTGACAAAAGAAACAATAAATAGCTCTGTATAATATCTCGGATATAACAAAAGTTTGGGACCATGGTAAAAACTTTTTAAGTTTGGGTTTCAGGCATTTATGTATTGATAGCCCATCAAGGTATGTACGACCAGAATATAAAAACGATTTTCCATCGACACCTCCTTCACAATTCCTCCTTGTGCGTCATCGCCACCCTAATCCACAGTCGCTCCATTGAAATAATGGATCGTCTCATCTACACATCCTGTCGGCGTCAAATAGGCATAATTTCCCAAATTGATCCACAACTCCTGTGCATCACAAACCAACCACGCACTCAAATTCGGCCGACTGATACTAGCCACACTCCATGTTACCGCATCCCCACTAAATGCAAATGTACCGAATGTGTTTTGAGTGGTGTTGAATGTCATGGATAGTTTCACGGCGGAGGAATTGGCGGGTGATTGGACATTAGCATAGAGGAAAGTGTTTGGTGCGATTAGTTCAACTAGTTGACCGGATACAATTTGGTATTGACCGGCGGTGGACCTGTCAGCTAGAAGTGCCGTACCGGGGTTGGCAGTTGGCGAGGCTTGGAGGTAGGAACTAGAAGGTAAGGGGTAAATTAGACTTTATCTTTTTTTCATGCAGATTTAGGAGCATGACGTGGGGGGACGAGTGGAAATACTGACTGGAAATTTGGAGATTCAACGGCGCGGATCCAATAGTAGCCACTTTGGAGGGTCGCTCCAGGGTATGCCGTTGCACTGGTGATACTTGCGGAAACTGTAGTGGTTGGCGTACCGGGAGTTGTGACTGGAGTCGTTGCACTGGTTGAGGTTGATGCGGTGCCAGGAAGACATTGTGAGTAGTCTTTTGGGTAAAGTGGTCAGTAGGAGGAAGCAATATGGGAGGAGAGTGTGCCAACTTACATGGACTGTTGGGTAGTTAGCGCAGTTCAAAAAGCGAGGTATGGCATTGTAATGAAAACGATCGTGGAAAGTGGTTGAACAAGGTGGGACAAAAGGAAGTCTTACTTAGAATAAGTACACACATAACCCGACACACAGGTTGTTGAGCCAGTCCAACCTGTTCCTCCACCTATTCTCCCGAATATATTAGCCATGCTTAGGATATCTATCTTCCTTCCACAAGCCTGACTCACACTGGCCCCAAGCAGTCTGCTGTGCATAGACCCCTTGGACTCCTGCTGCTATGAGCACAGTCACTCGCAATGGACTTTTGAAAAACATATTGGATTGGATAATGAGACTCTTTGTCCCTTCTCGGTGTCTATATAACGGAATCACAAAATTGATGAGCGAGGACAGGTTGATGAGTATCTTATATTCAGTGGTTCTTGACCAATATCTTACCCGGACCGACAAATCCGTAGAGGCAAAATATATAAATTGGATTCTCATCCGTATGACCACGCATCTATTGAAGGATAACCAATTCGAAACCCATTTAAATAAAATGGAAATACAATCCTTTAAAAGAATGATTCAATAGTAACCTTAAGTCACAAATTTGACCTTCTATTCCCTCCTTTTTACACATGGCCTTGAGGTTGATATCACTAGTTTTCTTCATACAAATTTAAAGCGGCATTGCATTATGTGAATTAGATGTACTCCACTTCCATTCTAAGCAGATTTCCAGACTCACTCTTCCAACACTCAAATTCTATAATGGCATCTCCTTCAAACTCAAAGTACTATGTAATCGTAGGCGCTAGTCGAGGCATCGGTCTCGAATTCACACGCCAATTACTTTTAGAATCACCCAGCAATATCATCATCGCCACTCATCGTTCTACCGAAACACCGCAGACTTTATATGAGCTGGATAAGAAATTCCACACGCCGCCGAGATTATGGACAGTGAAGTGTGATGTTACGAATGAACAGACTATCGAGAGCCTTTGTCTCGCTATCCCGTCGTTGTTGGAGGAGACTATTGAAACGGTGATTATTAATGCGGGGGTCTTGGAGTGGCCGAATGGAGTGCTTGGAGGGTAAGTTGTTGTGGTGGTGGATAGTCTGTTCTGTGTTTGATTCTTCTTCTTGTTGTATACCCATTGGGATTGGGAAGTCCTTCGCTCGGTGTGCTCCACGAAGGTTGTGTTAATATCCCAACCATTTCATATATGAGAGTCTATGCAGCGGACAGTTCATGGATGAGAATTTCATGACTTTTTCTCAATAACCAGGTGACGATGATAGGCATGTAATGTATTATTGACAAGTATTTCTTTCACTGCATTAGAACCCATCAGTCGTACAACCACCACTTCCAAACTAACACCATCGGACCACTCCTTGCCGCCAAACACCTTCTCTCAATACCTCGCTCACGTATCTCCAACATTGTATTCATATCCTCTGATTCCGGCTCCGCTACAAACTTTCGATCATTCGAAGACGGTTTTGCAGCATATGCTGCATCCAAAGCCGCCTTGAACATGGGACTACGGGTATGTTATTTTTCTGTCTAATGATACCCTTTTTCTCAATATACCAGTATCTTTCATCTTCTCACACATCTATTGATATCATATAGCACCTGGCAGCCGAACTCCACAGAGAAAAAGGTGCAGAAGCTCCCGTCATATTAGCTCTTCATCCAGGTGAGGTAAACACGGATATGGCGAAGGATGCAGATCTACCTTGAGAAGTTAAGGGTGTGATAGAGGTAGATGAGAGCGTAAGAGGGTGTTTGAAAGTGATAGGGGAGAAAGGGAAGGGGGGAATTGATGAGGGTGGTAAATCGACTAGTTGGGCAGCAGGTAAACCGGAGGAAGAAGGTGCTGCGACATTTTGGACGTGGGATGGGAAGAGATATCCTTGGTGAGCATTGGGGGATTCGTAGAATGTAATTTGACATGTATCAATACGCTAGCTTTTCTGGCATGTTTGATATTCAATCCATATCTGCTTCTTCCTTGGCGAACTATAGGTAATTGGCGTTTTTGCTTTCCTTTTCGGTGCTCTGAGAGTTGATCCTCATTGTTATCAAGATGTCTTTATTGATTATGGGGGCGACTTCGCCGTTGGGGAGGTTGAATTTAGCATGTTGATTATCACGGGGAAATAGTGTTTGACTAGGAATTAGACGTTGGGATAGGACGAGATATTATTTTAATAGACAAACATCACCGTATTTTTCTAGTTCAACCCATACAATCTATCATGTAGCCTTGACAATATCAAAAACACACCCTCGAATAACTTCATTTAACCTTATATCGGTTCCAAACGTGCACTATAGTATCTATACTATATCTCTCAAGCCATAGCATCAAACGGTCCTCTCAGCATCTCAGCATAAGCCTTATAAAAGACATCCGGATTCTTCCAAATCTGTCTCATATACTCATTCCTTTCCTCCATCTTTTCTGGCGCCACAACTCGTCTCTCACCTTGTGCTCGAGCCCCTGCTACTAACAAGGCTGTCTTGGGTTGTCTTAGTCCTGCGAATTCAGGGAAGATCTTGGTTAAGTCTTCCGTTGAGATATCGGATCCGGCATCGGGAAGAAGTCGTTGGAGATGATAGCAATCTTCCCTAGAATCCTGTTAATAATTTCTCCAACATATTGAATGCAAACATGGATGTAACATACATGGCTTGATTGGCACCCTGTCCCAAATGAGGACTTGTAGGATGTGCAGCATCCCCAATCAGAATACATCTTCCATCATACCACTGTTCGGCTTCCAAGCCCGGTCTATCGAAGATCCCATATTTGAGTAATCTTTCCGCGCCATCGAAGAGTTCTGGAACTGGGGAAGCCCAATCTCCGAATTGTTTGAGGAGATCGGCTTTTTGGGCGGCAAGTTGTTCGGGGGTTGCTAGAAGCCAACTTTCTTTTTCTTCTTCGCTTTGGCGCTGGGTAAGTGCCCATGATGAATGGGTGGAAGAGACTGGGTAGTGAATTAAATGAGCGGCGGGTCCGAAAACATTGAGCATGGTATTTTGGAGAGATTTTGGCGTGGGTGAGAAGCCATTGGTCTGAAAAATGTTAGCACTTTACCTCAAAAAGGGGTATGGATTTGTACCTGTACTAATCCTGTATACGTAGCTTCGGGTTCATCGTATCCTTTACGGCCGAGGAGGATATGTCTCGACGCAGCTTTGATACCATCGCAACCAATAAGAAACGACCCTTCAATTCTTTGACCATCCTCTGATACAGCTACCACATCAGTCTCACTTTCCTCAATACTGGCCAGTTTCCAACCTGAGTGAAACTCGATACCTGCATCCATGACAGCTTTTTCAAGGGCTAGATTGAAGGCAGTCCTCTTGGTTCCACAAGCAGGCTGACCGTAAGTTTCCTTGAGCGTACCAAACAAATCGCCACCCCCAAGAATTTCTCCTGTATGAGTCTTATCCCAGGACTCCTTCGCCCATGGGGCATTATCAGTTGCTGCTGTGGCAAGACCAACTAAGTTGAGTACTTTGAGACTGTCACATGATTAGCCATTTCGACTCGACATATAAGGTTGCTATGAGGAACATACCCATTTGGCTGTAGAAATAAAGATCCGCCGGCATCACCTAATACCCTGACCTTTTCCACAATAATTGGTATATACCCCTTTTTCTGAAGCAGGATTGCAATCACTGGACCTGCGATACCGCAGCCAACGACGATGACTCTTTTAGAGTTTGCTTGAAACATGTTGATATATTTTGTATGAAAATGATGTGAAAATATTGAATGAGTGTTTTATTCAGAATAATAGACATTTATATACACTTCTTTGTATTCAAAGGCCCACTCCCGTCTTCAGAAATTCCACATTGGAGATCGGAATGTTCATGGAGTGAATTGAATTATGACTGTACCGGCCACATCGATGTTCTAAGCGGGGCAATTTTGCAGAAGCATGCAGTAGTTGCACTACGACATCTGAGCAAACCTCGTTATCTTGTGAGTCGTATGCAAAACATATGCCTGTGGATGCTCATCGAAACACAAATAATCCAGCTTTAAATCAGCATGCAGTCGTTGATGTTGTACTATGTGATACATTGCCCCGCAACATTTTTCGCTACAGCATGTGATTGGAGCCAAAAACGCAACCGGATAACTGATTGGAAGACTCCGCTACAGAAAGGATTTAGGAGATTGTCTATGCAGCTTACCTACGTACATGATACATGATGTCCCATATTCCTAAACAAAAGTTGAGTTTTGTGAGGTCTTCAGAATCCAGATATGGTAAAAGTATCGCAAGCCACGCCGAGGAGATAGCAGATCCAAGTAAAGATCAATGAATCAAAACCTCATATGGGTATGGGGTAGATCCACATGTGCAACTCCACAACGAAGAGTCTAGACGAGAACGTGAATCAAAAGAAAACATGGAAGCAACACTCCTAGCTCCCTTCGTTCCTGGAACCGCGCTGCTAAAAAGCTAAAAGGTTCAAAAAGTAAAAAAAAGTAAAGAGAAATCGACGTCGGCATGATTCGAACATGCGCCCCCGAAAGGAATTGATTTCTAGTCAATCACGTTAACCACTCCGTCACGACGCCTAACTTGTTTGTTAAAAATTGTGCGCAAATTTTGGAATATATCCATGCTCTCACTATTTGGAAAACCCGAAGCTTATGACCCTTACCTACTATCTAGGCAACCCTACAGAAGATTCATGGTATGAATTCAATAGTAGCATGTGCTGAAGGAAGGAGATTCGAATGAGAAAGCAACTTTTATTTTTCAAACTTTGTTAATGTTTGAATCTGATGGAATGATCGGATCACCTTGTCCCAGCCCCTTCATCTCATCGCCTAAGTTTTACCTACGAGCCTTCCCAACCTAACACCACCTAGTATACTACTCACGCTATCATTTATCATTCTGAATATAAGAAGCAACCACTTGAAGGCAAATTACCTGGATTATTTATTTATCTTTCCTTCGAAATGTTAATTATTCATCTGCTATCTGTGTGTACTGAGCTTCAGGCTTGAGCTAGAGTCCTGCTCGGAAATCTTTTAGTTCGTAGTGAAATATAGAATCATAAACAATTAATAATTTGAGACGAATTGGAATATTGATTGCTATGTAGGTAGATAAGCAGAATGGGAAGAAATTCACGATATATTTGTATTTCCCAAGAGGTTGAGTTCGTTCTTAAGATGGTATACCCGTACTCTTGAGAAGGATGTGGAACTGTATTGTATGGTAAGATAAAGTCGAGATGAATCGATAATTTGATAAGCCTCTCTACAAAAGAATTAAAATGGACACATTAATTTTAGAAAGTTCATTATTTTGGCGTCAACATCCTAAGCAGTAATTTGGTCCTAGCTATAAAACCCAGAGGTCAATTGTTTCCAGTTATGTTGACGCTATGTTGGTCGTAGACCCTTATCAGTGATTGGCAATATTTTTCAGCCAAGCTTCAGGATGGGTCAAGGCATAAATTTGAAGCTTTTGGGCCTTTGCCAGACCCCAAGATCATCTGCCCCAAAGGCCTGCCACTTCGCGGGGTTTTTGATTTCCGACGGTGCGGACTTCCAAGTCTCTTCTCCTTCAAATTTGACATTTAGCTGTTGAAATAAATCAGAATAAAGTTTTGAATCTTTATCCCATCCGCCAGTGCCTAGACGTTGATAAGTGCGCCTCAACAACTCAATTTGGGATATCGCAGCTTCGCATAATTCATTTCTGGGAATCTCGTCACCGGAATCCGAAGTAATGTCGCGAAGAATCGTGTAGTGGACATTCATAGCTTGGGTGTGACGCGACCAGGAGGTATAGAGAGATGACAGGAGATTTTTCATCTTGACAGTAGTGGGATCAAGGACCCCCAAAACACGTATTAGATTATAGGCCACATCTTCAGCAAGATTGATCGCTTCTTCGACGTGATTATTGATGAACTTCGTTTCGATAAGGAGACACCCTATGGAATAAATAGTGGCGAGCAACGTCTTTTTGAAATTTCGAGAGTTCCAAGATTGAGCAAGGAGCCACTGAGTGTTATGGTTAACAATGAGGTTGAGGATATGCTACGACTTTATTTAGACTTACCTCAAGATCTTCGAATTTTCCCATGTTCCCAAGTAGGTCGCAGAGACTATTGAGGATTTTATACGGTATATCTATGGCTCCAGGTATTTGTCTACAAAGCCGCAACACCTGGTCAGCAAGTTCTTCGGCATCCTTGAATCGATTTTGTCGACAATAAGTAGCCGAAAGGATTGCCATGGCCCGAATTGTGTCCGAATGCACCTTCCCATACATCTCTCTTCGCAACCGTATCAACTCCGAACTAAGTTTCTCTGCTTCCTCCAATATATTCTGCTCAAGAAGCATTGTTACAAGATTCTCCATGCTGAAACAAGTATCAGGATGGACGTGACCTAAGACCTTTTCTTGTATCTCCCAAACTTCCCTTCCCAATCTTATGGCGTCATCATGTCGGCCCTGTTTGGAGTATGTAGATGTCAGACCTTGCATGCTAGCCAGGGTAAGAGGGTGTTCTTTGCCTAATACAAGGATTCTTATAGCTTGCATCTGTTGGAACATCGTCTCAGCGACCTTCATCTCTCCATTATCTAAGTGCATTACTGCTCGATCGTGCATAATATCTTGGGTTAATTGCTCTTGGTATCGGTTCCCCATCCATTTCATAATGGCAGACTGCATAGATTCATGTATCGTCATCGATACAGAAGCACCTTTTGCTTTGGAGAGATTGAGTACTGTTTGGCAAAACTTCCTTTGAAATTCAACTCGTCGTGTTGCGACGCTAGAAGCCGATGACTCCTCGTCATGGTCCCTATCGAAATTGGAATCTTGATCAAAATCGTGTTCTCTGGATCCTTCAGCAGCACGGTTAGCTTTTTCCGAATCTCCTTCATTGATATCGTCCTTTCCATCGACAGATCGAGGGATTGAAAATATAGCGAATCGCTCTAGATGTAATGCTATATGGTTTTGAAGAGCTCCTGTTGTTTCAATGCTCAACAGGCATATCGGACAGCATCTATCTGGAGAATCCAAAGCAGACTCGCCAGCACTTATCATAGAATTTTCATACTCTCCGGTGGCATGATTTGAGTGTTCGGTGCGTAGATGCTCTTCGTATTGTTTGAGCCTAGGATATGATTGAGAAGGGTGCTCAGGACAACGCCACCTCTTCCTATGCGAATTGTTCTCATGAGAAATCCAGTCTTGACGGGTATCATATTGTTGGTTGGGATTTTTGCAGTCTTCATAGGTGCATACATATGGGCGTAAATCATGGATGAGGTGAGCTCTATACTTGTGGTCAGTTCTTTTCTTGCTAAAATAACAGTAATAAGCCAACTGTATTAGACTTAGCACAGCCCAATTAACCACTCGGACATTCTCCATCCCTTTATTTGTATTTGTCGTTCTAAAGACTTCTTGTCTCACCGTTGAAACCCCACTTGATTATTCAAAGACCATGGCTTAAGGGAAGGAAATTTTTTGAGGGATCAATCTAGTATTTTAATCGCTCAAAATTTTGAGTTACACTTACTTCCATGCCCTGGGGGCTAGAACGTTTGTCGGGCACAACGTAAAGCAGTAAGGACACTCGAAATATTTATCTCTTAGAGGCCTTGGAGGTGGGTCGGGAAAACTCATAACTTCCTTGCCTGGCTGCCATGCTGATGGCGCATACTCGGAGACTGAGACAGTGGACCGATTATCCACCAATTCAAATTGCGGAACATTCAGACGACTAGCTGTCGTTACAGATTGTGTAAGAAATTGTGTTGGAGCTAGTACTTCAGCTCCCTGCTGTTTGACTTGGATTTGACTAAGCGTCTGCTCTTTTGCAGTGATAAAGGGCATCGTAACCGCTGAATAATGCTGATCAAGTTTGTTTCGATGCTTCCTCCAATACGCGAACTGTTGTCTTCGACGTACGTTTGAACTTGCGATGCGACGAATAAGAAAACATTCGATCTCATCCGACGATGTAGGGTTATCCTGAGGGAGAACAATTTGAATGGGCGTTTTAACATTATCAGCGCCAGCTTGGTTCTTTTCCGTATGGAGAGACGCCGAATCACTGCCATGAACATCTGCTCGGGAGACAGTTTGAGCTCTATATTGTGAGAAGAGAGAGCTAACATAGTCGTGATCGAATGACTCAAAGACTTCAAATAGATTTACGCCAGAATCTTGGTCTGTTTGTTGATAAGTTTGCGCTTTTGTCGATCCAGTTCTGGAGGATGGATTACGGATTCTCGTTGAAAGCTTGTAGAGACGATTGATGACATCTCTGACACTTTCTAGAAGCAGATCAATCTCTTCCTCGACATTCTGAACAGCATTATCTTCAAGATCATCGAAGGACTTCTCAAACTCGTCCGTAGGATCATCAGTTGTATCATGCTCAGATTGGGTTGGTAAATTCCCATCTTTACGACAGTACTCGAGCACTGTGGTAATGTTACTGAGGAGCAGAACAAGCTCTGGCAGATAACTCACCTTCAGATAAAGCCTCATTGAGACCAGTCATAAATCTACGCAGAGTTCGCTCGAAACTTTCTGCCTCTCGAACACGATAATCTAAAGACCCGTGACCAGAGGTGAAAACGCCGAGATTTACCGCCCATAACTCGAAACGGTCAGCCTCAGCTGCGAAGAGAGCCCTTGGCCATTCTTGGTTCGTGATACCATGAGGAAGATCAACAGTTTTAACCTGGCTTAGTAGCTCTATCGTCTGGAGCCCGATTTTGTTGAGGGTTGCCGCTCCTGTCATTGTTTCTGGGATGCCTTAAATTTAGAATTTTAAAGGAAGTTGCGGGAATGAAAGCAACGGGGATATAATAATAATATACGGTGATACGATAACTTTAAGTGATGTAACGTAGCCATGACATGTGATGACTTGCAGGGAAGGAAAGTGGGTGATTCTTTTAGGATTAGTCACATTACCGAGGTGTGATTGAACAACCTTCTCTATCTTGACATTCCTCCTACTGCTTCACACGTCATATTTAATAAGGCTTTCATTTCGTAGGGGGTAGTTTAGGACAGAATAAAAATTGGCAAGCGAGATATTTTCCAGTTCTTTGCATACACAGCTAGGTTCTACGAGCTCCAGCGTTGCACAGGCGAAAGACTTGATTCCCTTCTCCCCTCAGACGATCCTAGAGCCTTGCTGCCGACACCTAGCTTTTGAAGCAGGTTACATTTGCCGGCATTCAACTAGGGCTAGTCTACCTGTAACATGAGTGGCATTGAAGTCGCAGGTCTCGTTCTCGGCGCGCTTCCCATTTTGTTCCAGGCTGTTGATTTCTATAGAGATGGTATTGGGAGATCATTGACCGCCCTCCGAAAGCGAAAGTATGTGGAAAAGCTCTCTCATGCGCTTCTTCTACAACAACAAATCCTTGAAGAGACAGTTAGGTCGGTAATTGTCGCCAGTGGGTGTGAGGATATTGTGCGGCTAGACGATGACCCGCTTGACTATTTGAATGATGAGTACCTACAGGAGCAGGTTCTAGATTACCTGGGAGAGAAGAACATCAATGCATTTAATGGTACACTAGAACAGAGCAATACTATCGTCAAGAAACTGGCGGGAAGCATGGCAGGGTTTGTACCAGCCTTTAAGGTGTGTTTGAAGTTTGATGATTCGTACGAATGCAAGCTGATGATACCAAAGGGTCCCGCAGATGATCTCCTTGGAATCATCACAGCAAATAGAGAAGCACATCCTAAACAATTGGATTTCATTCCACGAGTCAAGTTGCTATTCGGGGTCAATGAACTCAAGGATTTTGTTCAGGACCTGGATGATACGACAAATAGGCTGAGTAGTTTCACAAGAATCGTGATTTCAAATCGTCAAATTGGAAATGAAAAGACATCTCCAAAATCCATCAAGCTTGCGAAAGCCCTTCGTCAAGTTCGAGGCTTTGCTAGTAACCTGTATACAGGCCTGTGTCAAGGTTGGAAAGCCGATTGCCACAACGAACACGAGGCAAAACTCTTTTTAGAAGACCGACTCGACGCTGTCACAAACATTTTACGATCTCGTGGTCGAAGCACCCTGAAGCCCACTTTGGATTTCAAGCTCATATTTGTGGCAGGTGCTGATCAAGGGCATTTATCGTGGAACGAAGCAGCAGTTCGAGTTTACCACGACGAGTATCATCAAAATAACCAGTCATCACCTGCATCACGAGTCAAAATTGTTACTCCCGAAGCAAAAGCATCGGAAAAGCCTGAAGTTACTTTTGTTGGTGATATTTGTGGTGCGATTGAGACGGCGAGGTGTGTTCAGCGCTCAACTGTTTTCATTCTCACAGAAAATCACCAGGTTGGGATGACAAATTCAGAAGAGGGGGCATGGGTCGCACCTGAGAAATCCGATTCGACATCATTAAAGGCTCTTCTTTTTGCATCCACGGAGCCACATCGTCGTGCTCCTGTTCTACCATGGAAGTTTCGAATGCTTATAGCTCTCACCCTCTCCTCAAATCTTCTACAACTATTGCAGACGCAATGGCTAGAAAGTGCGTGGTCAAAGGATAAGGTATATTTTCTGAGTAAAACACGGGGCTCTCTGAAACAACAAATCGATCTTAGTCGACCTTTCATATCACTGAGTTTTGGTGCTACATCCCCAAATGGTCTAAAAGTACAAGTGCAGCCAAAGATAGCCCTCCTTGAACTGGGAATTTTACTTCTGGAAATATGGTACGAAACCTGTTTGGAGACTCGATTTGCATTGGCCAAAGCCCCAACGGGATATTATGAGCGTCTAGCCCTTGCATTGGAATGGCTTGACGATACGAGTAACCCTCTACCAGAGTTATACGAAAAAGCTGTCTCTCACTGCATTCACAGTACCGTTGGAGGTGAATTTAGGCTCTCGGATTGGGATGATATGAAGTTTTGGGAAGCCGTTTGTGAAGATGTTATCGAGCCTTTATCGAAGATCTGTAAGCAATGGCATTAAAAGAACCCTTTTCAACTATTCTTTTGATTACGAATCTTAACGTGGGATGGGTATGGAAGCGAATGTGAGAGTGAAATGTTTGGTAGCCTTAGATAAATGCTTGCGGTCAAATGAGCTGTTAATGCTGTACATACTGTTGCGCAATTTTAATCAGGAAAAGACCACCGTGCATCGAAATATCCTCCTGAAACTACGTATGAGAGTGACCTTGTGACAAAATTGCCACCACACAAGCTCTGTATACTCAGTGTCTACCAATCTCAAGCTTCTCCCCATATTGCCCGTCCAACTTCCCTATGAAAGCATGCAAAATCTTCTTTTCAACCAACCCGTTCATCACAGCCCGATCTGCAACCACCTGGGCATGCCTCTCACTCGACAGATCAAACTCACCTCCTCGCCAAACCATCCGACACAATATGCATATCTCCAAACCTCACGCCACTTTGTCTCTCCACACAGCCATATGACAGGGTGGAATCGGACGGAATTCCACCCCTCGGATTTATCATTTTCCTCTCAAACCACAATTGACCCTCATGCAACACCAAGGCTAATGAATGTACAATGTACACCCTTCATTACCATTCCTAGTATCTTTTCGCGGAAAATAGGGTTTCCCATTTGATTTGGAAGATCTGAAGGTGTATCCACCCACACCTTCAATTTCGACCCATTTCCCGGATGGGACAAGATAGGACCAGATGGCGAACTTCCACACCGGAGTCAGGGTAGGAATTTAAGGAGGGGCCGACCCATGATGTTGAGTTCGGCATTCATAATTGCAAGCATCATGTAGAAGATGAGCGCAAAAGATGTATGTATATTTCAGGAGTTATGATATATACCTATATATATATATAAAGGACCGAACAAGCGAGGAGAGGGAAGAAAAAAGACGGATGCGGGATTGAACATTGCAATTTAGCTCCATAGCATCTACGCAGAAGCTGAAATGTAGTGAAAGAAGTTTTGTTCTTGATCTGATTGATTGATTAGAATGCACTGGCACGGAAAATGTATTTCTCCTTTAGTAGGATTGTTGAGAAACATTATGTTTGAAGGTTGTACTGTAGGATAAATATCCCAATTTGATATCGGCGATGAAAATCCAATGACTCAGAAACGCCGAAGAAATGCTAGATACCTACACAAACGTGATCTCTAGCATACAGCGTAGCTTTTGCAATATATTGAGAAAGAAAACAAGATAGACTGAATGATACCGCACCATGAAGAAAATATTGATGATCTACCGTTATTTACTGAATACCATTCAAGTCAAGAGGGGCGAGCAATGCATAGGAAGTAATGTATATTATCCGGTGTTAACAACAGAGGAAATGTATCATAGATCATAGATCATGTAGAGTCATGAGGTTGATCCATACATACGACAGAAAACGCAAAACGCCGTAAAAAGGCACGAACGAAACTACACAGCACTCGTCTTTCGCCCTTTTCTCAGACGAGCCTTCTCAGTTGCTTCATCGACTTTTTGTAGCCTCCATTCACAATCTTCCGCAAAATCACAACTCCTGCATTTGAATGCCTCTTCTACCATAACACCTTTCGCCTCTCTTTCTCCTCTCCACCAACGCAATTCATCGTCTAGGTATGAATTCAATTCTTGATTATCCATAGGAATAGTCTTGATTCCAACTATTGCTCCATCATTTCGTGATCGATATTCTGCTTTCAATACCCCTCCTAATGATCCGGCACCATCGGGGAAAGTGATTTGAAATTCGGATATCATGAATGACCAGAGAGAATTTAGGTTGTTATGAGCCAGGAGAATAGTCATGGAATCTTGGCTAGAATTAGGCGCCGAACCATCCTTCTCCTCAAGAGCGTCTTCGTACATCATCTCGTCATCATCGTTCATGCTACCTACTTGAGCAATGAATGCATCTGAAAAGATTTTCGCTGTATCCAAACTATAGCGAGCTGCCAAGGTAGCAAAATCGACTGAATTCATGGCAAGAGCGCTGAGTAAGTGATGATATAGCATGAGTTGTACCTGAGTGGGGCGAAACGCTGCATTATTCGGTAGTGTGCGAACACCCCTGGTTTTAACATCGCAAATATATAGTTTGTTTGACCGAGCCCGTCGTCTGATCCGCGTCCCCTCTGCGATAGACGACCCGCCCATTGCTTTGAAGAAATCGGAGATAGTAGTTTGATCTGAAGGTGGCAATTTCTTCTCCCTTTCGGTCTTTTTCTGTAGCGATTGTTCCAATTCAGTATCTGGACAGATGTAGCTCAACTCATCGATAATCCCGTTGACGACCAAGCCATCAATAGTACCCCATATTTCCAATTCCCTCGTTTGTCCCGTTTCTCGTAAAGTTCGTAGCCCTTGTATCACATTCCATATTCGTAGGCCCCAGGCATCTTCCTTCGTTTGAATGTCGACCTTAACAGTCCTGTGTACCTGATCTTCCAAAACTTTATGTACAGCACTGCCCTGCTTCATAGCCGGTGTTCGTTTCTTCTCCCCATGTTTCGTCAATGTATACCAATATTGTAGCTCGCACCATGCTGGCGAAACGAGGTCTGTCACTGAGAGTGCTTTCTTCGGTGCGGTACGAAACCGTTCGAGGGGCGATCGTTTGTCGGGAGGTGCAGGCCCTGCAGGCTTTGCGTCGACTTCAGTCGCTAATGTCGAGTCGACCGTAGTTGGCTCTGCCTCAGATATTCGATTGCTCACTAAACGCTGAAGCGTAAGTTAGAAATAAATAATGGGCGACAAGCACGTATACTCACAGTCCGGATAGTACTCGCGCTTCGCGACTGAAGCATTAATTTGCCCAGCAATCCTCTCCGCATCACGGATGGCCTGGAGCAAAGGCGAGAATTGCTCCTTCCCAACAACTCGAGGGGGGCGAAGAGTGCGTTCTGACTCATGATACTTGATATCATTCACAATGGGATTGTCTTCAATCTCAGTTGCTTCGCTGCGTGGATGGACCGGCGATAACAATTTCTCAACTATCTCAACTTCTTCTGGGGAGAAGTCTGAGCCATAATCACTATCCACGATATTTTGTAGCTGTTCTGGTTCTTCTGTGGCAGGACTAGCCATGCCGATAGAGTTTCCGGTAGCTCTTGCATGACGGACGCTTTGTTGCCACTGAAGGTAGACGCGACACGAAATCACGTGTCGACCGTGGTTTGCCCCCGATTCACAATCAATGTCTTGCCATTGGTTGAACATGATTTTGCTCAACAATATTAATTTTCTGTGAGTTTGGGAGGCCGAATAGTGTCATAGTCTTGGGAATCCATCGAGATAGTTTCAACCAGGCCCCTACCCATTAGGAATTTTACACCGATGCTACAACACTTTTTGTTGGCATGCACGTGTTGCATGAAATCTCATTGCCAGCCTCCCGAGTCATGCTTTTAGTGAAGTTAAATAACCTCACAACACGGCATTCATTTACACACCGTTGATTAGGTAACCCAGTGCAAATAATATCTCACCAAAAGCAGAGTAGCCTGGTCAAAGACACTGCGTTTCTGATATCGTATTTAAGACGAGTGGCTTTCTATTTAACTGAAGTTGCACCTTGAATAGGCAGGACGAATTATATCTGCCCTTTTCCGAGTCGAATCGTATATTTATCTCTCCTTTGTTTCGTCTAAGAATGGCAGGACAGCAAACTTCTAAACTAACCTCTTGGATTTACCAGGAGAACTTCATATAATTGATAGCTTCTTACCTAATGTATCCGGATGCGCTTTCCCTAAAGCACACCAATCGACATTTCTACTCTTTTGTATATACTGGGTTGAATTTGAGAGAATATGGCCGATTCAGGGGCGGCGGCTACAAAGGTCGAGGAAGTGATGCGTGAGTCCCTTCCTCAATCCTCATAGTTTAAAGCCTCAAAGACTAACGATATCCATAGAGAAGGAGGGAGCATCAAGATTGCGATCGTAACCCCGGAGGGAGGGGATGTATGGTATTAGGAGGGAGCATTTGTCTGGAAAAGAAAGGAAACCATCATTCGATGCTAATCTGGAAATATCTCGGATCTAGATTTCCTCTATAGCTGATAGTGGTGAGATCATCACGGGATAAAAAGGGGGAGTGTCATTGAGGCGTATACTAGGGTTTATCGGCACGAACTCATATTGAAGTTATGTTTAATGAAGGAGGCGGGCGATATCAGCAAGCAGAATATTATCCGCTTCTTCTTCCATCATATTCGCCGACAAGCAAGGCTAGTATTAATCCCCGATGAATTAATTATCGTGAGCCCTCCTACCAACCCCCTTTAAATCCCTCTTACTGTATCTCAACCGACCCCAAAAGAAAAGACGGCTTATAATGATGACAAGCTTCCTTCTGTTCAAATATGTACACAAATTCGAGATATATGGATATTCTTCTCGCTGAGATTCCGAATAGATTCTCTACCCTTTCTCATACTCCTAATACGGTAATACCCCATGACCCCCACCAATATAAGCATTTTCGTCTGTACAAAGTGTAACCCCCCCACAAAGATTCCCCAAACCCCAAACCTCAAACGGGGTAGATCAGCGTCTCGCGCCGTATAAAATCTACCAAAAAACTAAAACATCCCTCAACTCCTCACCAATCCCTTCCGCCACGTCGTTTCGAATCATAACCAAGAAGTTGTACAGGGCGGCAGTGTAACCAAGTGGAACTCAAAAAGAACATCAGGGGCACAGCCTTACGGCTCAGCAAAGATTTCTCATAGGTTAAAGATGTAGGGAACGCCGTCTGATTGTCCCTTGTTCCTGAACCTTATCGAACCCATCTCAAGAATCCAATAACTTACCTGCTTACCTGCTTACCTGCACAACTTAGGAGATGGGACGAAAATGTGGGAATCCTTTCATTTCATTTTCTGTCCCCCAAACTCTGACTTCTCCTATCGCGTGGTAACATTACGCCGATAGTGTAAAAATTACCAGATTGATTCATTCACTTAAAATAAATATCATGTTGTTTGTCATTTTGTCATTAGTTGTGATATACTTACTACCTTGTAGGTATTTACAGTACCAATGGGATCTCCTTGGAAGATTAGATATGAAATGGTCCGTCATATCAGATTGGTATAATTTTCTTATGATTCCCCTCTCCTAAGTTTTGCTTCCTTTCCTTTCCTTTCTTTCTTCTGTACGGGGGCAAGTCATCGCTTTTTTGGTTCGTTCACTTTTGATTCATCTCATTTCACTTCTACTTTGATCGGGTTGGATACCTGATTGTACTTTCCTTCAATTCAACTGCACACTCCTTTGAACCGACAAGAAACTCTTTTGGCTTCGACAGCCTGTTATCCATTACGATAAATTCGATTTTACTACTTCCAGAAATCAATCTCAACACTTACCTCGTCAAAGGTCTTCACGATGCTCTTTAAATTGACCAAACCCCTCGTTGTTGCCTTCCTAGGATCGCTCATTTCACCCGCAAGCACTACATTCGTCATCCAATGTTACAGCCGTCTCGTTGATGAGCGTGTTGATCCAGTAGTTAGCCCTGGAATTGTTCCAGCAACTCACGTTCATGCTATCGCTGGGGGCAGTGGATTCAGCGCCAATATGACATATGCCGATGCTCGTGCTTCCAATTGTGGTACTTGTAACGTGAAGGAAGATTTATCGAACTACTGGACCCCAAAGCTTTATTATAAAGCCCAGAATGGTAGTTTCATTTCTGTTCCTATTAATGGTGATGATGGGTATGGAAATCTTGGTGGGATGGCTATTTATTACCTGTGAGTTTTCAGCCAACCAAACTTTTGGGAAGTAATTAAATCGTATGTTTACTAACATTCACCTAGTCAACGCCCAGGTCCAGATAATGATCCACTCGTTCCATTCCCTGAGGGCTTCCGTATGCTTGCAGGAGATACAAACCGCCGAAGCTATAACGACTCCTCCTTTGCAGACCGTGCTGTTAGTTTCAGATGTACCGGGACTGATCTTCAAACAAATGGTTTCCCAGACATCAATTGTCCAGATGGTCTCCGACTTCAAGTTACAATGCCTTCTTGCTGGGATGGAGCAGATGTAACTACAACTGACTTCAAATCGCATGTGTCGTATCCAAAAGATGGCAACTACGATGGTGGGCGTTGTCCAGCTTCGCATCCTCATCATTTGATGACTTTGTTCTTTGAAGTTACATATCGCACTGATCTCTTCGCCAATGAATGGTATGGCAATTCTCAGCCTTTCGTTCTTGCCAATGGTGATACCACCGGTTACGGATTTCACGGTGATTTTGTATGTATTCGATTGATTAAACTCCCATGATATCTCATAAAGCTAACACAATGAAGGTCAATGGATGGGACATCCCGACACTCAAAAAGGGAATCGATAACTGCCTCGATGGCCAACCAGACTGTCCCAGCCAGACATTTACCTTTTACGATCAAACCGACACTCAACAATGCAAACTTGCTCCATTGATCAACGAGCCCGTAAGCGGTCTTCTTTCTACCCTTCCCGGTTGCAATGCACCTTCTTCAGGACCAGCAGAATATATACCACCCGCTTGTCCCCAAGATATGGCTTTAGCGAAATCGCTCCCCACTTCTTCCCGATTGAACAATGCAGCCTCCATTGCCACCACTCTCCCAATCGGAATTGTCGATTTGAGCACCTCAAAAGGTTGGACCTACCTCGGATGTGGAACCGATGTCGCTGGAAAACGAACTTTGAATGCCGATTGGGAAGGTCAAAATTCCATGACCATCGAGACTTGTGTGGACTTCTGTACATCCAAAGGCCATACATATGCGGGAATGGAATTTGGAAGTCAATGTTATTGCGATAATACTTTACCTGCAGACCGGGCACCCGTGGCTGGTATGCTAGGCAACTGTATTATGCCATGCGCTGGAAACAGTACCGAGAAATGCGGCGGCAATGATGCGATCACTCTTTATCAAAAGTGTAGTGCAAAAGGATGTGCTCCCTCGAGTAAATCATCAACTGTTTCTACTCGATCTCAGAGTAAGAAGAGAAGTAGATTTATGAGAGGTCTGAATATCTAGATGGATTTATGAAAGCATAAAGATGTTTGACATCGAATATGCTTGAAATTTATATGGATATGGCTATGGCGTGTGGAGGAAAAAGCAACCGAATTACACTTCCCGTAAATAGATTATACCTTTCCAAGGCCCGCGCTTGCGATGACTTTTGAAACGATAGATACATACAATTATGAGAATTATCATATATATACATCCACCAGTCGGATAGTACTCACTCCATACCGGCACTTATTCTATGATTATAAATGGACTATCCTCTCGCAAGCATCGTCGAATGGAATGCAAACATCGAGAATTCATAAACATAACTCTTGGCAGTCGATTCTTACAAGGGGAAAATATCGAATTAAGATTTTTGGGGCCAATCAATAATGGCAGACTTATGGATGAACGATAAGAAATATAATCGTGGATCTGGTAAGGCGTTGTTTATGGTGGGGATATCAAATAAAACGTGATGTCAGGGACAGAGGACAGGGCTTTCTCGCTAATATGTGGCGCTGTAGGTGAGATGAAGAGTGAGTTTTTAGATTGAGTTTATCTCCTGATCCATCTGTCTTTTGTTTTCAAAACATGTTATTACGATAACAGCGGAATCGAGCATACGGAGCGGAGTACTTGAAGCATAGATCTCCGTCATTCTCGCTTGTCCAAAACCAAGACCGATAGGTAATTGTCACATCCATAGAGTATCCAATCACATATCCAATATTAGGTATGCAAATAAAACTGACCCGAGTATTAGGTTTTTCGATAACTGTTGGGCATTCTTGCTTCATCTTCATTCCACAATTGCAAGTCGAGTCATACCCAACGTGTTTTACAGAAATGTATGTTGTGTTGTTGCCCGTTGCAAGGAGAATGATCATCGTTGGAGATACACATCTTCCGGTCCAATAATGTGGTTCTTCGGTCCTCGGGTTGTCTGCTTCTTCCGACTCCATGGATTTCTATCCATAGATTTCCAGACCTCGAGGACAAATTGAAGAACACGAGATTCATATGAAGGGATGTCATTGACACGGCATAAAATATGGCGTGAGAGCAATTTCATCAAGGTGGAATTTATTGCTCAGCGGCCTCAAGTACACCGTCAGATATCTCGTTTATCGGATTTATTGGGGATCAGGAGCCCGATCTTACCATGTTCATTAATGATCCGGGATAGTTATATGAAGCACCGCTGCGTAAGATTTAATTGTCCATTTGACCATCAGAGGTCACGAACTTCGTTATGGATATATTAATCAATTCTTTTGGATTCAATCCGAACATTTTTGTTATTGTTTGACTACAAGGTTCTGACTACAGTACAGGAATGATATAAACGACCCTGGGATTCATAGTTCTCCGAAGTGGTGTAACTATGGAAGACCAAATCAAAGATTACGGACTTCCCCACGGACATAGTATAAATGACCTGCTGTGATGGGCCCGAAAATCTCCGAGACGAAGATCAAATAAAATATACATTATCCAGATCATATACCGTTTGAAAGGCAGCCAAGATGTCATCTCAAGCTACGAAACTTGGCGGCGAAAGAACGTGGACGTTGGGTGATAAATTCGAGGCGAGATTTCCTCATCATGAAGGGATCAAGGCATTGTGGGAGACGAAGTGGAAATTTCCTGTAGGTACTATCTGAGGCTTCCGTGATGGCGACGATGATACTCATGTTTGATAGTGCACGAAAAGTATATATCCTTTCCATGATGGGAAATTCGAAGACTTTGCGCCTATATTTGAGCATCTAATTGCCGTGAGTCTTTCCATCTTGCTCTCCTCCAGTAATTAATGGAATTTAGAACACCATAAATGATGGATATGGTGATGCGTACACTGAAGCCTTCTTTCCAGTTGCCGAGAAGCTCACCACCCAAGGCGACGAAGCCATGGCTTCTGGCAACCACGCCTTAGCGTCCGAGCTTTATCTTCGAGCAGCTTGTGTATATCGCATTGCACGGTTTCCATACATCGGTAAATTCCCAATCATCAGTTCCCAAATTAAATGGAAAGCATGGGAGGCACAAAAAGAAGTCTATATGAAGGCTGCTAAGAATTGGGATTGTCCATTCGAGGAAGTGATTATTGAGCATACCTGTGCAGAGGGACAGGACCAGCTCGAAATTCCACTATATGTGAGATATCCCGCCAATGCTAAATACCAGAAGGTTCCCGTGGTGCTTCTTTTAACTGGGCTCGATGGATATCGACCTGATAATACAGTTCGAAGCGATGAATTCATCAATCGTGGGTGGGCATGTGTGATTGCAGAGATTCCAGGAACGGCGGATTGCCCTTCTGATCCAAGTGATCCTTCAGCTCCTGATAGACTCTGGACAAGCATTCTTGACTGGATGAAGTTAGGAGAAAGGTTTGATATGAGCCACGTGATAGTCTGGGGGTTAAGTGCTGGTGGGTATTATGCTGTCAGAATAGCTCATACTCATGAAGATCGATTGAGGGGAGTTGTCGCACAAGGAGCTGGAGTTCATTGCTTCTTCGGCAAAGATTGGCTCGAGAAGGCCGAAGGACATGAGTATCCTTTCCAGTAAGGGTTTTGTTCATAGGAATCTTTGGAATCCAATGCTGACATATCTTAGGCTCGGCCCGGCAATGGCATTGAAGCACGGCTATACGTCCGTCGAAGAATTCCGAGAAGATTCACAAAAGAAGTTCTCCCTGTTGGAGACTGGAATAATTGATAACCCTTCGACAAAGCTCTTGCTCGTTAATGTACGAGTCCCCTTGCCAATTGCGCATCTACATCATGGCTAACAGCTCATCTAACAGGGAACTATGGACGGACTGATGCCAATTGAGGATTCACAATTACTCTTTGAGCACGGGACCCCAAAAGAAGCTCGGTAAGTGATAACCTCATTCGCATCTCCGGAACTACCTAGGTACTATGCTGACAACTTCAGTTTCTTTCCTGGCGCGTTACACATGGGTTATCCAATGGCCAATTCCTCCGTATATCCGTGGATGGAGAGCGTGATGGCGTAGAACGAAGAGTATACCGCTGTAGAGGGCTGTGAAATAACCGTCATATGAACTTTCACTGCTATACCATATCACGTTAGTATGGCTTGTTACCCGTACTTACTGTCAATATCATTTGAAGTGGGGAAAAGGGGGAGCTTCCTCTTTACACAGGAAAATCCGAAAGTTCTTGGATATGATTGATAGACCATAAAACCCTTCGAATTTTGTCAATTATATGATGTCTTTTCATATCTTTTGAAATGGCCGTTGCATCAAATTTACAGCCTCGAGTTGTGAACGTGAAGTAGGTTACCCATCGCAATGTTAGAGCCCGCGGTGAGATCTATTGGCCTATCCATCATTGTAAGAATAAATAATTCTTCTTCTCGGGGAGGGGTAACTTTATATATATTCAATATAGCAAGCCGTGTAGAATATATAGGTACCTACCGTACCATTCAATTACATATCTTAATTCATCATTACAATCTTTCCAAGGGGCTACGTTGTTAGGAAGATACGACCACATGACCTATATAGCCTCAAGATCGTACATTATAATCAATCAACCTCTCTACACCCTACATCAAGAATCACCCCCTCAACGTTAGAATCTTGTTATTCTTCTTTCAGAATTATCTAATATAGGCCCTATACTATAGGGGCCTTATTTGTAATATTAGGGGAGAGCTAAGGTTGTAAGAGGTTAGGCCACTTGTCTTACTTACAGATTGGTGCCTTAATTATAGGGCTGTTATCAAGCTAACAACACGTCCCGAATCGGAACGCGTCGCAAATTAAATTATTTCGTACTTCAATCCCGATATCGCCCTCGTCCTCCTATCTTTCAAAATTAGGCGAGTGGGCAGACTTCTTCTTGATCACATTGAGATCATTTAAAGTCCCAACGAAGAACAGACATTAAAATCTCACATCCCGCCGACTTTTTGTCATCAATGGAGAGGACGGTGACGAACATGGCTAGTAACGTTGACATCCACTCTTCAACATATAAAAGAGTTTCAAGATGTATTGCCAGCATTATGCGTTTTCATCGATCCAATGCCTCTAAAGAAGGTTTGTGTCCGCAAGTCATCATCTCATGTTATCGCCTTCGGCACCGGTGGTCTCCTAAAGCACAATCATATGCCCAACTACAGAAAGAAGAATTTGTGAGAAGAGTTCTGGATCAGATGATTGAGGTGAGCATGATTTGACCTTGTGTTTGTTTAAGTAAGCCATGTCTAAGAATATAGGTCCATATGCTGGTGAAAGTATCTCAATCGGATACACCTTCCGCAAGAAATTTGCCCGCAACGGTCGAGCAAAGCTATATTCTAGGCCCTAATTGTGAGACGGAAAGTTGTAATCCGGGCGAGTCTTGCGATGATCTACTCAGCTCAGAAATCTTCCGGCCTAATCAAGTTGTATTTGACTCAAGCCTTGCGGACAACATAGCTCGGGAATATGTCTCTATGAGTGAGCTTGAACCAAATGCGTCACGTTTTTTCTCCCCCACCAATACAAACATTCTTGGTTCTTCCACCGAAGTTCAAAGTAACAAACGGCGTCGTCTATCCGGTACCAATGGCAGTTCGAGTATTTTGGAGTCCTCAAATATGGGGAAAGAAAACCAAGTCAGCTCGCAGTCACCCACTATCGTTTCATCAGCACCTAGCCATCATCAAGGGCAATCAATGTCACGAAATTCAGAGCTTGCAAATGAGACTCAGGCAAACGCTGCAAAACTTGCGCAAGAGGTAGGTACTCCTGGAACTATTGATTCATCACTCTAACTTCCTCAGGTTGCCAATCTTCCTTGGCTAACCCAAGGTATCCAAGAATTGAGTGAAAGATACCCTGATGATCAATATGAACTTGTTTACGAAAATGAGCTCCTGCAGATCAGATGTCATGACTGCAAAGGACGGCTCTACAAGATTCACTATCAAAACTGTGATGTTTCAAACATGGAATGGCATGCGAAATCAACTGTACACGCCGATAGGGTAGAAAGACGAATTGCTGAAGCGGGAGGCGAAGCAACGCTCACTGACGGGGTGAAGAAGAGGCGCGCAGCTCTCGAAGCCGCCAAAAAGACAGCTCCGCATAGGTTCCGAAGATCGCAAGCCAGACCAGTGACCTCGATACAGCCAGCGGTCCCAACAAATCCAGCACCCCAACACCCAGGTGCTACATGGAATGCATCGCTACTCCGAGAAATGTCGCAGCAACTTCGATCAAATGGCCAATATCAACAATCTCCCACGCCAGGCCAAAATCCACACAACGCCCCACAAGAATTCGAACTAGATAGCCCCAGCGGTACGCCACCTAGCCCCCGATACACCGTCGAGGAGACGACCCAAAACGGACTACCTCTCCCTCGAATGCAACAACTAGAGTCGCGCGTGCAGAGTTTAGAACAAGAAAACAACGCGCAAGAACGCACGATCTCGGTGCTGCAAAACAAACTCCGCACGCAGCAACAAGTCAACAACACGCATCAATCGGTGATCAAAGATCTCATCCTCCGCGTGCAAGCGCTCGAGAAGAAAGACGAGCAGCGCGAACCGGAACTCTCGCATCTCAAATCTCAGATCCCGGTGCTGCAGGCGAGGGCGGATCGCAGGGATCGAGATGATGATAAGGTGGCCAAGAGGGTGTTTAATTTGGAAAATGGCATGGAGGTCGTCAATGGACAGATCTCGCATTTGACCTCCCCCTTTGCTTTTGCGGAGCAGGAGGAGAGTGGGAATGGTGATGGAGATGAGGTGGATCTTAATGCCGAGTCTCATACGAATGCTGACATGACCAAACGATCCCGTGGACGGCCCCGGAAATCGTTTCATCAGTGATGAATGGGAAGTTGGGTATTATTAGTGTCAGTGTCAGTGTTAGTGTTTGTGTGGTGGTGGTTGTAAACCTTTCGATGGTTGGAATCGCCACGGCGATGATCGATCTCACGGTGTTGAGGGTCAGTCAGTGTCAGGGTCAGGGGCAGGATCAGCACCTTTACTATGTTCATAATTTTAATTCCTGGCAAATATAATTCGTTGAGTCTCACCTCACCACTACTTTATTCATCATCCATCAAGGAGTGATCATTCGTCTTCCGTTCCTTTCCACTCTACACACTTTTCGCATTTGCACTGGCTTGGATTATCGGGATATTGTCTCATAGAAGATAAGATTCAATAGTTTGAATGGGTAAGTAGGTAGGTAAGCATATGTAACCCATCTTCCTATGCCCTTCAACTTTTCGTATTAGGTCACTTATTAATCGCGATCTAAACTTCGGTGCGGAATTTATCATCCCATAAAAATATAAATGTAAATGTAAATACAAAACATGGAATCTCCCCATCAGATGATGATATAAGGCCATACATACATGACCTCACCAGAACTCCCGGTATTATTTGAAAACATGGTGTTAGATGTTAGATATGAGATAGATAATTAGGTATTAGATGATACAGTACCTTCCTTACCTTACCTTAGCTTGGGTGTAAGTAAGCAAGCAAGCAAGCGGCTCATCGGCAAACGGGCGCATTCCATTACATTACATTTCAATCCAATCCAATACGGTAAAAATTACCACTCTTGCCTACCTAGGTGAGTCTAGGAAGTTTTGATCTGGGTGTTCGTGTTTATGTTCGTGTTCCGGTCGTTCCTTTCATTATATAGGTAGGTATTATTCAGCGAAAATCCGGAAATCCTTCGGGTTGGATTGATTGAATTGAATTGAAATCCTTTCGGGCTTGGGTACCTGAGATGGGTGGATTTATTTGTCTATCAATTCTGTAAGATATGTTAGATAGATATAGATATAGTATGGCATTCAGGTAGTTGGTAGTTGGGTCATCCTGTATACGCAAATATAGGTAGGTATCATCTAAAGTTAAAATTATCCTCAACTACCTACCTACCTACTCTACTTGTGAATACGAGAGTACAGGTTACAAGTTACAAGTTACAAGTAAAGGTTCTGAAAGTAATTATCTCATCACCATAGGTAGGATAGGATGGCGACCCCGGATCTATCGATTCATTAGGTACTCTTACCCCGAATTATATTACCCGATGTTTTCTTTTGGTCAGCCTTGGGGGATGTCCAGGTGGTTTAAGCTGGACTGGACTGCGCTAATAATACCTGCTGTACTAACCGATCGGTTAGGTCCGAAGCGGCGCGCTTCATAGGACCTAGATGGGTAGGTGGGTATTACTGAATACCTAGGTAGGTAACCTACATTTGATTGATGACTAAAGTAAGATGTCAATTAGGATGTAAGGTGGTTACAAGTAAGGTTAGAGTAGGTAGGATCTACCTAATAATGAAGTTTATTTAAGAATAAGAATTGAGGATTTAGGATTTGGGATTTAACTCTAAATACCTAGCTAGGTAGATAGGTCAGGATTATTGGAAGTACATATAGGTAAGCTTACAGTATACATCAATTTATGTTTGAATTTTCACTTCCATTCCAACTTCATGCCTTACGTAAGGTTGCCCTGAAATATAATATAAATTCCCCCTTGGGAGGAGATTCATGGATATTACAATACGGGATTTACGGGGGGGATTTATAATAAATACCTTTGGGGGATTCGTGATACCCTTGGGGAATGGGAATGGGAATGGGAATGTAATGTTGTGTGACTTAAGGTTATCTTTCATCATTGTTACTTGGATGGTAGAGTCGGGTAGGTCGGTTGCTTCCTCATTCGTCCCTATTCTAAGTAGTTTCAGGTCAGCCTATTGAAATCTCAGATTTTATATATAGGATTTCGTTTCATATATGCAGCATGATGGGATACACGACATCAAAAAAAGAGGTGGGTGGAAATTGGGATCACCAGCAAAATGAAGGAATGAAGTAGGCTCGAGTATGTACTCCGAAGCTCACGTAGAATGTAGATCATCAATCCCTGACACCTTTCCAATTGATTCGGTAAGCAAGTCTTTGCACGAATGTGTCATTTGATACCTAGGTCTTGAACACGGTAAGTCTGTAACACTTCAAGGACCTAATTCCATCTACCGTGCATCTTCTAATCGCTGCCTTTAAATAGAATCCGAGTCGGCTTTGTCGCCGAGTGTTCTCCGCGCTTAGCTGAGAATAGGTACCTACCGTTGGAAGGATGAAAGGCTTTCTCACTGGAACTGGCTCAGGGCTTGGTTTTGTGTTCTCGGATTGTTCCTCTGAACAAGTTTACGTGGGGGCCATGAGGCTATTCTCGTTTCTTAGACCTTGAAGCCCAGCACCATCATTCGGAATGTTACTACTTGAATTCTTTCAAGCTGTGTGCAAATCTCTAGGTTGGGACTTTTAGAGATCTTTTGGTATTGAGTTTTGCCTTGCCAATTTTGAACTTTGATCAAGTGACTTGGGTATTTATTCATTATTGCAAGTGTGGAAATCCTGCCCTTTGTATCTCGAAGATTGCAGATCTCAAATCCGCCAGCGGGTATGGCATTTTTGGGCTGGTGGCTATGCGGGGGATTCTCGCTGAGAATTACTGGTAGTCAGATCCATTCCTATCGATGATTACCTATGTACTACTCGAAGATGATGTTCAGTGATACCCATCTCCTTTTTGGTCTTGGCCCCGTGGTACATGCACGAAGGAGCCAGCATCCTACAGATAAATGAGTACAGTAAGACTCGTGAATTCTAAGCAGTGAGATCAACATTCCTTATAAATTAGATATAAAGTTCTTCCAAGTTCTCCAAAGCGATTCTCTATTCACAACATTCATTCACTTCACTCTTCACTCTTCACTCATCTCAGTCTCCAGCACTTTTTCAAGTTTACCTTTCTTTACCGTACTTACACCACAATCAAAATGAAGTTCTCTTCCATTGTCGCCTCCGCGCTCCTCCTTGTCCTCCCAGCCATCGTCTCTGCAGCCCCCACCTCATCTGCATCCGCAGTAACCACCTCGGACCCTCTCCAAATTTTCACTCGGGATGGTCAAACATGCAACGCCCCGAAACCCAAGAAGACGGGCGACAAGGCGACCGACGACGCAGCACAAAAGAGATATGACGATCTCATGAAAAAGATGTCCGATGCGACCAAGGCCGCGCACGCAGGACAGTCGGCTTGTCCTTCGACCTCGCTCCGAGATTTCGATAAATCCAAGGACAAGAACAAGAGAACTCAGATCAAGACCAAATGCGTGGACGGATATCAAAAGTATGTCTTCAAATTCTTGAGTTTTCTTCTATGGAAAAGAAAGGAAATCGGTGGAGGAAAATGGTAGCACAAGTTCAGATTCTAATCCGTGATAATAGATGCGTCACAAACCGCAAAGCAGCCAATACAGCCTGCACCCAGCTTGGGGGTGCGGTTGACCAGGGTCACTTGCAAGCCGTCACGGTCTGCCAGAACTCCCTCAACACCTGGAGAGCCAAGAACCCATAGACTGCGGGTAGCTTTGCGATCCGTGGACACGATCCGTGGAAATGATCCGTGGAAACGGTTTGTGGTTTGGATAACTTTGGTCGTTCGTTTCTAGGGGACGAGATATTGAAGAGCATTGTTTTCATTTCTTTTTCCCTTTTTCACTCTGTGTTTATTTATGTTGAAGGAATGCGGGCATCGTGGTGGATGTTTGGGATTGGATTGGGTTTACTCTGAATTTTTGTTTTTTTTAGATGGAATAAATGCAAAGAGGCCTCTTCTGCACTTTTGATCTTCTCCAGTTGTCGAGAAAAAATGCACCACAATCCAGTAAGTTTCATTGAAGGCAAAATATTCTCGGGCTTGATCCCGTCAAAGATGTCAAATCCTGGTCGCTTCAAGAAGGCAGTAGCCCTATAATCTTGCCTGCATCTGTTCCAAACTTTTTAGACGTGATCCCGGGACCAGCCAAAATCTCAAAATTTGTCGTTCTACGCTGAACACATCAGGCCTTGATATAGTGTTGAGCTACTACCTGGTTAGAGGGGGTAGATATTATGAAGTTCGGTTTAGAGGCTAATGCCTTCGGGTCAATAGGAGCCCTAGCGAAGTTGCCACCCAGGTATCTCGTTGAAATAGTGCTCAAAGTACAACTTGACGAATAGCGGAACCAGCGTATTAAAACTCCCATTCTCCCCCTCTCCCATCCCTTTCGAGGCCCAGCATGGAACTCCTATATCCCGATCCTGTTCAATCGTTAAGAAAATTGTATTTATCCTCATTCTTCCGAAAGAAGAATACAAGTGAAGGAATCAAATGATATAAGATAAAATTTCTATCATACTTCCTGTAATTTCCCATAGGATGGGAAGGGAAATTTAAAACGCTGAGCGAAATGTAGGTTTGGGGCTGTAAACTTTAAAGCATGTAGTTAACTTCATTAGTACAAGATCACACAGTTCCACATAATCAACAATGGTGGAGTGAAAGTAAGTTATGTAAGTTTGAGAAAAAAGTTACTATTCACTAAGAGAATTCCCATTGTTTGCATGGGGCCTTCGTTCCCCGAGACTCGGCTGAATTAGATTCTGAGGATTGATCCCTCTGACCCCCAAGCATGAGTAGCTACATAGACCTGTAGATACATAAACCCCGCATTCCTCCTAAGGATTCTCTCGGAATCACCGGTGTCTAAGGTCTTTTAGCCACGTGACTACCATATCATTCGATATCTACCATCTGCGAACGGTAATTATCATGGAAAATCTTCATAACAGCCGCTTCCCAATAGATATCGCCCTCGTTTCCACCTTCAATCCAAAAGATTGCCAATTTTGGCGCAAAGTGAAACATCCTCTGTGCACAACTCTCTATCATCTCTTCAGGATAATCTTCCTCAACCTGTAACTCCCTTACATCCCTATCGAAAATGAGATCCAATCTGTCCAGTTCAGGGAAAATGTGTTCTAGCCTGCTCGTCATAGTCTCTTGCCAGTTGAAATTGCAAGATATCGTCAAACCCACTAGATTCTTACAATACTGAGCGAGAGAAGTAATAGACTGCCATGTAAGCAGATCTGGTTGGTCAAGAACGATGTTGAAGTCTTCGAGTGCTGCTCCTAGCATTTGGGCAACCCCGTCAATGGTGTCGTCGTTGATACCGAGGCTTGTAGGAGTGCAACTAGGATTTGGGTTGTCAGACGCGCTTTCGTTGACTCTTCCAAGGTAAAGTCTATTTAGTGAAGAGCAGTTTCGCGCCAGAAGTAGAAGTTCATTGCCACTAATGCTATTTTGCGGACCAAATTCGACTTCGAGGCTGGTAAGGTGTGGGAAATTTGATGCTGATGCGAGGATGTTGTGTGATGGAGGCATGTGTTGTAAACAGATAGATAGCTCATCCAGGTTTGGCACGTGGCGAGCCAAGCACTCCAGATCGTGATCAGAGATACCCGTTTCCAATTCTTTCAAGCTTGGAAATATAAGAGTAGAAGGGTTTGTGTCACAAATGGACTGGACCCAGGTATCTTTGATATCGGGAATTTCGATGTGACTTAGGTTCGGAAGCCTGGCTATAGCTTCGAATACCTCGTAGGACCAACTATCATAAACTCCGGTCCGGATGATGAGCCACTCAAGGGCATTGGCCTTGTTGAGAAATCGAACCAGACCATCCTTAGATACGCCACCTGCGCTGATTCCACTGAGTTCGAGGTTTCTCAGTCTTGGGCAAGAATAGGTTAATGTGTCGAAAAAAGTGTCGGAAAGGCTACTTCCTAGATTTATTCTAAAACATTCTATATTCGGTTGTGCGTAATGAATGATTACATCTCCTGTATTCAATTCCGGCGCGCAACATGATTCGTGGATGGTAAAATCTTCCAACTTAGGAAATTGCAAGTTAAGGAGCTCCTTATGCCATCTAGACTCGTCGATCAACACAGCACCCTCATCGCTTTCTTCTACTATCCCCATGAAGCTAAGGGTATGTATCAAATTGGCGTAGTATTGTGCCCGTGGAGCATCTTGAATGAAAATTTGGGCGAGGTGTTTGATTTCGGGTGAAGAATTGCTGTAAGCTCCGCATTCGTACCAGAGAAGTCGACAAGCTTCGAGTGAGAATGTTTTTGAGATGAAGAGACACGTATGCAAAAAGCCAGGGGCTGAGCTGTTCATCTTAAGAATTGTCGCAACAATCTCGGGAAGATAAAGTGCGTGATGCATGGCGACGCGACCGAGGGGTAAGGCTATCTTGTGTAAAGAAACAGAAGAAGGGTATCGAAAACGTAGAGAGAATAATCGAGAATCGAGCAATGGCGATGACTTCTCGATAACACTTTCAAATAGGTAATGAATGATAATAAAAAAGAGAAGAAAGAGAAGAAGAGGAGAAAGAGGAGATGACACCTCGCTCGAGAATAATTTATCGTGATGCCGTGATCCTACGCTAGGTAGGTGAGATTACCGTAGGTAAGCTCACAACATAATTAAAATTTAAAATCATGCCACGTGATTAGGTTACAGTAATTCACTCGTTCATTCACCGAGATTTTCTACATATACCTACCTAGTACTTCTGTCACAAAATGAGGTTGATAGGTGGCAGTGCAAGTTCTTTTTATAGTCAGAATGCATTCGCCCCTTTAATTTCTAATCTCTGTCGAATCACTACTCGGATGCAAAGCAACAGAGGGTACCTATATATTGGCTTCTTTGGAGCCAGAAGAAGCAGAGTTGGACAGAAGGCGGAATGAAAGTCCTGGAGTGGTACTGGGAATGTGCGTATAAAAATGCCGACATTTTTGTTGCATGCATTCTGTATCACAAGACTGCTTTCTAATAATATTCGAATACAGGCAGTGAAGAAAAATCAGTTATAGATAATAAATGACGCATCTAATATGCTGCTTTTATTGAAGTTGGCTATAATATATATCTACACCTCGAATAAGATTTCCTACCAAAGGTCAACCTCGAAGAAGAGATGGGGCGTTTCAGTTGAGCCAGCCGGCATTGTGAAGGTTACATTCCAGTACTCAAAATCATTAATGGTGGCATCCGAACCGCCATAATCTCCCGCGTATGACATAGTGTAGTTCATATCAATCGTGCCAGATACTTGCAAACTCAAACCTTGGATATCTTCTAGGCTTGAAATAGTCCTCTTCGCGGCGAATGGTGAGACAAGAAAGGTAAATAATGAGGTATCATTTCCATCCGGGTATGTCAAGTTCAATGAACCTGGACGAGCTTCAGCAATGACATGCATTTCAGTTGCATAGAGCGTAAGCCATCCAACTCCATCACCGGTATCCCACTGCATAAGAGCGGGATTGAAAGTGCCTTGATTTTTAGCAGGGCCACCTATAACATTTTCATTAAATGTTTCAGCGCCAATGCTGATGTTGTTCGCAAGCCATGCTGTAATATTGCGAGGGTAGAGGTCGAATGGTGGAGAATAGGTTGAAGAACTAAATGTATGCTCTCCTTTAAAAGTTTGAAGGTCATCCGTCACATTGACTGGTATCAAACTGTTGTGAAATTCAGATAAGATTGCGAATAATGGACCGTATGCAAAATCGGCATTATGTGACATGATATACGGCTTGTCGATGATTGAGGACTTGGTTTTCCCAACAGCGTTCCAGATATGAAGTGCCAGCAAGCTAAGATATTTCGTCATATCAAAGCCGTAGGAGCGATCCCAAGGACCAGCGACATTCAGAAGTTGAGGATGCCATAGATTAGATACTGCTTCCCAAGTATATTGGATCATTGAGGCACCTCTTTGTTTCATTACAGAATCGTCTGGCAAGTACTTGGCCCACAAAGTCATCGCGAACAAAGATACACCAGTGTAAGTGCCACTGTTAAATTCCGAAAGCGTGTTAGCCCGGTCAAACAAGTCAATAATTTGCTGAGCATAGTTCTCGCCAGAGGTTGTCATGTTGCTATCGTTCAGTCGACGACCAGTCCATCCAGCAACAAAAGCACGCATTATTGACTGCTACTTCGTTAGTAAAGGATATGAAGAGATGAATACGGCACTTGCAGGATTGGTATAAGCGGGATACAAGTTATCACCGTCTACTCCACCAACACGATAACTGTCACCCACGGTTGAGTTATACAAAGATTGCATCATTAGGCTAGTAATTTCTGGCGAAATGATGGTGCCAAATTCTTCGAGACCAACAATAAAAGCTGTTCCTATGAAACCCCGCCAATTTGGATCCCAAGAATTATATATGCTCGGTGCGTAATACGAGCTTCCCACTTCTGGCTCTTCTGGTTCTTTCTGATAATCCCCATACCTATAATTTTCAGTCCTTGGCTCATACAACCAGACAATGACTCAACTCACCACTGGTCCTTAGGATCCTTGAATTGGCCATTGATGACATTTGAAATTATCTTCTCGGCTTCGAATATATCCGAGTCTTGATTCCTTGCCAAAAGTCCAATGGCATACCACGCTGAACTTCTGACCTCGTGTCTTAGCGCCGCAGTCCCGCTTGTTTCATAGAGATAACCAGCAGAGTCGTCGTAGACCCTATCCAGATAACTCATAGATTCATTGAAAAGCCCCTGAGCATTGTTTGGCAGGGAGGAAACATAGGAGCCAGCCCGAGCAGTCGTGCTCGCAATGAGAAGTACCGTAGCAACCTTTAGCAACCACATCATAAGAAGAACCATAAGAGCCGATGCTTATCGCTGGGAATCCGCTGCATATAAATACTGGTAATATCTGAGATGAATCTGGAAAGTATGCATGGGTGCCATATCACGAGGCGGGGTAAACTGAGGGGTCGGAAAATCAGCATCTTTGATACGCAATCAAGCTCCCCATTCAGGTTGTAGCTCCGAAATTGTGGATCAAATATCTTAAGGTATCTGCCGACGGATCATTAAGCATAGTTGTACCTAGGTAGGTGCGACCTATTCTGGAGCCATTCAAAGTAAGTTGTTATCATTGAAGATTGTGGAAAGAAAGAAACGTCGTGGATAGGTGAACCTTTTTCACCCTGCATATGGATGGATGAAAAGAGACTCGAAGGAGTGGAATTAGACATGAGTTGATATTAAGAGATATTAGGGGATGAAGCTAGAGCCATTGGCGATAGTAGCCCGCCCACTCTTGCGGGACGCAAGCATTGAGCTCCTATCTCAAGACAAATAGCCGATGTTTGTTAATTGAACCAATCGGCGAAGTTCTCCATGCCTTTATCACATCCATGGATATATTTTCTTTGCTAACTGACTGCATCAAGAGAGGAAGGGAGCGGGATGATATCGACTAATAAACCTGGGAGTTCATGTCCAAGGTGAATGTGGAAGTAAGAATTTCGCATCACGATTTTAACGGAGCCGATATCTGAACACGATGAAGATTTATGGTAACAATGTAAGTTATCTTGTTGAAGAGAGAGGTGTCGAGATTTTGTGTGCCCAGCGTTCAATGTGGTTTTGGTGGGTTGCTCATGTTCCATCTTCATCTTCCGATGAGTAAGCCAAACCGTTGCGCACGGATCCACCAATTAAAACGCGCCCGTGACTGAAGATCGTATGATTCAATTCAATCATCAATTTTCAATTTTCGCATCAACATGACCATGAACATAAACATCACAATCATCACCCCCTTCATCACAATCATCATAACCGAACTGTATTCATTCAACCTTTGAAAAGAACATAGTATCATCAGCTTCATTTCATCGATAAGAGAGAAGCAAGCACATGGACTCGTTCTCGTGAGGTGGTTATGTTATCAAAAGACCCCTCCCTCCCTGCATTTGAGCGAGTATTTTTGGAAACCAACATGTATACATAACCTACCTGGTACCCACCACAACAATGGATCCACGGCAAAACAAACCCGCTACCAGGAAATTCTTGGTACCTCCTGTGAAGGTGGCATGCTTAGAATGGTAATATGATTCTTATCAATATTTCTTGGAAGATGTTTACCAACATAATGCAGTCGTGCTGCACGCACCCGATGCAATGGTAAAACACCCTGTGCGAATGTAAGTGGTTCTGTGGAACATCAACAATACAATGAATACTGTACTCAATCTCATTAGTGCGCCAACCGAGGTTGTGATTGCGTTTATACGGCGAGTAAGAGAGGCGGTGCAAGAAGACGCAAGAAACCTACCAATGGCGAAGGACGTATAGAACAATCACCACCAAATGAGCTTCGTATGTTAGCAGAACACCTAACTTCCAAACTTTATTCTAACGTGTCATTAGTTACTGGACCAGCTTCAGCGGTTTCATTGGCCACTCCTGGCGCTGGTCTCCTTCAAAAAGATGAGCAATTGGACTTTGATATGGATTTTGACTTTGACGCAAATTTTCTGGGACATTCAGAGTCTTTAGCGATAAATGATGGCTTCTTGCCTCAACCTATGGTAGAGAATGCCTTTGAAATGAACTTAGAGAATCCTGTAGTCAGGACCTATGATAACGATGAGGATATGTAAGTTCATATTTACATGCAAATGTTGAATAACATGACTGACTGACTAAATCTAACGCGGTAGTTTGGGCGCCTACTATGTTTATATTCATCCATATTTTCCTGTTCTTCCACCTCCTTTATTGCATCAAGCCGTTGACAAGTTTGAAACTGGAGTACGAGGGATAAACGACATATTATTTCATAGCAGCAGCAATCCACAATTTCAACCTGCTTCTCCGATGACCCTTGCGGCCTCTGCACTCCTTGCACTGATTCCACATCCTGATGATCCTAGTCCCACATCCCCGGAATCCATCTTACTAAGAAGGAATCAAGCTCAAGTTTTCGCTCAATTGGCCATTGATAGCGTTGAAACCGAGAATGAGATGATAGAGTCTATAATGGACCCTGGGGAGGCTCTAAGCACGCAAGAGCCTCAGATATATCGAACGCAGATTCACCCACAAGTAAGATTGGAAGCGGAGAGTACAGTTGCATTACTTCTCCTATGTACTTATGAATACGCCCAACGTGGCAATATTTCGAAGATGCGAAAACGATGCGGACAAGCTTTGGTATCTGCTATGGATTTAGGGTTACATTCGAAAGGTAAAGAGGTTTATGATTACGCCGAATCAGACAGGAGAATATGGTGGATGACGGTATGATTCCGACTTGTGATCTAGATTCATCTCCAGCTCCAGTGTTCAATACTAACTACTGAAAGTATGTCTGCGTTTGTCAGGGTTCCATTCTTAGTTGCATGGTATGCTTCACTTGCAATGCCCCTCTTATTCTATCTTCTGACGAAGGTTAAATAGGCACCCACCATTCTTCTTTCTGATCCAAGATTCACCACGCCACTGCCTGCGTTTTCATGCGATTCGAATGTAAGTGTAAATGTCCTTTTCTCAATCTGTAATTGCGGCAAACTAAATTATTGAACATAGGCTTGGGATGTCTTTCTTGAAGCACAAAGAATGATTGCCACAGCAACTCAATTCGTGATTGATCTCGAATCATCTTTGAAAACAGACTGCCACAATCTAATTCTTTGGGAGAAAATGATCGAACTCGAAAAGACCATTGGGCCTCTAGTTCAAGAGACGGAAAGGTTCTCTTATGCAAACGTAGATGAGATGGATCCCTCCGAAAGAGTCGTGGCGAAAAGCCTACGAATTATGACTTGTATCAAGTTGAATAGGTAATTACGTTCATTATCTTCTTAAACGACACCATCGCTGACACCGTTGAAGTGCGAGGATTAAAATTCATCGATATTGTGCGTTCTCTGATATGCCAGTATTTACAAAGAAGCATTGCGACTTGTCCTCCACCCCTGTTGCAGTGACAAACTCACCACCTAGTGCCTGTGGTTGCAGCAACGACTTACAGCAAGCCACAGCCAGTTTTGCACAAAGCCCCGGTGTTCTTAAATCGCCAATACCGGACAATGCTTCTGTCTTCGACTCTCCGATTTTGCCATTCAGTGGTCGGTTTTCTTCAAAAGTATGCATGCAGTCTGCATTCAATATAGCCCAATCTTTTCATGCTTTGCCATTTCCACGACCTTATGATCTGAGGAAGCCTTCTTACTGGGCCGATTCTAAGCAAATTAGAGATACACCTCGCATGATGCCCATCTTTGCATGTTGCGCTATGCAGAGTAGCTATGCGATGATCATGCTCTGTCACAAGACACTTGCAATTAGGCAAGCTAGCCCGATTGAAGATGGACTTCGGAAGAGAACCGATAAATTGTTGCTTCAGTTACACGACGGTATCAAAATGATCCTGGATGCCTTGGAGAATTACTCAACGGCAAATGAGGCTTTGACAGGAATGCGAGGTAAGTTCCATTGATTGTGAAGAGATGACGAAAAATACTGACTAGAGTCACCTCGAAGATCAAATACGAATGGCAATGGAGTCTGTCGCAGCTGTCCAGAACCAAACTTCGGACTTGGTATCGGTTGGTGGTGCTTAACAGGTGCTCGAGCTGAGGATTATCCCTCATCATTTGGGGTTTGGCCCGTGGCGTTGAGTTGGGGGTTCAATGTTCTTTCAAAGTAAACTTCAACTAAAGAAACACGGTCTGTACTTATTCTTCATTGGGTTACTTGTGTCCATGGATTGAGGGCTCACAGGCAATGTCTCATCAACCATATATCAAAATCTTATCTCAACCAGGAAATTATTGAATATATCGATATTCACCCGTTTCACCTGCTTTTCAAATCCCATCTGCGTCTTTCATTACCTCAATCAGCAGGATGTGTTAGGTTTGCAGTGCTAATATGCTGTTTTAAATCAACTTCGACCATGCCACGTACACAGTTTTGAAGACGCAAGTGTTAAGTGTTCTCTATATCACCACATTGGTATAATTTCAAAGACTTGCCAGCTTTGCAGGGAGAGGGTGTCGGCATTCTGTGTTTAAGTTATAATATTTACTCAATATCATAGTCTTAGTATATGGAGCACGCAGCCCCAAAAGCTCCATAAATCACCCCGCTGCGGCATCTTCAGTGGCGAAGCCATCCCATTCATCGCCGTTGTTATTTATGTTCATCATCCTCATCCATATAATCATCCTCATCCATATAATCATCCTCATCCATATAATCTCGCTTCAATATCTTCAGCACATCTTCATTTGGCCACAGTCCATTATAAACATCTATGGCAAACTCCCACTCCAACTCATACCAAGACCCATCAGAACTACCGAAATGTCAGTCCTTTTTCGTCACCATATTCACAATTAAGGGTCCAAACTGAAGTACACACCTCAAATCAAAAGCATCCCCCGCCAACATTTTCGCACGTATAAGTATCGTTGCCACAACAGCATCATATTCTTTTCGAGCCGTTTTGCAGAGACATAAATCTCCACACTCAAGTTCTGTCAAGACGAAATCTTGAAGGCTGTTTTCCCCGTTGATGCATATTCCGTTCCGTATTCTGTAGCATATAATCTCCACACGATTATTGTAGATACAATGCACAATAATACAACAATAATATAGTATAGAATTGCTACCTACCATAGGCGCGTGGGCGAAACACGTGTAGGCAGCTTATCTCAATTTTCAGACCCTCGTGGTAGTTTAACGAATTTACCACATTTTGTAATTTCGCGAGAATTTTATTAGCATTTTAGTACTAAAATGACTTAAGTTTTTCGGAATTCGGCCTACCCTCAAATTCGACCTACCCTCAAATTCGAATTCTACCCCTCATCTCCCTCAAATTCGATTCACCTCTCGAAATCGACAATAACAGGGGTAGATTTATCAGGTCACATGGAGACTAGACTAGCGTAGTATTAGTTCAGGACCTTGCTTATAAGCAATCCCAGTTTAGATCTTCAATCCACATCCCTTTTCGACAAGACCAACATATTTTCTTCGACCTACCCCTCATTTCCCTCAAATTCGAATCCTACCCCTCATCTCTCTCAAAATACGATTCACCCCAAATTCGACGTGCCCCACTTCACTTTCAAAATTCGACGTACCCAGTAACAGGGGTGGATTTATCAGGTCACATGGGGACTATACTAGCGTAGTATTAGCTTAGGACCTTGCTTATAAGCAGTCCCAGTTTAGATCTTGAATCCACATCCCCTTCTACTGAAACAATAGTATTTTCTTACCCCCCCTACATTCACTTCAAATTATACAGTCTCTTGCGCCACTTACGTCATCCCTACACCTATGCGCTACCCCACACGATTCTACGCTTTCGATTCTACGATTCGACTACGTTTCAGCCTCAGAACCTTATTTCGACTTCGAGTTCAAATTCAAGTTCGCCCAGATCATTATATTGAGGAATCCCATTCTCTTCCTTGCTACTCTGATGCGGTAGTGGGGGAACTGGTAGCCAATCATTGCGTGAGACACTCGCCTAGTGTCGTACGGTACGATATAGCATACGATTCGATTCCCATCGCATCGTCACGCAGTAAAGCCAGTAGTTGATGGAAGGCAGGAATGGGCATAGCATAAGGCATAGCATAAGGCATAGCATAGGGCATAGCATAGGGCATGCAGGGCATGCAGGGTATACAGGATATATTAGGGCAGGAGTTCTTCATATGTATCTAGCTTTTAGGGAAGTTGCCAATATTGCAATCCTAGTGAATAGGTTTAGGTATACATATGATTGTATTAGGCTTATTAGTACGATCTACAGGCATATAAGCCCTCTTCGTAGCATCCACCTAGAACCTAATATATCACATCATATTATACTACTATTATACCATTCACATATCACATATTATACTGTGCATATACCACCAAGAGTGATACCAACAGTTCAATTTACCAAACTATTGTCAGGATCATCTCTGCCATACGATCGAAGAAGCGAGAGATCGGCAGACATTAACTCATTCATGCATAGGAGTCCATGCCATGGAACAATTTTTGGATTCCGGGGGTAAGGCTCCAAAGAAACGCACCAAAAAGCGCAAGAGACGTGAAGCAAAGAGTGGAACGGTCTAAGAAACGCACCAGCTTCACTTCAGCGAAGTACGACACCTTCTTTTGAGTCATCGACAGACTCTTTAAATTTGACGGTGACGCATGTATTGCCATCATTCAACGCTGTATTTGGGTCTTGACTGGACCCTCCTATTATCTCCACCATACAATCCTACATACGCACCCGCAAACTTCCATGGAATACCGAGCTCATCGATAAATCTAGAGAATCTTAATTATCCTTCTCCCGAGAAGCCCTGGCTAGTATTCCTAAATCTATGAATACATTCTTTCGCCTAAGAAACATAACTCGCTCTTGGCATCTAGATACGGCCCGGATATTGACACTGTTCTTTCGGAGTTTCGGTTTTTGTGTATCAAGTTTCCATGATGTGTCGAGAGTGCTGAGATTCTTTTCAATCTCTCGAATAAGTTCGTTTACCTCCCAAACTCCGTGGAAGGGGCTATTGCCGCTACGGACCAAGGAAAGCAGCTGCTTGCCATCGTAGTCGATTTTATCTGACGTCTTGGGCCAATTGTCGTTGATGTACATGATGGGGGCTAATTGTGAGTGAGAGTTCTGGGAAGTACGATATTGATCTCTAAATGATGGTTGCGAAGTGTCACGCGTCAGGAGGGTGGAAGTATGGAAGAGTCTTGGTTATCTTAGGTATTGTAGTTTTCAGGGAAGCGTAGTGCAGGTTGGAATACCTACTCCATGAGGAACCGTACTAGGCCCTATTAGGCGCTCACGTGCCTTTGCTAGCAGCAACAATACTACAACGGTATCTACCCTACTGTTGCTGACCATCACACTACCGCACACGCGTGACTGTTCATTATCCTTGAGATGAACCAACAATAATGTGTGACGTTGTGATCGTTAGCTTTACCACTGCGCCAACTGATCTAAAAAGGTATAATTCTAGACTATAAATCTAGAAGCTAATGTACTATATATAGACTGATGCTATACTAGCTAGCTTCGTATCCCGTACCCGAGGCATTTCACGGGGTGGTTACCCTACCCTGTAGAAAGGAAATCCAAATGTGGAAAACGACCTCGACGGCACACAAAATTGAACCATCCTTTTAGTGGTTTCCGCAGAAAATTTTCTTCGCCAAGGCTCTGAAATATAATAGACCATTATAAGTTCTAGCTTTTTTCAGCTTATAAATTAGAAAAAAACCACAAGATTTTATAGAGTTTTCTATAGAAGAAAATAGGCATGAAAGTCAGATACATAGATAAGGCCCCTTTGGGTCGCGCAAGAAGTATAGATTATTTCTTGTTTAAGGTTTGTAATAAATTATATATCTTTACATTTAATATATAGTTTATAAGAAGAAGTAATTGAATTGAAGATGATCTAAAGCTAAGTCTATAGTCAGCGTATTGGTTTCACCATGGGTAGTGAAGACGTAATAATACTATGACTTCGTATTGTATTGCAGCTTATTTTTCCAAACTCTATCCAACGAAGACATTATAAATATCGTCAGCGAGCCAGCTGGGAACAACGAGTGAGAATGTTAATAGCCAAGCTGACCACCATGACTTAACTTCACGCAACGCAACTTAGTAACTCAACTCAACACTAACCAAACCCAACAACCCTCTCGCCCATCCATGGCTTTCTTCTAGCATCCCTCGCCTCCCCATACGCGGTTCCTCCCGCTTCTTATTTCGACGTCTCCCAAAACAATGTTTTCTCGCATTCAGCATCCGGCACTCTCACCCGAATCTTCAATCCAATCAAGTACTACCTAGTACCACCTCATAACGAAACACTATGCTTACAACCTAGGAAAGTGCCGCTTATTCATCCTCAAGAAATTAGGTGGTCAAATCCTACTACCTATCTAGGTAGGTGGGTAGTTTGTATCACAATGACTAAGAACCAACGTGATCTCGGCTACCATGTCAGCCAATCTTCTTGTGTGTAAAGCTTACCATTTAGGTAACCAGAAATCCTTTGAAGGATTTTAGGCCTTCTCGTACTGATGATTTTAGGCCCTTGTTTGTTATGGTGGCATGATGGATGGGCTGGCTTAGACAATTTTCTATAGTTGGAGTCTGGTGGATTTGGGTATGTTTTTTTGGTATGGGAGGTTGAAATTATGAGGTAATTGGATTGGGGTGGGAAAGTTTGTGTAATTGTGCTTGTGCGATAGGTTTGAATATTGTATATATATATATATATATATATATATGGGTTCTTGGGTTCGATTTCAATAGCTTCATCTAATATCAATTCATTCTCTTTTCACTTCATTGTTTCTTTCATATAGTATTTTCTTTGGATTTAGTTTTTACTTCTTCATTCATTTTACCATTTTCTCTTCATCCGAAATCAATTCGAACCTCATCATCAAAATGTCTCCTAGATTCACCATCGCTCAAATCCTCGTCCTCCTCCCCTTCCTCGGCCTTGCCATCGCCGCACCCGCCGAAAAGTCTTCTACCACCACTTCTACCTCTGCCGCGCACAGTACTGTTCTCGCCGCCGGCAATTTGAAGCCTACCTGTGCTCCAGGAGGCAACGTCGATCTTTCAAAATGGACTCTCCAACTCCCCTCCGGAACCCAAGGTCATCCGGACTCCGTCGCCGGCTCCAAACTAGCCGGCTGCTCCGGCTACCAACAGCCAGACTATTTCTTCACCTCTGCCACCGACGGTTCGATCGTGATGAAGGTTCCCGGCGGAGTATCAAGCGGATGTGTCACCACGGCCAACTCCAAGCATTGCCGTACCGAGCTCCGGGAAACGAGTCCCAGTTCCTGGAATCCCAGCTCCGGTACCAATAAACTCAGCGCCACCCTGAAAGTAATCACGGCCGATGATTCGGCGCATGGAACCGTCATTGGACAAATCCACATCGATGATAGTGTATCCACCAAGCCCGTGTGCGAGCTTTACTATAACTCCAAGGGAGTTATCTCCATGGGCGTGGAACAAACGAGAGAGGGCGGGAATGAAATTGTTACACCAGTGGGGAGTGTGGCGATTGGGTCGAAGTTCTCGTATGTGATTGCTTATGAGGGGGGTAAGTTGACCGTGGCTATTAATGGTGGTGCGCCCAAGGTATTGGACACTTATAAGTTGAATAACCCAAAGAGCTACTTCAAGGCTGGAAACTATAACCAGGGAAATAGCAAGTCTGAGGTTCACTTCTTCGCCATTGATGTCCAACATTAGAGGAATGATGGGGATCGGTAGTGATTACTAAGGATCAATGGTTGAATGTGGGCTATAGAGAGGAATGTTTTGTGTTTAACATTTTTGTTTTTTTTGGTTCGAGTTATTAGTTTTCCTTTATTATTATTATCATCATCATCATGGGGGTTTCCTTTCGTCGGGGTTTGGATTTGTAAATTAACTATCGGCAGTTTGGACCTGAGTTGAGTTCCGGAAAAGTAGCAAGAATATATATATTTTCCGGCATGCATTTCTTCATGTATGTTTTGACCCAAAATTTCAGCCCACTCATCTAAGTAAACTTCTCCCTATCATTTCCCCAATGCAAAAGAAACAACAGGCCTTCATGATTCATCGTCCTCACTCCGGCAACCTGTATCTGTACGAGCACTTCGTAATAGCAGTCAATACGGAGTACTCGAGGATGACTATGCCTTATGACTAGTCGTATAACCATTGTAGCCAATTTCCTTGATCAACCACAGTAGATATTTTTCATTTAGGAAATAGCCTGTATCGATTCTATCGAAAACTGACAATGACTCTCCATCAGTAAATAACCATAACTTCACAACAAGAATAATCTCATTTGAATATTCCTTCCTTCTCAACACATGTACAGAACCGATAGGACAAGACTTCCAGATTCCAAAGCTTCGTCAGTTCACGCCGAGAATGAAGGAACCTGCTACAGTACTGATGTCCATCGTGAGAGCTCATGAATGTTAAAGTGTTATTCTTTAAGTTAGTCTCTTATATGTGTGTAACAAAATGATAGATTGTTTGGGTTCAAGCCATGAAATTCAATGTAGAGTTGAAGAGCAGTAGTGAAGGGACAATTGTAGCCGCAGATTTTTACGGGTGTAGATGGTCAAACGAATAGTTTCTAAAAAATTACGATGTCTAAATAATCCGTGGCGTAACTTACCTAATCCAAAGCCACACCACGCACCGCCACACCACACATCCACCTACGTAAATGCCTACCCCACCCTTCAATCCGTACCGATATATTTTGAATTTTGCCGTCTATCTCCAACAAACAGAACAAACTGTGACCATTCGAGCTCACTCGAACAACTCTCGGTCGTCTAGTTGGTTTATGACGTCAGACTGTAATTGAATATTGTAATCTGGATGTCGCGCGTTCGACTCGCGCCTGAGAGACTTCTTTTTTGCTTTTTTTTTCCTATTCATTTTTGCCCTCTATAAATGGTTTCGGAGAGAATAGAGAAATGGGAATTTTTTGTTTTATTTTTGAGGTGTGGGAGGTGGGGCAAGTGGAAGGGGATGTGGTGGGGTGGTGATGGTGGGGTAGTTCGTAGTGGGTGAATACCGGTCTTGAAGAAAATGTTCGAAATTGATCCAGGCGGATACGATTATCATCCCAATTGATGAGTGAGATATATATATATCAATCAATCAATGACAAGAATAGTTCTCAAAAAATATATACCTTTTTTTCTGTTGAGAATGAATAAAAAAGGAAGCGTGTGTTCACCCCTATCATTTCCCACCTGTATCTAATATTGGAGATAAGTTTCCGGCTACCTGTGCAGGTATTGGCAATAGGTATCTTTTCCAAATGCATGCATGCATGCATCCATCGTTTCATTTCATGAGTTTACTCTACCAGAAAAACAATATATCTTCCCTAGAACTACCCCACGCCTCTCTCCTCATTCTCTCCTTTAAGCCAACCCAAGCCAAGTAGAACGACAATGTAGGGTATACTCATCATCTCCACCATTACTACTTACCCCACCCATACCCGTTAAGTGTAGCATCGCCAAAATTCTCCCAAACAAAAATTTCATCAACATCAATAAAAAAAACTTCTTGTCCTCAAATCCAAAAAAAAATCAAAAACAAAAAAAGATATTCATTCGTAGAATGAAATTCACATTGGACTAGCGGCGAATCGAACGCCGGACCTCTCCCATGCTAAGGGAACATTATACCACTAAACCACAAGCCCGTTTTGTACTTTTTGTATACAAGGTGGCTCGGAGCTTAATATATATATTTCGCCGAACCATGCCGCTTTTATTTCGCTTTTCATAAATTACTCGTAAATTGATTTCTGATTTTCGTAATCCTAATCCTAATTCTAATTTCATACCTCCCAACTTTTATTTTCTCGTATTTCTAATACCGTATTGTACTGTGACTATTCCCAATCTCCGATTTCTGTATTCCCTTTAACTGCAATGTAACTATTCCCAATCCCAATTCCTGTATAATATATTCTAAAAATAATAAAATAGCTTTTACCACTTTTAATATCTTTCATTCTTATTTATTTCTGTATCCTTTAACATTCGACTCTTTGGTTCTTTGGTTGGTGTTTTCTCCACTTGTGTATTGTCTGATAATTAATTCACTTAGTTATCTTCTTCGTCTGTCAAGATTTCTATCAGTGAAACCTTTGTCTTTTTCCTTATATTCTGCTTTTTTGCAGGAAGTTTCACTGCCTTCTATACCTTACCGAGTTTTCTAAACTTCTTATATTCTTCTTTCCTGTAGGAAGTGCCATTACCTTTCTCCTCCTGTTTTGTGAACAGATTCTTATATTCACCACTCTGGAAAGTTGTGGCACATAATTTTCTATTCTTATGTTTTCCTCTACCTCTTCCTCCACAGCAGAATATTTAGACATTGAATTTTTGAACCCCTTTGTTGTATTCTCTTCCGCAGATATCTTTACCAAATTCTCTTCAAATCACTTATTCTTCGACAAACTGTGGGTAGATTGAAAAGTCTGTTTGTAACTCTTTGGTGTCAATATTGAATTCATTGGTTCCCTGGAGATTCCATGAAGTGATTTCATGACAGGACGTTGAGAAGGCTCGGAAACTTGAAGGAAAGGATAAATATATTCGGGAAGTTTTCGTAGGTCTTTAAGGGATGCTTGAAGAAACTTGGCTTCGGATTTGCCTACGAATTCATCGATATCGGATTGATATATATATATTCTTAATCTGTATCGTTCTTATTTGCAATCGTTAAGATCTATTGAACTTATTATTATTGTATATCGAGCTAGTATATATAGAACTATTTTATAACAACAAGATCTTGAGTGACTTCTGAAAATCCAAGGCATATTGGAAAAGCTTTTTGACACGATCAAAACTTTCTCGAGAATCAATTTTGAACAGAAAGAGCAAAACCTGAGCCTAGTCAAGGCCTTAATGTATCACCCAATATTATAACAAATTTAGATACTTCGAAATTAATAGGTTCCTGTCTAGGCTTTCTGCCCGGATAAGAGTCTTTCCCCTGTTGATGTTCTGGGCTATAATCCAACAGTTAATAAATACTTCATCACTTAAGTTGCCTACAAAGACATAATGAAATGGATATCTTGAAATATTTTTTCGTTTTGAGCAGTGATTAACTCCAATAGTTCACCTAGCACTGCCCGACAATCTTATAGAAAGTCGTCAGAAACCACTTCTCTCCCGTAAGAAAATGAAATCCGAAGAGTGCTGTTAAGGATATCTGTCGGCTCTAATTTAAGGAATATTTGCGTTGCCGTTGCAATCTCTGAAGTGGGTTGAAGTGATCTTGCTATGGACAAAGCATTTAAAGTGGACAGAACTAAGTTTGCTGTACTGTAGATATTGCTTTTATACAAAATTGCAAACTTCCATGATTTGATAGAGATGATTTTGAGGATTTTGGTAAATTTCAGAAGAATAGATGAGGTTTCGATAGATCTGTAAAGAGTGAGTGGGATGGAAGCCCAAGTTGATCGATCATAAATGGAAGGAAGGGGCTTGATCAAACTAAGCGTACCTTCTTTCTTAGGTATCTGAAGTAATACCATCAATCATCCTGTTCTATCATCCCAACAAAAAGTCAAGCATCCTTCAACCTCCCAAAGATTCCCGACATTAAAATTACTAGGTAGGTAGTAATATGTTGAGTGTAATGTTCCAAAAAAAATCGATCCGAACGCACCCTTAGATCTAGAAATTCAAATTTCTTATATTGCGATTGTAGATGTGCAACAAAACTCGGAGAAACCTTTTATAGTAGCCTAGAGAAGGAAAAACTATATTCCTTTATTGTATAAAGCATTTGAGATGAGAGTGAAGGTAAAGTCAAGGTGCTCACATTTCTTAACACGGGACTGTTTCTCTAGGATGATTGATAACATTCCAAGAGCATTCGGAGACGCAAAATTAGAACTGCTAGAAGGTTACATTGTATGAATATAGCTTCCAGAGATACCAACAAAACCCCCCAAAAATTCTAATTTACTTGAAGTCATTCAAAATACTGCTCTATCCCCTATACTTTATGAGGGTATCATTGTAACAATAATAAAAAAAATTAAAAAGAATCCAAGCAAATATTATCGCCAAACAAAGATTGATCATAATATATACCTAAAATTAGGTCCATCATTTTCCATTCCACCATGCCTTGGAGTCTTGGAGCTCCCATTGTCATCATCCCCGAGAACTCGGTACTTTTCATCTAATTTTCGATTTTCGTATGTGAGTCGAAAACGTAATGCCATCGCCAATGCTGCATTGAAAAGCATGAAGCCTGCGCATACCCACTATGAGACGAGATTATGATTAGTATATCTTCATTTATTTATACTGGAATGTAGAACCACTTGAATCGGAAAAAAGGAAATGTAAACATACCATTCCTTTGCTGTAGTAAGGACCTTCGCTACTAGGATATAGTCTTGTCCCCAAGAGAGGTCCGCATTGTCCTACCACATTCATAATTGCAATACCAGTTCCTCTTTTACTCTCACTACCTTGGTTGTTCAACACCCAGGGAAGAATATTTCCAATAGCTGGAAAAATACCCGAAGCTGCCAAAAATACTCCTGCGTACCGTACTCCTGTGCTGGAAGATACGGCAAGCATGATATATCCTGCTGCCCCAATGAGAGAGAGTAGAAAGATAGTGTATCCACGCTGAGAATATTTGTCAGCGAGCCATGTTGTAAGAATTACAACTAGGAAAGCGAGGAAATACGGCGGAGCGGATAATCCCTGTGCATTGATCTTTGAAAAGCCCATTGAAGCAAGAATTGTCGGTAGGAATACTGGCAGAGAAGCGAATGACACATTGCAGGAGAAGTACATCAGTGCTGTCATCCAATTCTTGAGATCAAGAAACGCGGCTCCCACCTCGTTCCATTGTATTCCGTGTGGTCGCTCAGAATCTATTGTACCCACTTGCCGAACTTTGCGAGCTTGTGCAACAAGAAGTTCCTCTTCGGTAAAAAATTTGGCTTTCTCGGGGCTGTCTGGCATAAGAAACCAAGTAAGAACACCTGCGAGGATGGCGGGTAGACCTTCAACAAGAAAAAGCAGACGCCAGGATGCAAGGCTATGAAGATGACCAGAAGTGATGCCGTATGCAAGAGCACCCGCAAAGCAAATAGCTAAAGGCGCTGCCCCAAGATAAAATCCGCATCGAAGTCCAAGTTCGTTTCTTAGATAGAAGAAAGACAATAGGAATATGATGCCAGGTGCAAAAGAAGCCTCGAAAGCCCCTAGGAAAAACCTAGTTGCCATCATTCCTGACCAATTGTGTGTAACGGATTGCAGCGTTGCAGATAATGCCCATCCTACCACTGTTACAGCGCCCCAAATGTGTGGTGGTATAACTTTCCACATCAAGACCAATGGCTCGCACACAATATATGATATGTAAAATATGGTGAGGAGCCATTCGTAGCTATCAGAGTCGAGATGTAAATCATCTTGCATACCAGCGATTTTAGCATTGCCAATATTCGAGCGATCAAGATATGCTAGGAGATCTTTGACAGCGATTAGTTCAATGCCATTGATCACGCAAGAGTTCTGGGAAAAACCTACAGAGCCCAATGATTAAAGGCATCAAATGCGTGTCCATTTTCCGCACAACTCGTCTCTCCATCTCAGTGTCAATCACCGGAAGCGAATCAGCTAGCGTACTTGACTCCAATTGACCCTCAACATCCATCTTCATATTCTGCAAGATTTCCATTGCTGTGGTCATTCTTGTCATTTGCACCAAACCAGTGCGAAATCGGCAACACGTGTAGAGAAGTTATCTATAACTTATATACAACTCGAGTAGGACAACCTACCTGTACTGTAATACATCGGGACACAACAGAAACAGGACTTACCGCATATATATGAGGGGAATTAACAGACATACTCACCGCAGACTTCCAATTGTCAGAGAAAACTAGACATAAATTATGTATGTGCGACAGTTTCGTGTTGGACCTCAAGTTTACAATTGTGATACTCACTTGTAGATCTTTGCCCGTTCGCAAAGCTAGAACGGCCGGCAGCACCTTTCCGGCGGCTGAAAGACTTCATGTGCATAGATCCATATCCTAGGTATATTCACCTCAATGTGATCTGATTAAGAAGGCAGAGAGTATGTAAGACAAGCTTGTCTCCCAAAATCTGGAGTGTTGTTCCCTCCGAGTAGATTGTGTGAAGGGATGAGCTGAGACGATTTCATTAAAGCAATATCGGTCCTTGAGTGACACCGATATGCCCATTCACACCGCCATCTCCCCACCAAATCTATCGACCCCTCCAAAAAATTTCCCCAGCAGTTCAAAATCATAAACATTTCCAATTTATCTGTTCAATTTATTAGATAGATCCAATTCTCAAAATGGACGACCCAGCATTCGCAATCGAAACAGACACAACCACCCAACAAATCCTCCTCGCCGCCTCCAATCACGACCTTCCCGCCCTAAAACCCCTCCTTAGAGTACCCGGCGCCGCGTCCGTGCAAGATCCCGAGACAGGCTTCACACCCCTCCATTCTGTCATCGCATCTTGCGAAGACTCCCCTTCACCAGAGGATATAGAGTCTGCAAAAGCCACCATACAAGAGTTATTTTTATCGGGTGCTATATGGAATGATTTGGATGCGAATAATGAGACGCCCGGGTGTTTGGCGTGGAGATTGGGCAGGAAAGAATTATATGAATTGGTTGTGGATGCTGGCGTAAGGGCGGAAATATTGATGAACTTGATGGGCGGGTATGAGGAGCTGAGTGATGGGGATGAAGAAGAGGATGAGGTAGAGGAAATGGAGATCGGTGGGGATGTTGAGATTATTGTCGACGGAGAAAATGCCGCTGCAGATGAAACTATAGGAGAGGAAATCAACGGAGACACAAAAGAAGAGGTGGAAGCCCCAAAGAAAGATGTTAACTCCGCAGATTACCTACAAAGTAAACTCGAATTCACAGACGACAAACTCCTCGACGCCGACGCAAATGGTGTAATGATGGCCTGGGAAACCTCCATCATGCAACGCACCGTCGATCTCCTCATACCATCATCCTCTGCTCCTTTGCGAATCCTCAACATTGGTTTTGGAATGGGTATCATTGACACCATGTTCGCATCCACTTCACCTGCTAGTCATCACATAATAGAAGCCCATCCCGACGTTCTCGCACATCTGCAAACACCAGGCCATAAATTCGGAAAAGAATGGGAAGCATCTGCACCAGAAGAAGGAAATTACAAAATACACGCTGGCCGCTGGCAAGACATCCTACCTACTCTCCTCGAAGAAAATCTCCAATTTGATGTGATATACTTTGACACCTTTGGAGAATCATACATGGAACTTAAGAAATTTTTCTCCGAATATGTCATTGGTCTGCTGTCTGAAAATGGAAAGTTTAGTTTTTTTAATGGGCTAGGAGCGGACAGAAAAGTGTGCTATGACGTATATACAAAGGTATCGGAGCTTGATCTCTGTGATGCCGGACTGGATGTAGAGTGGACAGAGGTAGAGGTCGGGGAGCTTGGGGGAGAAGGAGAGGGAGAATGGAAAGGTGTAAGAAGAAGGTACTGGGTTCTAGATACATATCGTCTGCCGATTTGTGGATTTATGGGATAAAGGAACCAAGGGTAGAGGAAGACAAAGCGCCAAGGTAATGGTGAAAGGTATAGCCAGAGAATAATGATACCCAAGATATAGAAATAACATCAATTTTGCCCAATAGACATGTAGCAAATATGTACTTGTTTATTTGTCTGATAAGTGATTGATAAGTCTTGATCCGCTAAAAGCATGAATAGAAAGTGGTGCAAGCGAGTAGAAGCCAAAAAGCCATGCAATAGAAATCTATTCTCTAAAACATCAATCAAAACTGACTGTTCATAGTATTTATGTTAGTATCACTTCATAGCACCCTCCCAGAAACTTGAGATCTCTTTACATGAGTGTGTATGCTTGCTCATTTGAAGTTCTCTGGGTGCAAGATACCAGCCATGTTACCTGCCTTGACACGCTTGAGGGTCAAAGCAGCAATCAAAGCCGCACCGACACCAGAGCCATCTTCAGCGGCCAAGATCTCAATAGGATCATGCTCCTTAGCACTCTTCTTGGCAGGCCAGTCAAGAATCTCACGAAGTGCTGCTGCACCACGAGCCTTGAAGTGAGGGTATTTGTTGAAGACTGATCCGTCAGCTCCGACGTGACAAGTCTCGTAACCCTTCTTCTTGGCAATGGCGGCAACACCACAAGCTGAAAGACGGGCGGCACGGGTACCGATCAACTCGGCGAGGCGGCGGATAAGCTCGAGTTCCGGAACAGTGGCGGAAATGCTGAGCTTATTTTGGAAGAGGTCAGCTGTCTCAGACAAGTTCTCGAATGGATCCCTAGACAGTGTTAATCGGGCAACCCTACAAACATAGGGGTATATCGGAACTTACTCCTCAACCGCAGACAAGAAAGAAGAGTCCAAGGTATAAGCCTTTCGGAGCTTTTCGATGTCTTGTTTCTCAAACATATGGATGTCTTTGTTGTCGTGAAGATCAACAAGAACCAATCTGAAAAGTTCTCCAAGGTAAAGACCAGCAATCATCTTCTCAAATGCTTGCTGACCAGGACGTGGAGAATCTTTGTCAATAATGATATCGTATGGAGTACGGGGGAGAACTTTGTGTTCGTTGTCAAAAGCACCCCACTCGCAGTTGATGGCCATTGGAGTGTCAGGAGGAAGGTTCAAGTGGGCCAACTTTGGAATGGAGCCACAGTCTTCCATGTAAGCAGCGTTACAACCAGTTCCAAAAATACATCCGATCTTCATGGATGTATCAGTGTATGCGGAAGCAATCAAGGTACCAGTGGTGTCATTGATCAAAGCCGTGAGCTTAATTGGCACGCCCTGATGAAGTTTAGTAAGCGTTATCTTTAAAATGTCAATCAAAAACTTACTCTTTTAGCAAGAGCCGCCTCAAACATTGGAACAATGTTCTCGCCTTCGACGCCTTCAATGTCGAAACCCTTGGTCCATCGTTGGAGGATACCCTCATCAATGTAGTTCTGGGTAGCTGGGTAGGAGAAAGTAAAACCGAGGTTCAATTTTTCAAGCTTTTCACCGTGATGATGGGATTCGATGAATTGCTGAAGACAATCGGCGATGTACTCCCAGAGTTCCTCGGCACTACCAGTCTTGAGCTCTTCCGGCATGCGGTATTTTGATTGCATGATATCAAACTCAGACTTCTCATCAGTCAAGATGATCTCACAGACACGCAAGTTGGTACCTCCCATGTCCAAGGCGAGGAAAGTGCCAGTTTCATAACCATCTGGGAATGACATGCACCATGTTGGGTTCATTGGCTAATTAAAGGATTAGTGGTAAAAACCAATATAGATTCGAAGAACATACAATACTGCCACCTTCCACAGTGAGGCCTGGTTTAAAGTCAGTGCAATGCACACATCACAGTGATAAGATGATGGATATACCTTTGGTAAGCTCAGAGACAAAGTGTTCAGTAATCTGCTTGAGCTTGGCGGTGTCAACAGTGAATTTTCTCTCAAGCTCCTTGATTTGTTCCAAGTAATTTTTTGGAACCTCGGCCATAGAACCTGTGCATGGGTTAGCAAATCTAATGTAGATCGTATAACCACAGAGATGTAGAATGGAAGTTAATCATAGTAGGGGAATAGGCTCGTGATAATAATCCGTTGTTGTCAAGTTGCAATCAACATCAAGGGGTAAGTCCAAAAGGCAATCACTGCACACGTGAAAGAAGAGCATGTGACCAGTGAGCAGTGAGAGATCTGGAGGACCCTTGTCCAAGTGGATAGCCTTCGGGAATATGAGGGGAAGTGCGAGAGATTCGGGTACCCTTAGAAAGCACATGCTAATATTTGAGATCAGTCTAAACCGAGCACTTGTCCGGGTAGACTAAACTAAGAACTCAAGTCAAATACAGAGATCGGGAGGCTAAGAACCTTTTTTTGATGTTGTTTTGGGGGTTTGGGTAGGATCTGAAGATGGGGTTGGACTTGTCGCCATTGTAATGCCAATCTAGAAACTTGGTAGATTTGGAGCGTTTGAGTTCTTGGGTAGTTCTTGGGTATGATAATTTGAGGTGCTTCAGAAGTGGCAAGCTTGTTGACTTCAAGCCGATGATGCTTATATAGCAAGACATTGAAGAGAATACAAACAACAGTGAATATGAATCACATATCGTCATCTTGAATCGAAACAAATTGAGATTGAAGAAGCAAACAAAACTTGAAGTTATACATACCCTTACGGGAAGGAGGCTTTCTTGGACCTAACCCCACCATATTGAAGGATTTTCAAAGATAGATCGGGAGAAAAGGGTATAATAAATGAAGAGTCAAAAAGATTTGACAAATCGAGGATATAAAACAGTGCAAAAAACTAAAAAAACGAACTCGCTGCCGCTGAATTTACAAAGTTTTCGTGAGAGAGAGATTGAGTTTCTGTTGAGCGAATCTAGAAGAAAAGGGCTGAAGGGCTGTCTTTCCGTCTTCACTCATCTCCCCCGCCCCCTCCTCCATCATAGTGGGGGAAGGTCAGCTCAACAACCAGTAATACTGAGTAAGCAAAGCTGATTAATAAGCACGGGCCGATAATGATTGCTTCCGATAAGAAGATTAAGCGCGCGACTACCGATAAGTAGCCTTACCTCGGTAAGCTAAGCAGGGGGGGAAAAGAGATGTCCGTGTAGGTGTGCAATTAGAGAAAATGTCGCGAAATGGCGTCTAATTATCGTTCAGGACACTTTGGAGCAACGTAAGCTTCAATATTGCCGGGGACAGCTATTTGGGATAGAGACAAGAAAGAAATAGCAACGACACCATTTCTCCAAATTGCCGATATTTTATTTCATTTCCTGGAGGTGTGAATTAATTTATTGACCAGGCTGGTTTCCCATAATTCTTCAAAATGAAGTCTTTCGCCATTGCGACCGCCGTTCTCTCTCTTGTATCTACGGCTTTCGGCGCAGACAAGAGTAACTTGACGAAACCATCCATCTCGAAACACATCCTTCCTTCGAATTTCAAACCCCCGCAGACCTTCAAAAATGTCAATTTGGTTCACAGTATCAATCTTGAAAAGAGCTATCCAAAAGAATCGATAAATGTGGTAATTGAGAACATTGCCAGCGAACCTCAGGATGAATACTACCTACCATTTACATCGAGGCAGATGGAGACAATTGGAGCTTTAGAAGTTAAGGATAAAAAGAATGCCGAGTCGGGGTTATTCGAAGTGCAAGCAGTAGAATTTGATACGGAAAGGTAATTCAGATTCGAGTTCCTATCTAGACCATTAGCTAATTATTCACAAGTGATACTCAATTCTACCTGATAAAGCTACCACAACCCCTCGCACCAAAAGCACAACAAACAATCAGCATTTCGTATGCATACCTCTCGGCATTGAATCCTCTTCCAAATTCAATCGCACAAAACCAGAAGCAATATGTCGTTTATGACTTCTCCGCATATGCCCAGTCATCATACGTCACTTTGAAGCAAAAGACTGATGTCAAGTTCCCAACTACAAATATTCCAGAACACACTGTTATTCCAGGAGTTAATGGCGCATCTGAATCACCACAAATACAAGGTTCCAAATACACCTACGGTTCTTATGGGGAGGTACCAGCTGGAGCAACAGAACCAGTCCGAGTTCGTTACGAGTTTACCAAACCCCTCATTCACGTCTCCAAATTAGAGCGAGACATTGAAGTTAGCCACTGGGGAGGAAATGTTGCTTTTGAAGAACGCTACACTTTGACCAACCGTGCCGCCAACCTTTCTCAGCCATTCTCCCGCACTCTCTGGAGTCAAGCCGCATACTATGCCACCACTCCCACTTCCGCCGTTAGGGAGCTCAAGTTCCCATTGAAGGTTGGAAGTTTGACACCATACTACACTGATGTCATTGGTAATGTCTCTACCTCTCGTTTCCGCAGTAATAGACGCGAAGCAAATCTCGAGATCAAGCCCCGCTACCCAATCTTCGGAGGCTGGAACTATCCTTTCCGTGTAGGCTGGGATGCTGATGCAAAGAACTTCTTGAGAAAGTTGAGTGGAGGAGAACAGTATGTTCTCAATGTTCCATTCTTGGAAGGTCCAAAGCAAGCGGAGGGAGTTGAATACGAGTTCGTCGAACTTCGCGTCATTCTTCCCGAAGGAGCTGAGTATGTCTCCCATTCCCCCTCATTTTATGACCCAACTAACCCCTCTCCCACTAGAAACGTCCAATTCTCTACCCTCGTCCCCACCGCTTCCTCTACAATCACCCTCCACAAAACCTTCATGGACACCATCGGCCGCACAACACTCACCCTTCACTCTTACAACCTTGTTGACGATCTCCGCGACCGTGAACTCGTTGTTACATATACCTACCCTTTCCTTGCAGGTTTCCGCAAACCAATCGTCATCTTCTGCAGTATGTTGAGTCTGTTCGTTACTGTTTGGGGTGTGGGCACCTTGAATGTTGGTATTACGGGGAAGAAGGCTTGAGTGTCAGACCGAAGGAACTGGGAACGAAGAAATACCCAGGGAGGATGAAATCAAGCGTGTGTATAGATAGATAGCAAGATATGTAAAATGAGGAAAAAGTCTTGATCGTTCTTATTTTCTCCTTCTATTCATCTTAATGTAAAATAAGTATATTTATCCGCACGGTCACAGGTAATGGTTAAAAATGCCGGCAGAATATCAATTGGGAAAGGATTGCTGTCTGCATCGGGTATAACAACCCCCAAGGTTACATTCCAACCTTGTAGTTCAAGGAGAGTATCATGAAATGAAGTTGTCTTCAGTACCTTGGCTGGATAATATAGTACTTCTTGCTTACAATCGCGTCTGAATGGCTTATTCTCAAGATGCTAAGTAGTGGCAATAAGATTGAAATTGTTCGTTTTAGATTATTAAATGGTGTTGAAAATTTAGCCATTATAGCTGCGAAACATATAGAAAGGAAGGTATATAATCCCGAAAACTAATGGGCCTTTATTGAATTCTACTAATTCCAATACACTTCTGTATGGAAGTTACATCTCGCAGTGCACTCCCTCCGTGTAAATGATTTTCATTATTGTGGCATAGGCGAATTTATTCAGGGGGGTTTCAATTGATATTGTTTCAGATGATTGATTGAACATCTCGTGAGAATTGACTTAATCATGGCAGATTTTTCATATTTCATCAACGTCTTGTTAAAAGATTGATGTTATCAAGTAGGCACTGAGAGCAAATGATATTAGCCTGGTTATATTGCAGCTGACAAGAAGCGGGTAAGCGGGGTCGAGATTCCATTACCTTCGTTCTCATCCTTTTCCCTTCCCTTCACTTCACAATCCCACCTTACACAAAAATTCCGAATTATATCTCCAATTTATCCGTGAAAATTCCACCTGGCAAGCGAAAGGAAGAAATGGCGTTTGAAGATTTGGAAAGAGGGTTTCAGACGTTGAATTTATCCGAGCCTGTTACGCCTGAATATCTTTTGTTCAATCCTTCGGGAGATAAAATACGGCTTCGACAGCAATTTGATGATATACCTCGTTATTTGTTTCGCGTATCCACTCCAGAATCTGGCTGTACAATTGATGAGTTTTGGGTAAAGTCTGTGGCTGCTACGAATAACGATGAGGATAGCACATTGGATATGGATCCTTGCTTGGGACCACCAGAGAGCGGCGACAACGCTCAATCAACATCTCCAATGGAAACACAACTCTCATACAGATAACTTGGTCTCTTGGACGAGCTCTCTGCTGTTTGCGCTACAATATATTTTCTACCGAAACAAGGATAGGCGAGACGGATCGAATCTAGAGCGCATTTATCTTTGCATCATCGATACCACTAGCTTTCCCAAGGGAGTATTCCTTAGAGACATGGACCTTTTGAATACCTATCGATCAATTGAAACAAACCTACAAAACTATTATGAACTCCGGAACAAAAAGCATGAAACCGATGCAGGGACCTACTACTTTGGAGAGTACATGTCGCAGGGTGCACTGAAAATCGAAAACAAATGCCAAAGAGTTTCAGCAAAGGCAATCATTGACAAAGGATTATTCTCTGTACAGCCTGAGTTTCAAACTACAATGGAATCGGAGGACAATCCCTTGGCAAAAGAGGTAATCCGTCTCCGTGAAGGGCTCTACCAAAATACCAAAGGAATACAACAAAAGATCGACGAAGGACTGAACGCAGCGGTTGATATTGCATTAATCTTCGAACCACGCTAGAGACTGCCTATAGCAGCTAATTTCATCGCATTGCTTCCTTGGCAATTAAAAGTTAGCGACATGTTAAAGAGATTCAGGGGCCGCATGTTTACAGGAATTGTTCCTCTGTACCTACGTCGGACATGCGCGCTGATATATCTAGACGACGCAAGAGAGCAATGCGCATTTTCAAAGACCAAGATAATGGCCTGTGATACTTTGCCAGAGGTACAGCGATTCCGAAGAATGACAAGTTTTATTTATATATGAAGACTTTCTTCGAACGAAGCTTGAAAACTTGAGAGGTACACTCCCAGTCATCAGACTATCAAGCAAGAACCAAGGATATGGATGTTCACACAGCGTACATCGGAGGAGCCGAGCCTGCGTTACAAGAAGCCGATGATATAAACCTAGCTGCCAAAGTTATCACACCATATACGCTTCGCAAGTGTCTATCAGACGCCCGGCAACACTCTGCACTCCAGGGGCGCGATACGATAGCGAATTCAAGCCATATCTAACCTTGGAATCCAGATATGGAGAAATGTTATGTACAGCCATTCCCTCCCGTCTCTCGGCATGCACTGAAGACAGATGAGGTCACTTGGTTTCGGTTCAATTAACCAATAGGTGAATGAGCGCAAACAGTCTCTGAATATGTATTTCATTCTTCCAGGGTGCGTTCGGATCTATTGCAGCTTGCTGCGTACAGTGGAAGCATGAAAGGGTTCAAGTTGTATATTGAGGCTATTCCTAGGGGTGCTAGTATTAATCATAGTATACCTATTTGTCATGATAACAGGATAAATTATTTTAACACTTTCGCCTCAATGTATCAGCTTTAATAATCAATCGAACCGAACATGATAGTGAGCCCAATAAAAAAATCTTTGAAGATTTTCCTATATTTGTTAACTGCAACTTTTGGTTCTGTTGACAAATATATTTAACCCAAAATCAACATTCAAATTATTTAAATTAACATTTTCATCCCTCCGTCATCGCCCCCCTCTGCTATTTTTTAAACCAGCCTCGACGCAAATACATATATTTGAAATATTTTATAGCATCGATCCGAACGCACCCTAAGTTACCCTCATATTAACTTGATACGTTGCGGTAACTACCGCATTTAGCGAGGTAGATATTGGATGAATAGGGATGAGATTGGATGGTGGGTGTGAATGCCGGGATTGCAGAGGTCTGTCAATCTCCCCTTTTCACCATCCATTGGTTAGGAAAAATTCATGTCGCGCCGTACGGATGAACTATATATGCATTCATGTAGTATTTGGCAATGCCCCTGTAGATACAAATTCCCAAAGTCTCGATTATCCTTCCACTTCTCCTGACCAGTTTCATTCCCATTCCAAGCCTACCCCACTCTCGGATGAGTTTTGATTTAGACAAACTTTTTATACAAACTCCCCATTCGTCTTTCACTACCTTTCCAATTCCCTCCAAATCACATCTCTATTAGTTTCACTTCATACTCTCTCAATCCTATCCCCTGGCATTCAACTGAAAGCACGCATTAACTACTACTGCTGCAAACAGCGAGAAACACAAAATACTCGGTCCCCAAGCATCATAATACTTGATATTTCTCCTTTCCCTCATACTTCTACTCCTATACAAATACATACCCACACTATATGACAGACTCATAATAGCGACTATGGAGAAGAAACCTGCAGCGATAAACGATATTGCCGTGGGTTTTGATCCGAAGTTGACAAGTGTGGCGGCAATTGTACCAATGTAGATTGAGAATTCGAGCTGAAAGAACTGTTAGCGGGCTGGGTGGGTACAAGCAGATCATTGTAAGGAAATAGATACGTACCCAAGTTAAGAAAGTTCTCTCGGCGGCAAAATATACTTTTGGCTCAACACGAACTGGTACGTGAATCTTCTTTCCAGGAGGGGCCTTGAATTTCCTAGCGACAACTTTACCACCGCCGTTTCGAAGAGCTGTGAATGTGGCACTATTACTATCCATTGGGTCTCTTGGGGTAGGGCTCATCGACTGAATGCCTCTAGCGAGCTGATGACCCGCCGATTTGACATAATATTTGGCGCCTTCTATTATATAAGCCATACCACCAATTCTTCTGGCTTGCTCGAATGGCCGATTGTCGATTGAATCCTCGTCATCAGTATCATAAATATAGTCTTCTTCCACCAATGGCATATTGGAAATTTCCTCTTCTATATCAAGGCTATTGCCTGGTGCTCCATGGTTGCGTCGCCTTAGGTTCTCGGAAGCGGTACCTAAAGTCCCAGGTTGGTTGAAACTGAAGTCTTCATCATCAGAGTCATCGTCGTCATCATCGTCATCGTCGCTCGTAGAGCTTGGATTTGAATGACCTGGTCTTTTAATGCCGAAATGTTGAGTGACCGGCTTTCGGATATCTACATCCATTTGTGGCATCCAAAATGGTATAAGGTTTATGCGAGTGGGGAAGAGAGTCGCGGTACCATGAATGAATTTCGAGAATTTAGGAACAGCTTCAACAAGGTGACTAGCAATGAGTTCTCGTACCCATTCTGGAGGGTCTTGACCAGCCTGAGTTTGCAACTTGACTTCCAAAACTGCATAGGGAAATCTTTCGACGTCTTCTGCTGGCAATTGACTGAAAGGATAATCGATACCAATGTCCATTCTTCGCCAGTTATCACCAGCACGTATCCTTCCGTCAAGGTTATCTTCTCTAACCATGGTCAATTCGGTATCTAAAGAGATACGAACTCTTGCATCAGCCGGCAATTGAAAGGCTGTACGGTTGTAAAATGACCGACAGACAGGTACATAGCCCTTCTTGAGAACCGAGTATTGAACTTCCCTAGCGAGCCTCTCGTCCTCCTCGATGGCTTTCAAAGGTTTCTTGCCTTCCTTGCGAGCCTTCTCAAATATAGCAGCAGGTAGCATTTCTCCCTTCATGTATGCATTGACGTTCTTCTCCTTGATTCCAAATCTTGCCTTGACCGATTTCTCTCCTGTCCAATCTTCACGATGTGTTTTTCGTTCCACAAATATATGTTCATTGTCGATGTCGCCGTACCATCTAAGACGAATAGCTTCCGCCCCTTCACTCTTCTTAAGCCGACCCTCATATAGATCCCACTTCTCGGGATTGTCGTAATAAATCGAGGTGATCGCAGAATCTTTTGCTTCGAACTCTTTACTGGCATTGAAGACAAGGACAGGTAAATGCTAAACGAAATTAGCAGAGATTATGAATTGGCAAAAGCAACTTTACCTTCAAGATAATGAGCTTCAACTCAGTAATATTATCCGGATGTACCCAATATTTAGTAGTCTGGCGAATGAAACTGGCTTGACTTCCGCCTGCAGAACTGTCACCCTGCACTGGATTTCCCCTCGTTCTGACCAAGTCATATAACTTCGATAGCTTAACGATGTCCGCATCATAGTTGTCTTTGAAGAAAGGTTTCGCCTTGAGCCTTGTCGCAAACACAGGTTTCAGCATCCATTTGGTGGTTTTCTGTTAATTGTTAGCTACCAAGGCAACATGCATATTACCAACAAACTTACGTCATGCTTCTTGATGATCTTTTGGAATCCAGTATAGTTCAACTGGACAAATTTGGCCAAATCGTGTACATCTGCAATAATGTCGCTCAAGTCTTCTTCCAATAGCATAAACTCTTCTTCCGTAGGAGCATCAGAATCTACTAATGCATTACTATGTCTACGTTCAGGCCCTCTTGAATCCAGTCTCCCGACAACTTCACCAACCTCTCTATCCGCATTTGCAATTCGTCGACTGATTTCGATCGCTTTCAGTTTCTGTTTGGTGTGTACCTTATCCAGCTCTGTCTCTATAAGATCAATGAACTCTCTTTCATTCTCTTCCGTCCATTTTTCCCTCTTCGGGTTTGGGTTGTCTTTCGTGGGAGGGGTAACATAAGGAGTCTTGAGCTTCTCTTTTAGCTCATCGTAAGCAATATAGTACCATTGGTACTCTTTGATCAAACTCGACCGGAGCTGTTCGCCGAACTTCATGATGATGGTTCCGGGTTGAAAATTGTATTGTCCTGGGGGACCGTTGGTTTGCGATAACCAACGTTGAGAATGTGTCTTCAAATCCTGAACAATCAGCATTTATAACAAGGAAAGAAGTTTAATCAAGTGAGCATGGAAACGAAATGGACTTTGTTATAAGAGGTTCATTCTTCGAGTTTGAATTTAAGAAGAGGAGAAAAGGTTATTACTGTTACATACAAAATATGTGAATTGAGTGAGTCGAAGTCGTTGGGTTGGTAATAAGGTTGGTTGTTATGCTCGTTGAAGGTAGGTAGCTGGGAGGTAGGTAGGTACGGGTGAGGTAGGAAAGAGGATAAACAACAAATGAGGAAGCCGCCGTCCTAGGTGGGTGGGTATAACAATGTGCCTGCCTGCCACTTATTAGGTAATTAATGGAGACCTATGTTGGAATTGAAATTGGGATGGGAATTGGAAAAGTTGTCAATGTACCAAGAGAGCGAGAGAGTATAAAGTTGTGAATATCCAAGATAATATCCAACATTCGATTCCAACATTACCTGCAGGTGAGAGGTACGGGTCGATAACCTTACCTTACTCCAGCCGATAGTAAGATTACCATTACCATTGATGGATGGGATGGAAGCTTGATTGGTCTGAATTACTGGATTTCAATTGAGCCATTTGACCAATTGACCAATCATAAATTAATTTCATCACACCTGCACCTCCAGGCTGCACCTGCACGTTTTAGAAACCTTAATTGGGTCATTAAATTATTAGATAATTACCTAATGTAGCTTAGTCTCTAATCCGAATATCACATCTTCTAATATGGAGGTCACATGACAGACAATCTAACATGGATTGACTCCGCTTCTCTCATCTGCCTGCCTTCGCGGTTGTGAGTTTTCGTTTGATCTACCTACTAGTATCTACTCTTTTATTATCTGAGTGCATTTGGAGAATACACTTACATTGACTGAGTTACACACATACAGTTGAAAACTTTGAGCATTGAGATCCTTCACAACTGTTTATCAATATCATTAAGTATTCGTCTGCTTGAACTCAAGTGTTTCTGGCTTGACGTTACGAGCTCAATATATCAAATCATTACCAGATCGAACCATCCTTCGCTTATTACATTATGGCAACTATCGCACCAAACACACCCTTGTTAATTCATGGTTCCATTATTCAGTCAGCAAGTGTGGATACTCTTGAGTATGTTGAACAAGGCCTTCTAGTTATCCAGTCTGGCAAAATCCTATACTATCACAAGAACATAAAAAAAGAGGATGTTGCTTCCATTCTTGGAAGTCTTGACCTTGGAGCTCTGCTTCCCAGTGTCCGTTATCTCAAAAAGGGTCAATTTGTTATCCCCGGCTTCGTTGATACTCACAGCCATGCTCCCCAATGGGCTCAGCGTGGTTTAGGACGTGGACTCGAAATCCTGGATTGGTTGGACGAAGTAACTTTCCCCAATGAGGCAAAATTCGAAGATCCAGATCATGCTCGACGTGTGTACAGTTCCTGTGTCGACGGATTCATCAAGCAAGGTATCACTACCGTTTCCTATTATGGGTCTTTGCACGGTGAAGCAACAAAAATATTGGCAGATATCTGCTTTGAAAAAGGACAACGAGCTTTCGTAGGGAAGTGCAATATGGATCGCAATTCTCCTGCCTATTACACAGATGCGTCCGCAGAATCCTCTCTTGAAGTCACGAAGGATTTTATATCCTACGTACGACACATCGACCCCAATTTTGATCTTGTTAGCCCTATTCTTACACCTAGATTTGCGATTTCCTGTACCGAAGAACTTCTTGCAGGCATCGGACAAATTGCGAAAGCCAATCCTACCTTACCCATTCAAACACATTTTTGCGAGGCAGAATCCGAGAAGTCTACCACTCTATCTCTGTTTCCATCATTCACAAATGAAGCGGATCTCTATGAAAGTTTTAACCTTCTGTCTGAACGGTCCATTCTCGCACATTGCACCATAATGACAGACTATGAGATAGAGCGTATTGCTGCGCTCGACTGCGGAGTAGCACATTGCCCAATTTCAAATACCACAGTTGGCGGGGGCTTCATGGCAGCACCCATTCGTGACTATCTTCGCCGCGGTATTAAAGTTGGACTAGGAACTGATAGTGGTGGTGGATTTTCTTCCTCAATCTTGGACGCTATGCGACAGGCTTTCATAGTGTCCAATGCGAAACACTTTCTCACCAAAGGTGCTGACCCACGACTATCTCTAGCGGAATGTTTCTACCTCGCCACACTTGGTGGTGCTCGAGTTTGTTGTCTAGACCATGAAATTGGCGGCTTTTCCAATGGGAAACAGTTTGATGCTCTGGTTGTCGATACAGAAATAGAGGGAGCAATGACTATGGTTGACGAAAAAGATATCCTTCCAGTTCTCTTTGAGAAGTTTTTGATGAGTGGTGATGATCGGAATATTGTCGAAGTTTACGTTAAAGGGAGACAGATCAAGGGTTGATCAAAATCTCATAGGAGTTCTTTAAATATAAGTCGATTGTTTTTCTATCAAGGAAAGTTACGGCAAGGGCTCCTCAAGATAATGACCCTAACAAAGCTAGGCTCGAGAATGTGATGTCTATATAAGCAATATACCGGCTCAGATAGCTATACCCAACATTCTTGTTCTTTGAATTGGTTATTCATTGTTCGCATTCCACAAATCAAATCTAGGCTTTGGCTGACAAAGCATCCCACTGCCACACGTGTACCCCACGTTTCTCCAGGCAACATTTCAGTGCATTCACTCTTTTGTTCTTTCAACCGTCTTTGAATTTCAAGTTTCCTCATCAAAATCTCCAAATTCACCCCCTGGATCATGTCAGATCCTTCCCCAAAACAGCCTCCTGAGGCCCCTAGAAAGCTTTCACCGTTGAAAATACTTTGCTTGGGCGACTCTCTCACACAAGGTTATTCGGAGTACGGCACTAAATTTACCCCTTATAGCAAATGGATGAAAGAAGTGCTAGTAAAGAAATGGCCGGATAGAGAAATTGAAGTAATCACCGATGGAAGCAGTGAAGACTTACTTACTCCACCGGGGGGGTTTTCGAGGAGAATGGAGAGACACTGTAGGTTTTGGGTTTTTATTTTCAAGCAGCAGGAAAGGACGAGAAGACATCTTCAATGTCCAAAGAATTCAAGCTGGATTATCGAGTGATGTTCTCCGGCTATCAAAACTTGATCCGTTGAATCTAGCCATCCACTACTACCGTGCACTCATATATCACGGGAACAATCGCCGCTCTACATCCAGCATCATTCATCCCCATCCCAACCCAATTCTCACCCACCAACCCTCCTTCAACTCTTTCCATATGCCTATCTATCCATGCACCCACTAACCCCTCAAAACTCCAGTCCCCTCCACGCCTCCAATAACCCACACGATTCTCCTCGGCGGGACTAATGATCTTGCCTACAACCGGCCCATTAATACTATCTATGCCGTCTTCGAAACGCTCATCTTCACCCCCCTCAGCCACTCCTCCAAAGTCTTGATCCTTACTGTTCCCGAATGTCACGTGAGGAGTAAAGTTCTGGATGAGAAGAGGGAGGAACTGAATGATAGGTTAGTTTATAGTTTGGGTAGGAAGGATAATGTGTATGTCTATCTCCTTTTTGTTTGTTATTAACTTTCACTCTGATAGGGGCTTTAAAAAATGGGAATTCATGAGATTTGATACACGATGAAAATGGATGGAACATATCTGGTATACTAACAAATCTTACCAAAATCTAGCGATACATTTGATTTGCGTGGCAAAATGCCATATCACAATATGGAACCTGATAGACGAGCAAGACTTTGGGATGACGGATTACATTTTACGGAAATGGGATATGAGGAGATGGGAGTTATGGTCGGGGAGAAAATGATAGAGTTTATTGAGGAAGTGAAGCATGAGAAGGAGGTTTCGTTGTCTGGGAAGGGGACTATGGGGATTGAGTGAGAGGATAGAAAATAGTAATCGTGTGATGGTAAAGAGAGATGATGCGCGGTTATATGTGGTTGGGTGATTGATTATATAATGTACATATGAATGTAAATGGATTTGGCATTTAACTAGGGTTTCTCGACGACCACGAGTTCCGATGACAGTTATGAAAACATGGTGGATGCTGCTGAAAATATAGCGGGTTGCGAATAATGTGAATGTGACAAGAGAGGATTCTCAGACCGAAGTAGTACCGAGTGAGTTAGCTCCAAAGCACGTGGCTTGAAAACCAGCCAATTATGAATCATCATGTTAAAAACCCAAAAACCACTTTACGCGTGAATTTTACAAGACGCGTCAAGGGGCGTGCGGTTGTTGTATCCACTTTCCTTCCTTTTTTACTCCATTGTGTTTGTGTTTATGTTTACTCTTCAATGCCATATCAAATTAGAAGCTCCACAACAACCACTCATATTCTTTCGGCACTAAATTTGCACAGCGTCATTAACTAAAGTTCAACATGTCGTCGCCTGCTGGTCGTCGGCAGCGCAATTCTCAATCTGCGACCCCTAGACGTACATCAGCAAGAAATTCGCAAGCCGTACCAAGTAGTCCACCAGATCCCGCCGCTGCTCAACTTCAAAATGAAGCAGCCTCGTCGCAAGGCGCAACAGGTACTCCTCGGCGGGGTATTATTCCATCTTCGTCTCCTATGAACTATCGATCCTCTCCGGCAGATGCTGCTCGATTCAATCGAGATGTTAGCTCACCCTTGAGGCAAATGACAAATACCCAGTCGACGAGAGAAGATGGTGATCGTACACCAAGAGCAGGCGTCAGCGCTCTTATTGGCGGTAGGTACTATATTGACAGATTAATCAATGCAAACTGACAGTAATAGACTCCTCCCCGATCAGATACGAAGCAAGTTCAAGTCCCGGTAGAGCATATGCCAATGACCCCCAGACCAATATTCCAAGTGATAGCAGTGGCCTTTTCGTTCGTTCTTCTCGATCCCAAGGTCCTGGATCTGCAGTCAATAATTCGCGAAGAGGGGATATTACATCTGATAATCTTAACACACCCCGTGCGCGAAGACGTATTTTTATGGATGAAAGTGGCCGAATTGTAAGAGATGTTCCACCCGAAGATGCGGAAGCTCCGTCATTCTCGAATCTCGACCCAACAACTTCGGATGCGCAAGCAATGGGAGGCAATTCTACCCTATGTATCTGGGGTACAAACGTTTCTATCAATGATACGTTGTCCACATTCAAGGACTTCCTCCGAAACTATACCAAAAAATATCGAATGTGGGGTGAGGGCATGTCGGAGGAAGATACGCAAGCCGATCCAGACTCAAACTCGACGGAATACTTGGAGATGATGCAAAATATGCTGACTCTCGGAATTACGAGTCTCAACTTGGATTTCCGCAATCTTAAGGCATACCCTCCCACCAAGAAACTTTGGCAACAAGCGCAAGATTATCCTCAGGATATTGTTACTCTTATGGATCAAGGTATCAAAGATGTTATGTACGAGATTGCGGAGAATCAAATGGCAATTCAAAGGCAGTCACAAAGCTCCGCGGGACAGACATCTGGACGAAGCAGAATCCAAAGCTCGGAACCCCCTGTTCCAAGTTCAGAGAGGAGCGAGGCAGATGCCGCAACGCCACGAGGGCAGGATTCTAACGAAGTTGATTTGTGTGCGGAGGTACAAAAGAGATCATATAGAGTTCGGCCCTTTGGACTGGATAACACTATTAATATGAGAGATCTCAATCCATCCGACGTGGACAAGATTATAGCTATCAAGGGTCTTGTGATCCGAACTACACCAATCATCCCAGATATGAAGGATGCGTTCTTCAAATGTTCTGTGTGCAATCATACAGTTAAGGTTGATATTGACCGTGGTAAGATTGCCGAGCCTACCGAATGCCCCCGTCCAGTCTGTGGCTCTCCAAATTCTATGCAGATTGTACACAACCGTTCTGGATTCATGGACAAGCAAGTTATTAAACTTCAAGAGACTCCGGATTCCGTGCCTGCCGGTCAGACCCCACATTCTGTATCAATGTGCGCATACGACGAACTGGTGGATCTCTGCAAAGCTGGTGACAGAGTTGAGATTACCGGTATATTCAAGGCTAGTCCAGTCCGTGTCAATCCTCGTCAACGGACTCTTAAGAGCATTTACAAAACCTACATCGATGTTTTGCATATCCAAAAGGTTGACAAGAAGAGAATGGGAATTGATGCATCGACTGTAGAACAGGAAATATCGGATCAATTAGCAGGAAATATTGAAGAGACTAGAAAGGTCTCTGAGGAGGAGGAAGAAAAGATCAGGGAAACTGCCGCCCGACCAGATATCTATGAACTTCTATCTCGATCCCTTGCACCTAGTATCTTTGAGATGGACGACGTTAAGAAGGGTATCTTGCTTCAGTTGTTTGGAGGAACGAACAAGTCTTTCGAGAAGGGAGGAAGCCCTAAATACAGAGGAGATATCAATATTCTACTTTGTGGTGATCCTTCTACTTCGAAATCTCAGATTCTACAATACGTACATAAGATCGCCCCTCGTGGTGTATACACGAGTGGTAAAGGATCATCGGCTGTTGGTTTAACAGCCTATGTTACTAGAGACCCAGAGACACGCCAACTTGTTCTTGAGTCTGGAGCCCTCGTTTTGTCAGATGGAGGTGTTTGCTGTATCGATGAGTTTGACAAAATGTCCGATGCTACTCGATCAGTTTTGCACGAAGTTATGGAACAACAAACTGTCTCTATTGCCAAGGCAGGAATTATCACAACTTTGAATGCCCGAACTAGTATTCTTGCATCCGCAAATCCAATAGGAAGTAAATACAATCCGAACTTACCAGTACCGCAGAATATCGACCTCCCACCTACTCTACTTTCCAGATTTGATCTCGTCTACTTGATCTTGGATCGTATTGATGAGACTAATGATCGTAGATTGGCTCGCCATCTTCTCAGTATGTACTTAGACGATAAGCCACAAAGTGCTTCGGGAGGATTGGAAATTTTGGTAAGCGCATCTCTTTCAAAAACAGGCAAAAGTACACAGCTAACAAACTCAGCCTATCGAATTCCTAACTTCCTATATCTCCTATGCTCGTGCCAAGTGTCAACCACGAATCAGTCAAGAAGCGTCTGCAGAACTTGTCTCCGCTTATGTCGAAATGCGCAAACTCGGCGAAGATATCCGCGCCGCCGAACGTCGTATCACAGCCACAACTCGTCAACTCGAATCCATGATTCGTCTTTCCGAAGCTCATGCTAAAATGCGCTTATCGGAAATTGTTACAAAAGAAGATGTGCAAGAGGCAGTTAGATTGATTAAGAGTGCTTTGAAACAAGCGGCTACGGATGCAAGGACGGGTTTGATTGATATGAGTCTTTTGACCGAAGGTACGAGTGCGAGTGAGAGAAGAAGAAAGGGTGACTTAAAGACCGCGGTACTGGGTGTCGTAGATGAGATGACTGGTCCGGGTGGAAATGCTAGATGGACAGAAGTGGTCAGGAAATTGGGAGAGCAGAGTAGCGTGCCCGTTGATTCTGCGGAGTTTGGAGAGGCGGTTAGAGGTTTGGAGTTGGAGGGCAAGGTCATGATTTTGGGTGAAGGGCCCAGAAGAAGCATTCGCAGGGTCACGGGCCAGTCTTAGGAACACGGATGTATGATGAAGATCGGGGATACGGTGATGATGATGTATCTGGCGTTGGGATTTTTTGGTTTTTGTTTGGCTACCTATATGATACGATAGTAGGGTATTGATTCATGAATCCGGCGGATATGCATAGTGTTATGATATGAATAATATAAGATTCCCTTACCTATATTATGATTACATGGTCGTTTCCTTAATTGTCTCAAGAAGTCCCTATACAATATCGATTAAAAAACGTGATCCAAACGGGCCCTAAATTTAGTAGATTGGCAATAGACTAAATGATGTTTTGTTGCATATCATCGTACCCCTGCATGTTTTGATAGATAAGTTGGGGAAGTTACTAGGTATCTTAGGCTCCGTTCCTTGCATAGAAAGTAAGTAAGGTCGAGCGCTTACCTGATTTGATTATTAGTAGGTTTCTCGCAGGCCATTTTTTCTAGCTCACGATTGCTTTGCAATTGAGTTGGGTTTCTGTGGTAATTACCTAGTAAGTTGGTTGGGGGACATTCGGAGTCCTTGTATTTTTAAGTGCGGACTGCAGGACTGCAGCTGAATTCGTACTCGTTTAGTGTTTGAAAATTAAATATGGAATAATTATTTACTATGGAAAACTATGGAGATGGGGGAGTCTCTTTTTGGAATATGTAGATATATTTATTGTTTTGAATAGGTAGGTACTAGGTAGGTCGGATTCCTTCTTCCTTTAAATAGTAAATACCGAGGTATGGATAGGATAATCTTGATGTTTTGGATTATTTCGATCTTTGGGATTATCTTGATTTGTAGATTGGATTTGTAGATTGGATTTGTAGATTGAGATGCTCTCATGGTGGAACTGCAGCCCGGACGATTGGAAGCACTGGAAGTTCCTTTCATTTAGGGAAAGGAGGGGAAGTTGACTTTAATTTGAGGTATCCAATGCCTTGGAACGTTAGGATGCAATTGATAGATGATTATGGTTAGTGATTTATTTGTATGATTGTATCGATCGGAGGTAAATGCGTACCTTCCAAAAGTATTTGATATATTTGTAAAGTACTTGCATTTATACATATACTTACTTCCATGATCTTCTGACATTCTTTTCTCTTCGCATTTTCAAATCGCAGATAGATGATCAGTTATTTTATCCATTAAATTGGGAAATGAATCTTTATTATTATTACTCTCACGGTCTCACCTCACAATTATCAAATTCAATACGTAGCTGAAAATAGGTACGATAATATATGTCACGGAGTGGGTAAAAATCAGGCGCCAGACAACCGGGTTAGCTTTTCGGCTAATTTAGCTTCGGCTATGATAACGTAGCCCTAAGCTAGAACTACCTAGTCTCGTCTATAGGTTAATCCTATTTCATCCAATAGGTTATACATTAATCCATTGTCTCCGTTTCAGAATTTCTCTTCTTCTCTCCTCATGAGGACTGTTTCAATCATCATAAAAATGTGCAACCGGGCGTTGCAGTGGGTTAGCACTTCTGGGTTCTCTGCCACTCGCATAGCCCGATAGCTTGTCAAAAACTAACATACATATCCATCGGGATTGTAGGAGTCAAATAAAAAAAGGGAGAGAACGAAATGAGACTATGTGGCAAATTCTCACGTGGATAATCTACTGGTTGTTCCCAGATCTGTTTTTTATTGGATGTTTATTTGATTCTGGATCCCTAACTAATGTGCTTTCTACTCTTTCAATTATCTATTCATACCTATTTTCTTATAGGTCGACTCTTGCAGACCACAAATAAGTGGTATGGGGAAAGTTTGTGGGCTGGGTGAACCAACATAAATACTAACGCGGCTAAGAACACGACTCAAAAAGAACATTTGGGCTTGGGAATTCCCCAAATTTGGACCATGGAGGAGAAGGTGATAAACAGAGTCAGATTGTTCGCACATTACACAGCATGAGTAAGGCGAATGATGTGTGATGCGACAATAATGATGGGATGTAATCATTTGAATGTTCATTTAAAATTGGGACATTAAAGCACGCAACATCATGACTGTATGCCATAATCATATTATACAAACTTGAAATATATTGTCGGATCTGCGTTTCAGCGAGCTTCTCCTTCGACTTCGGATCGCAATCCAAAGAATTTGTAAGATTTCATCCCGTATTCTGCTGGTAGTATGAAAAACATGCCGGAGTTCCAAGCCTTCTCATCTCGCAATCTACTCTTGGATGGAGGGAATATCAACTATGAGTATAAAATACACAGACTAACGTAAATTAAACTATAATCTGCACCAGAGGCGAATCTAAGTAGCGTTTGTTGGCCGCCAATTGCATTTCTTCCGCTATGTGTATGGTAGTATGGTAGTATAAGTAACTTCGTACCTAGTCGCGAGTTATCCAGGGATAAGGCCTGTTAAAAAGACGTTGTAGATGTGCAACAAGAAGTTCTAACATTTTAGCAAGTCTTAGGCAGTCGGTAAAGCACGGAGGTAGAGACATGACGTCCAATCATCATTGAGCCCTAACTTGTACAAGTCTGCCGATCTACTTTCTAGCATCAAGACTATAGATGTTCTATGCACGGATCAGGCCTGCAGAATTAGACTTGTAGGTATGCAACAAAAGGGCGTTATTCTAGGCCATCGATAAGCTAAGGTTGTGGTAGTATAAAACATGACCAAATCGCGGACTTTCCACTTACTAGTATTAAGACTATTAACGGGCTATACAAGGATCAAGTCTGAAAATAGAAATCATAGATTTGCAATAAAAGCTTCTGTGAGGGCCATGAGGGGTTAGTAGAATGGATTTCGTAACACTATTGAAGACTAGTGGAACTAGCCTTCAAATACGTGTTGCACTTATATTTTTACAGACTAGTAGAGAAACCTTGGAGGGCATGGGCTCGCTAGAAGGATTTCCCAATATGTAGAAAGATTTCACCAAGATGTTCAGGGTGACTTTTCTGTCGAATCATGATCATTGAAGGAACTTTGAGATGCTACTGAAGATATTTCAAGTTATGATTGTTGCAGCAACTCAGGGTGAACCATACCCTTGAAGGATAAGGCTTGAGTAGAAACCTTTTAGACCTGGCATAGAGAGTTTTGAGTTGTATGGATAATGCCCTTTGATTGAATTGAGAAGGGTATGAGCCTAAAAAGTAAGCCTAGTCACAGTCCACAAGGAACCCAAATCTCACCGACTTAAAGTTAGTTGTTGAGATTCAAATACCAGGATCACGCATGTAAAAGAAACTTAGAAGGTATGCAACAAAACTTCAAGAGGTTGTCTAGAGTAAATTTTAGGTTGAATTGTGGCGATAATGAGGGGAAATGCATCGAACTACGGAGACGCTAATTTAGGTCGCTCTGCAATTACTTGAGATTTTCAATACTATTACGAACTATCGAATGATAGTCTATAGAACATCTACCCGGAATCTAGTAATATGGAACAAAAATTCGTGATAAAGTCGCAGTCAGAGTCTGGGGTAAAATTTGCATAGAATTGTCGATTTTGTATAGAGAGTTTCGAGGTAACAAGGCTAATTTGAATGAATATAAAAACGGTAGTGAAACCCCGGGGATGACACCCGAAATTAGGATGCTTAGATACGTAACAAGTGCCATTGGAGAGTCTGGAATGGGCGTGTTGGAATCACCATGGGTGGTGAAGACGGATATACTATAGTATGCAGTGTATTCGGCTCGATTTTCTAAAACTATGCTACAGATGATTCTATATAAGCCCGCTAGCGCATTGCTTAGCGCTGGCGTGCCGTAGGCACGTGATTTATCCAACAGGGCGATATTATGAAGATAAAGGAGAATCTTTTCGGAGTACCGAAAAGTACGGAGTAGCTAAATTGGAGAAAAATGATGATCTTTACAATGAACAGTACAGGATGATGCTTGTAAATAAAAAATGACGATACGCAACATAAGTTCTTTGATGAATTTGAGTGGAAGGGTTGTTCGGACCGTTCCAAAATCTTGATCATAACCGCTGGAGCTAGAACACTAGGTGGTCTTTTCTTGCGAAATGCGGGATTTCAATATTCCAACAAAAATTGAAAAGTAATAGGAACTTGAAAGAACTATCGTCTCTTCATTCTATCTCGTTGATAATTTGGGGTTGGCAAAGGACAGTAAATAGTCAAATGAGTTCGAATAGATGAGGTGAGAGTTCTCAAAGTTCAGATTCAAACTGAGCCATTGATAGGCTATCATCAAACCAGTCAATCTTATATTACCTATATATTGAGTTTTTATCTCAGAAGAATACTCGGTGAGGGGGTGATTCTTGATGTAAGGAGTAGAGAGATTGATTACTGATAATACACAATCTTGAGGCTATATAGGTCATGTGGTCGTACCTGCCATATTGGTTCCTAACATCGGATGGGCTTGGTGTAGATATTATATACAAGCTTCAAATCATTATGTTAGAGCTGAGTCAGTTATATTTTCATGCGAAATCCTGTAAAGGTGTATACTAATCGTTAACTGATCCACTTTGTCAAGGATCGGGTTTGAAAGAAGAGTCTGTAGATGCAAAAAACAGCTTTCGAAGAGCCTGGAACAGTTATTCAAATTTGTTTTAGGGATTCGTGTTATGAGGAAATTCCTAGGTTCCGAAGGATTGGTCTAAAGTATAGTCTAACATCACTAGAATAGCGTAAATATTAATAGCATATGATATCCTGGTGGAGAACTATACCAGGATCATACCTGTTATTTAGAGTCTATAGATATGCAACAAAACTCACGAAGTGGTGTGAAGGGACGATATCATGACAAAGAGTCACGTACTGGAGCTAATTTAGGTTGTTGGGGAACTTACCAAGATGTGGTTTGTTAAGCAATACAAGGATCAGACCTGTAAATTTTAGTTTGTAGATATGCAACAGGAAGTTTCCAAGTGCTTGGGATTGGTCACTGTTACAAAGTTTGATATGACGTGGAGGTTTCGGTAAACTAGTCTTGAATTTTGGGCTAATATCACTGGACTACCTCACCACTTGGACGTATTAGGTACCCATCTAACCCACTGTATAACCAAATTAGACAAATAAAAGCAGAGCTGGGAGATATTTTATCATGAAGTTGTAACAGGAAGATATGTTTGAGTTGCAAAGGGTCGCACCACTTGTCTAGGGCGAAACTTTAAATTTTGGCCTAGATGTCATGACTTTAATCCTAACCACACTATCGATAGCACTAGCTTTCTGCATAAGATCGGAGGCTCCTTCCATCAAATCATCTTGTCTCACAACGTGAAATGGGGGCCGACCATTCCAAGCTTTCTAACAAGGACTTTCTTTAGACCAATCTTAACTTGAGAGACAGGGAATGAAGAGGACAGGCTGGCTACTTGAAATAAATCGACGTGAGGAAGTCAGAAGCAAGTGCAATGGAGTTAAAATCTGAGAATCGCTCATTAAGATATTAAGTACCCCATTGGTTCAAGGATGTTGTAGCTTCGCTTTGAGACTCAGGCTGATAAATGGGGCTGGGTTTTTGAGGTCATAATCTGGTCAAAGTTGGTTTTTCCTGAGATGTTTTATTTTGTTGTTGATATTCACGGATCATGGAAGTAAGGAATAAAAGGCCGAGGGGGGGGGGGGGGGGG